>CM062295.1:591512452-592039876 GCA_031216915.1 Pictodentalium vernedei | reverse complement strand
CCCTAACACACCCCCACTCTCCCCCACCCCTCATCCCCCACCCCACCTCCTCCTCACCCAGGGCCATTCATGCAATATTCTTACTTTGGTACAAAATGCATTTTTAGCCTGACTGTTTATAGTCAGGGCTATAGTCTGTTTATAGTCAGGGCTATAGTCATGACTTTCGTCCTTCCATCTGTTGGTCCATCCATCTGTCCATCCCCCCCCCCCCCCCGCCCCTCCCCCCCCCCCCCCCCCCCCCCCCACACACACACACACACAAATTATCACTTAGGCAATTATTCCCAAAATGCATTTTGAAGGATAGGGAGTTATTACATGCAAAAAAGAAAATTGACTCATATTGCCCAACATTGCTTTATGTACTGCATCTTTAATCCTTTACCTTACACAAGTTATTCTTTATTTACTTCTAACCATGGCTTATTACTCCTTATTGGAACAAGCTCATCAAGTTTGTTCCATTAATAGGTCATGAGGTATGTTTTAAAGTAGAGAAATGAAAAAATAAAATTTGAATAGCAAATTTTGTATATCACGAGTGCAGATATGGCAGATTCGTAAGGTAAACTGTTAACAAAAAATGGCTCCGACTATTTTGTGTCTAAGCATTGCCATTCCTGGGACAGTCGGGCTGCATGCGTGACATCACTCTAGTAAATTAAAAGTGTGTTATTTGGACTTATATTTTTTCAATGCAGATCTACACAGGTATTCGTTTCTTGAACAAACCTTGGCAATTTGAATCTTATTTCAGGAATGCATGGTTTGCCTTTGTGTGCTTTTCAAAATTATTGGTCTGCTATAGAGGTAGCCAAGACTTGCTTAGAAACACTTGGGAAGCCTATAATGCAGACTGTCAATATGTAGCCAAATTATGTAAAAATCTCCAGGACTTTCAGGATTAATTTTGGGAAGTTTTATTCATCATTCATCATGAGGCCATGGTGCAGCTGTGAACTTAGGCATACTTATAGTGTATATAACTATAGGTGTATGTGGTAGGGGGCTGCATATATTCGAAATTCGATTCGAACTTCATTATTCGATTCGATTCGATTCAAACATAGTAATTCGAATGTGTTCGAATCGAGGACTGTTTGAAATGGGCCTACTTTTATCATAAACTCGCTCGGAAAAACCTCAGATTTCCCATATTTATATCCCGTTGAAATTGACGAATTAAAGAGTGTATATTAATAACAACGCGATCTGAATCCATCATATGTTATACGTTATTTTGTCGCAAGTGTCCCGTTGGTACACTCAAGTAATCACTAGATTAATGCATAACTTCGATCAACACTGTGTTCCGTTTTTTTTTTCGTGAGTAGACAGGCGGCTACAATACATCAAAGGTTTTTTGCCGACACTGGTCTGCAGAGAAGTGCGCAAGTCACTCAAACGGTAATTTCAAAGCGATGCTGACAACTCACTGAACTATGTTGTTCACCAATAAGCACGTGAATGCTTAGGTAAGGATTTGATCATTTGCTAGATTGAATCGAGCGTCATTCTGTTCTGTGGAATTATACTCTTTAGAACGTTGTGTGACTTCATTCTTCAATATGGCATCAAACCAGCCTCAATCCGCGGTCCACAAATATTTTATGCACGATAAACTCGCAGATACTTACACGTGTATTGAGTGCAATGTTGTGTATAAAGCACACTCAACCGGCACGACGACACCCCTATGGAACCACCTTCTCAAGAAACACCCGGCGTTGCACGCACAAGCTATTTCAGCAAAGGCTAGAGAATCTAAGAAGCGTCCACATGCTACAGCATCTACCAGTGAGGCTGCGCAGTGCAGTAAATGCCAGACAAGTTTGGCAGCATTCACAAGGAGTACATTACACCCCGACCTTAAGCAGAAATACAATGCTGCAGTGTTGAGTTTTGTGTTTGTGGATGGGAGACCATTTTTGTCGCAGACTGAAGCATTTGTGTGCAGTCTTGACTGACAACTCCTACATCCCACGTCACCCGACCACCCCTTTGCAAAATCTGGGCGATATGAGAGAGAAAAGCGAAGCCAAGCTGTGTCAGTTAATCAAAGATCAGGCAGGAAATGGCCGGATTTCAATAACTTTTGATCATTGGAAGGCAGACAACGGTTCGAATTTTCTCTTCCTCACAATACATTTCATCAATCGTGAATGGCATTTATCCTCTCGATGTTTGTCAGTGACGAGTCTCAAGGACATTGACGCTGACCATACTGCACTCGCCACAGAGGCCATAGTGTGCGATCAACTGGAAATGTATGGAATAGCACTTCACCAAATATTTTTCGCCACTAAACATGACATGTACCACTCGTGGATTGGGTATATACTGGCATGGGTGTACGGCACAAAAGTTGCAATTATGCATTAATTCTTCGCTCACTGTCCAACCTATGGTCAAAAACCTTATAAATGACGTTCACAGAATTGCCGCCTTTTTCCACTCATCAACTACAGGACTACATGCCTTACACAAACATCAAGTGGACATGGGACTTCCAGAATCAGACCGCCAATGGACGTTACGACCCGATTCAATAGCACATGCACGCTCCTGAACTGGACAGAGGTCAACAATGGCCCCATTGCCCGTGCACTTGTCAAGTGCCAAGAGAAGAAGCGATGTGCTAATCCACTGCCGGCATCCCTCTCGATGCAACTCTGTTCTACCAGAGAATCTGTTTTGCCTCTTTTTAAGCCATTGTCTGAAGCAACCACTGTCCTGAGTGCCGATAGTGTAATAAGTGTATCAATGGTCAGGCGGTGCATCGTGACTTGAAAAAGCTCAGGGAAAATACAGCTTGTGGTGCAAAGTCGTTCCGCGACAGCCTGATCACTCAGTTGGAAGACAGATTTAACTTAAACCAGGATTACCTCCTCAAGGCAACTTATCTGGACCCACGCTTCAAGACAACCATTAAAGATGACGATGAGCTAAAAACCGTGGAGTCTTATATTCAGATGCTTCAGCAGTATCACGTTGAGCATGTAGAGCCCACCAAAACACAAGACGTCCACACTGAAACAGATGTTCCATGTCAACAAACGGTTCCAAATAAATCAAGCCAGCCAAAGTCTAAAAGTCTATTAGATGATATGTTCGATGAGATTTCCAGTGAAGAAGTGCAACCGCAAAATCTGAGTGTAAATGACAAGGTTAAAGCAGAAATGAGTCGGTATTCTGCTCTTCCTATTAGCGATAGAAGTACAGACCCACTTAGATTCTGGCAAGAACAGGAAGCCCGTTTGCCATGTCTACGTTCTGCAGCGAAGGATATTCTTTCAATACAGGCTACCAACTGCGCATCAGAAAGGGTCAATTCTGTAGGTTCGTCTGTAGTGACTGATCAACGTCATGGCTTGAGCAACCACAATGTCGCCACGCTGATATGGGCGAGAAAAAACAGTGACCTGCTTGGCTTGAAATTCGCGTGATGGTGATCGGACACTGATGGCCGAATAACTCAATAAAAATACGAATACCGGCCACTGAGTTGATACGATATTATATTACGATACTCACTCGCTGCATGGCTGCTGCGGCTGCATGTCATGTGATTAAACCTCCGTATTGTTGAGATAGAAATAATACTGAACATGACAGTCATGTTCAGTATTATTTCCATCTCAACAATACGGATGTTTAATCATATCCATTAAACAATTCGACAATTAAGTTACATAACTTACCTTGACAGTTCGTCAGTTGGATTCATTTTCAGTTTCTGTACATCTGAACCATGAAAATGGCATAATTCGATTTCAATATAAATCATTTGTCTTCTTATTAACGGCTGCATGGCTGCTGCGGCTGCATGTCATGTGATTAAACATCCGTATTGTTGAGATAGAAATAATACTGAACATTCATGTTAAGTATTATTTCTATCTCAACAATATGGATGTTTAATCATATCCATTAAACAATTCGACAATTAAGTTACATGACTTGCCTTGACAGTTCGTCAGTTGGATGCAATTTCAGTTTCTGTTCATCTGAACCATGAAAATGGCATAATTCGATTTCAATATAAATCATTTGTCTTCTTATTATTTGCCACCTGTTAGTATGTTAGTAGAATTTGGGGTTATAACGGCACCTTAACACCAGGATTTTGTAATTCTGATCAGCCCGATACATATGCCATATCACGGCTGGGGTCCAGACTCCAGACAGGTCAAACGAATAGACATTTTTTTCCTGGTGTAGCGTACGATGGTTATTTCTGAGTAACATGCGGAGGATTATTCCCATGAGGCGTTAACGAATGGGAATAACCTTCTCGTATTGCATGAAAAATAAACATCCTAGGCTACTACAGGAATGTGATTTATGGAGTTTATTATATTATTCGACCTTTTTCTATGATCAGTTCGAACATGTACAGCGAGCATATAAAGAGGAAGTTATCCGAGGAGAAAAATTCCGCCCGACATCGTATTTCTTAAGGATGAAATTCGATTCGCGTTTCGATTCAAAATTCGATTCGATTTTGCAAATTTGATTCGACGAAAATTTGTGATTCGCAGGGCCCTAGTATGTGGTTCACTGTCTTGTGCAGAGTTAGTATTTTGGGGAACCTGACAGTTGCACACTGCCAGGCCTGAAAATAAGCAATGCACAATGAGGTCAACAGAGGGTGAATTTGATGATGCTATCCCATACAGTGGGCCAGTTTATCCTCTGGGTAACTCTTTCTGTTTAGTTTTGAGACCCTGATTCAGATTGAGGTTCACAGAGGGTAAATTTAGTGATGCTTCCCTGCTGTGCAGGGTAGCATTGCTAAATTCACCCTCTGGGGACCTCATTTTGCAGATGTCAGTCTGCTTATTTTCTGGCTTGCACACTGCTGCTTAATTTTCTCTCCAGGTGCTGCTTCCTCTACCTGTAAAACTGTCAAACATAAGGTGACCCTGTCTGTGGAAAGTATCATTAAACCTCAAGAAATAATATTATATTTATTTATTGGTGTTTAAGGTCACATACTTATGCACAATGGCTAATCATGACCGTGACAGTTTTACGGGTGGAGGAAGCCGGAGTACCCGGAGAGAACCACTGTGCAACGAACAGCAGCTGCCAGCTCCCCAACATCGTAACTCTACTCTGCAGCACAGGCAAGGTTAGATTGGTTGAAGACATACGCACCATCAACGTGCAGTTGCCTTAGTACACGGTGTCATCATGCCACCATGTGGACAATCGGGGTTAAGTGCCTTGCCCAAGGACACAACACGGGAGTCCGAATCAATCGCTCAGATGGTCACCCATCCGAGGATTAACCGGGCTCAACGTTGCTTAACTTCGGTGATCTGACGAAAACCGGTTACCGCGATGCCACCGCGCCCCCTAAATATATTGTCATTCATAAATCTTGACTAATGTTGTACTCATGAATGCATAAAATGTAAACATTCTCACATTATCATCTTTAAGCAGTCTTCAAAACTGGTTGTCCCACTTGGCAGAAGTGACAGTAGCTTTGCTTGCCCAACTCAAATTTTGGTTGTCCCAGGATATGAAGCAAGCCTATTTGCGAGCCCTGAGGGAGTGGAATATTAAATTGGTTGTGGCTCATTATTGTTGAACTGGTTGAATTCTAGAAGCCACCTATCATGTACGGAAAAGTGCTGAAAGCCACATAATACTCTATGTATTAGCTCATCGTTTGTGTAGCAGCAGATAAAGAAATGTTCATATAAAATTTTATTGTTACAATTTATTGGAGAGTAACAAAAATAAAAGTAACAGAAGTATTATTGATGAATAAAGTCTTGGTAAGCTTGTTAAACTAAAGCTGCCCTTCCTAGTAGTGTTGTTCTTTGAAAAAAATACTCATGTTACAAATCACCTTTAACCTTTTACCTAACATGAAAAGCAGACAACACTTGCAAAAAAGATTCTTGCATAACTAATTTTTCTTCATTTTTTGTCTCAAAAACATAAGTTATTACCCCTCATTGGAACGATCTCAATGAGCTTGTTCCAAAGAGGGGTCATAACCTATGTTTTTGAAACAAAAAATGAAAATATAATGAAAATTAATTGGCGATTTTTGAGAATAGCGTTGGCCGGTTTTGGCAGTTACGTTAGGTAAAGGGTTAACAAATAATTTAGAACTCTACGAGTTAATACTGGTTGAATTTAGTGAGTTTGTTTAGTAATCGGTAACTGAAAAGCATTAGACATGTTGATTGATCACTAGACTGACTTGCCATGTACAGTGATCAGTAAGTACTCACTGTAGACACATGATAACTTTTTAAAAGTGCTTAATTATAGGTAATAGAAATAAATGTTATTCAAATATTAGTCTTAAGCACCGTTCATGTCCCTCAAGCCAGGAATTTCCAGTAATCTACAGTTACTGATCTCTGTACAACAACAGAATTGTTGAAACATCATCAAAAAGCATCACAACTCATCTCCAGACGGTCTTAAATCAGTCATTGCATGCACCACTCCTACCACTGGCGACATTTGATAATGTGAAAGCTGTTATGCTGTCACTTCAGTGGGAGGGTAACAGCTATCACATAATCAAATGTCATGTTGTTCACCAAATGCCAAGCATGAAAACTAGTAATAGAGTATCAGCCTTCAAATATAAGCACTTGTTTTTCTTTCAGTAATAACAAGAAAGCTGGGAGAAAATTCATTTTGAAACTTTTCATTTCAAAAAGCAGTTGGTAACTGTGAGGCGTCCTGAAATTGAAGACTGTGGGAAAAAAGTTTTTGTTGAGCATTGTGTATAGGAACAAAGCCTTTGGCCTCCTCTCCCACCTATGATGGTGCAGTGGAACCATGTTTCTGTTTTTGATCAATGAGTGTTTTGAGCAATCCATTTGGGAAGAGATCAATATCTGCAGCTTAACCCTTTACCTAACGAATCGCCCGCATACGTCTGCGTAATATGCAAATTGAGCAGTTGAAAAAATTAAATATTTCAAAATATTTCAACAAAACCATATCATGTGAACCCTCATTGGAACGAGCTCATTGAGCTTATTCCAATGAGGGGTCACATGATATGGTTTTGTTGAAATTTTTTTTAAAATTTAAAAAAAATCTATTTAAAATAATAAATTTTGATATCGTCTGCATTGGGTAAAGGTTTAAATAATTTTCTGAACATTACCCCATATTTCGTTCATTGTCTTTTTGAACCTTTACCCAACACACACAATATCAAAATCTGTAATTTTTAGTATTATTTTTTTTAACTGACCGGGTGCGAGAAGCCATTTTCATGTCTCTATTGAAAAGTGTTAAAAGCCTCTTTGTTGGCTTGACACTGTATGTATTAGCTTTAGTTTGCTCAGCAGTAAAAGAAAAATTTTGATATGAAATATTTTTGTTACAATTTATTGGATAGTACCAGAGGGCACTCCAATAAATTATTACAGAACAATTATGAAAAAATCTTGCCAAACAGAGGCTCCCCATGTTCATGGCATGTGTCTTGGCAAAATAATATGCATGTTACAAATTTACATTTGGGAATAAATTGGCTCTTGACCAGTTAATTTTTCATTAAATTTAAAAAAAATATCATGTGTCAGCTCTTTGGAACGAGCTTGACGAGTTCATTCCAGTGAGTGGGTCACACAATATGTTTTTTTTTTAATTTTTGAGTTTTTTTTCAACTTATCAATTTATAAATTTATATGGGCAGATGTATCCGATTCATAAGTTAAAGGGTTAATTCAGCTGGAAACTGTCCACAGTCAAGATCATGTTCATAATGGCAAAAGCCGTTTTTTAGCTCAACTTGACAACGTCAAGTATGATCTATTGGGATGGGTTGCGATCCATCTTCCATCCGTATGTACGTGACGTACGTAAAGCAATGTCTAGATGGGAGCTATCGAATATTTTCAAATTTCGTTGAAAAACATGGCCACCAGTCACCATCTTGGATTTGGATATAAATTGTCCAACGATTGCTTTAGTACATCCTACAGGCCACAGCTCTAATCCAACCAGTCCCAAATTTCATATGTAGCTTTGAGGCAATGTCTAGATGAGAGCTATCAAAATTTTACAACTTCCATTGAAAAACATCGCTACCAGTTGCCATCTTAGATTTGGCATGTAAATTATCAACAATTCCATTAGCACACCCTAAAGCCCACATCTCTCACTCGATATTTTTTTCAAATTTCATATGTAGCTTTGGTGTGATGTCTATGTGGGAGCTATCAAATGTTTCTGAATTTTGTTTAAAAAACATGGCCACCAGCAGCCATCTTGGAATTGGATATAAATTGTCCAACAATTCCTTTAGCACACCCTACAGGCTGCAGCTCTCACCCGATCAGTCCCAAATTTCATATGTGGCTTTCGAACAATGTGAATTTTGTTGAAAAACATGGCTGCCAGCGACGATCTTAGATTTGGCTTATAAATTATCAACAATTCTATTAGCACACCTGGGGGCGCGGTGGCTCAGTTGGTAGAGGTGCAGGCTGCAAGCCGAGAGGTCCTCGGTTCGAATCCCACCTGCGGCAACCGCGTTGTGTCCTTGGGCAAGACACTTCACCCCGATTGCCTCCATGGGGGCACGATGACGCTGTGTACTGAGGCGTACTGCACGTCGATGGTGCGCATGTCTTCAACCAATCTAACCCTGCCTGTGCTGCGGTGCAGAGTTCAGAGTTACGATGTTGGAGAGCTGACAGCTGCTCGTCGTTGCTCGGTGGTTCTCTCCGGGTACTCCGGCTTCCTCCACCCGTAAAACTGTCACGGTCACCCTACAGGCTGCATTTCTCTTCCGATCTTTTTCAGATTTCATCTGTGGCTTTCATGTGATGTCTAGATGGGAGCTATCAAATTTTTCTGAATTTCATTTGGCCGCCAGCAGCCATCTTGGATTTGGCATATGGGATGGGATGTATCTGGATGGGAGGTATCGAATACTTCTGAGTTTTGTTGAAAAACATTGCCACCAGCAGCCATCGTGGATTTGGATATAAATTGACAACAATTCCATTAGCACATCCTACCGGCCGCATCCCTCACCTGATCTTTTTTTTTAATTTCATATATAGCTTTGGTGTGATGTCTAGATGGGAGCAGCCATCGTGGATTTGGCATATTAATTGTCAACAATTCCATTAATACACCCTGCAGGCCACAGCTCTCAGCCATCTTGGATATGGCATCTAAATAGCACACCATACAGGCCACATCCCTCCCCCATCTTTTTTTAAATGTCATATGTGCGTTTAGTGTGATGTCTAGATGTGAGCTATCAGATTTTTCTGAATTTCGATGAAAAACATGGTCGTCAGTGGCCATCTTGGATTTGGCTTATACATTGTCAGCAATTCCATTAGCAGACCCCACAGGCCACACTTCTCACCCCGATCTTTTTCAAATTTTAAATGTAGCTTTGGTGTGATGTCTTTTCTGTAGAAATTTGAGTGATTGACTTGGCATTACTGAATCTTTCTCTTTAGTTCAGTCCCTTCTTGGACAAGTTGCGCTGCAGTACGTGTCATTGACATTTTCATTTGAGAATCCAGTTATTGTGAATCACTTGTTAAATCTTCAGCACCTTATTTAGTATCTTGCCTTAAGTGTGTTTGATGTGACTTCAATATGAGATTGCTTGCAGGCGGGTTAATTTATATTCCGAGGTCCCAAACCATCAGACTTATGGTTAGGTGGGTAGGGGTTTAGGGGATTTAAGGTGCTGGATGTCTGGAACCTTCCCAGAGGTCAAGTCTCCCTCAAGGGTCAACTCTCTCAGGGGTCACACATGGTAACCTACCTTTTCAAGTGTGTGTGAATAAAATTTGTACATTAAGATGGTAGAGATGGGCAGTATTGGAATTTTGAGTTTGGTATCGGTTTCGTTATTTTTATGGGGGTATGCCGCAGTATCAAGTCGGTATTTGGTATTTGACTGGACTGAGATATGCTGATAGTACCAAAGAGGAATTCACATCAGGAAAAAGAGGACAAGGTGTTGTATCCTATAAACAACACTGCCAATGAGCTCTACAGTGGCATTCTGTTAAGGCCACATATCATATCTATGGTAATTTTGTGACTTGTTCTAAATCCATCTTAATGTTTAAAGACCTATTTTGGGCTTTTGCAATCTCAGAGCATGTACCCTGACAATGCCATCTTTAGGAGGTCATGCTGACAATAGACAAAACACCTGGGCAATGATTTCTAGTCCGGTCTTGGCTGCCTTAACAGGCAGCCAAGTCTTGACTAGAACTCACTTCTAAGCAACTGGACATGCACAGGTTGTAATCCAGTGGGAATTCAGTCCATTGAGGGTTAACAAAACTGAAAAGAAAATTGGTCACTTCTTTCCTGAAAATGAAACTTTCAAAAGTTATCAAGCCTCAACGGGGGCTTATAAACAGTGAATGAAGGAAAATTTCAAAATTCAGATGGTTTTGGTATTCAACAATTGGTTCGGTTCGGTTTTTCAGTATCACCATGATATCGGTATCAGTATATTGCCCATCTCCTATAAGATGGTGGCAACATGTGGCTAGAAATTGCAGCAGTTGGTGCTAATGGTGAAAAAAATCTCTTCATGGGTTGTTGTTGATTTATGTTCTTTAATATTTGGAAGTAATCAAACCTAGAAATGCATTGTTATCGTCTCTGTGTTATAAAATATAGAAAAAAAATAATTAAATATAACGATATTCTAAAATAATTTTGGTTGAAACACTTACGAAGAATAACATGATAATTTTCGATCTGAAATGAGCTCATCAGGAGCAACTAATGAGCTTTCTTGCTATAATTTAAACAATTAGCTGAATGCATATTTAGAACTAATTGTTTAAAGTGTAAGCAAAAGGCTTGATGAATTCTATTATATTTAATTTGTTTGTTTTTGATTCTACATCAATTTTAACATGAAAAGTAAACTTTTTATATTTTAATCAAGTCCAACATATTATTTCTTTGACTGGATGGGTATTAAGGTACAGTGAGAAAACTGTGTCTACGATTTATTACTATTTCATTTTTTCATGCTAAATTACCAGTGGTTCCTAAAAGGTTCTCACTAATTTGTGTGAAATCATAATGGATATTGTAATTTTCATGCAGTCAGTATGCTGCTTTTGATTAGTCCATTTACTAGTGCTTTCTCATTAACCCTCCACAATCTGATCTCAAAATGGCAAAGCTTTCAGCAGCAAATATTTCCCATAATGCAGTTTGATATTTAACCAAATATACCTCGTTCGAGAGAGCTCAGTGAGCTCTGTCAGACAAGATATAATTTGTTACATTCATATTTAACCCTTTAACTGCCAAAACCGGCCAGCACTTTTTAAAAAAATCACCATACAGTTTTCATTATTTTTTTCATTTTTGTCTCCAAAACATAGCTTATGACTCCCACATTGGAACAAGCTCATTGGGCTCATTCCAATTCAGGTCATAAGCTATGTTTTTGAGACAAAAAATGGAAATTTTTTTTATTCATTAATTTTGCTTGCAAGTTTCGTACTTCCTTCGTGTTAGGTAAAGGGTTAAACAAGAGAAAACCAGAACAATTGAAGAAAATTCTGTTACACTACCAGAGTGCTATAGCAGTTAACAAGCTCAGTGTAAAATCAGTTTTGAATGATCTTTATAGAGTCTACAAATTTGTTAACCCTTTCCCCAACACAACCAGAGTTGCCATTAAGCATGTGTTGGGGGGGGGGGGAGGGGAGGAGTTAGTGGGTGACACCTCCCAATAATTTCCAGTTGGGGCATTTTTGTGTGGATAGGAGTCTTGCATATTAATTAGTTCTTGCTAGTGATCCCCTACTTTGTTACAAGACTAGATTTGCTAAATGGACGTGTGTTACACGTACAGTTGGTCACACAAAAGGTGGTCTGTGTTGGGGGTCCAGCACAACCAGTTTGAAGTATCAATACAGTGCATGGTAACTGCATTGTGTCCTTGGGCAAAGCACTTAATTCTGATTTCCCAATTGGAGACATGGTGGTCCTGTGTACTAAGGCGTACTGCAGTTCGAGGTGCACTTGTCTGCAGCCAGTGTTAACAAACCCTGCTTGCATGGAGTTAGCACGTTGGGAAATCTGGCAGTTACTCGCCAGTCGCCTTTGCTTGGTAGTTCTCTCCAGGATACTCCGGCTTCATCTACCCATAAAACTGTCTGACACAAGGTGACCTTGGTTGTTGAAAGTGTATGTATCAAAAACATATCTTAATACCCTGCATTAGAATGAGTTTATTGAGCTTGTTCCAATGAGGGTAGGGCCCTGTGAATCACATCTATTCAATTTGAATCAAATCCCAAATCAAAACAAGTCTATTGTTTGAAATCGAATCTAACCTCGAATCGAATACAGGCATCTTGACTTGAAATCCCAACCGATAAAATATTCCAACTACATCATCAAAGCATGCCTTTGTTGAAGGCATGCCTTGATGATGTAGTTGGAATATTGTTGACATGCACAATACACTTGTTAAACAGCAGCTGAGTTTAGGACGCATCATTCTGTGGAATGGAACTGGTGGGAAAAAGGTGAAGGTTACATTGGCACTTCCAGTTTTGTCCATGTGCTTAGTAGGAGACAAGTAATACAGAGCTTTCCAGGTGAGCTACATTGGGTAGAAAGATCAAGTCCTATGTAACAGAAAGATATGCATGCTTCATGACCAACATTAAAAGCTAAGCGAACCTTGTTTATGACCTGTGATTCACATACTGCTGAACCACCCCATATAAAGTTATCAACATGACATGCTAGAATCCCTTGGAGACCACTGTCATTTCTATAATAGAACACTGCTGGATCCAGTTTTGAGCACACAGCACCACTATCAATATTACCTGGAAAGGATTTTTGTTCAAAAACAGAAATGGGTGTGAGAATTCTGTACTGGGCACTGCATGGGGTTAGCTGCTAGCAACCGTGAGCTCATCATCAATATTGCTTGGGAACTTTAAATTTGCTTTCGGAAGTGGTAGTGACTAGTGATACTGGAATAGCATCAATGATGCCACGGGCACAGATGATTTTTGTGTCGCCTGCCCCACGAAGTGGGGAGCGACATATAGGGATTACTTTTGTCGTCTTGTGTCGTCCGCGTCAAACTTTCTCTTATCCGCCACTCCTCTTTAACCTATGAATGGATTGTGATGAAACTTTCAGTGATTCTTCATCACATAATGGCATTGTGTCGCCTGCCCCACGAAGTGGGGAGCGACATATAGGGATTACTTTTGTCGTCCGCGTCACACTTTCTCTTATCTGCCACTCCTCTTTAACCTATGAATGGATTTTGATGAAACTTTCAGTGATTCTTTATCACATAATGGCATTGTGCACCTCCTATTTTATTTTTTGATCCGCTGTATTTTTTCCAGAGTTATGCCCCTTTTCCACTTAGAATTCTGTCTGAAATATTAAAATATAGTGCAGGCGACACACGTCTTCCATGGAAGACTCACATCTAAGTTATGTTAATATTGGGGAAATTACACTCAGTCTTTATTTTCAACATTATTTTTGTACAATTTCTATCTCAGCTATACATTTTGTGAGACGACTAAGATGACTAATATCAAGCTAAATTCCAGTGAAAGGTTCGAAGGAAAATGAATCGGGCAGCTAATTTCAAATCAAACCAAATACCAAACATAAGATTCAAAATCAAATCAAATCTCAAAGCATTGCAGGCCCTAAATGAGGGGGTCATGAGCTATGTCTTTGATGCAAACAAATGAAAAATTTTAGCTATTCAAGAATTTTGTTTGCAAGTGTCATCTGCCTTTTGTGTTTGGTAAAGGTTAAGTAATTTATTATGCTGCAGAACACTCCAGTAAGCATGACAGGGCTATCAAATATCCTAAGGGGACATAATTATATGGATGTACTTGTGGAGAAATATGCCATTAATATAATACTTTTGTCAACAGAAATAAAATGTGGAAAAAAAATTCCTGTGGCACATCTTGAAAGGTTTATAATCACTCACGACTCACTACACTGCAGAGAATGGATCTCTGTACTGCTGTGAGATTTCTAGGCACAGAAACCTCTTTACAAATATCACTTTCTTTTCAACCTACTCACAATTGTTTACAATTGGCTGTAACATAAGTGCAAGCCCTACTTCGGAACTAACTCAAGCTTTTAGAATCTTTTCCAAACGAGTTGGAAAAGTACTAGAGTGCAAAAGCACGAAAAAGATCGAAAAAAGGGTCGAGCGAGACCAGCGCTCGAAATTACAGGTACTCTCTCTGCACACCTCTTGCGTTTACCGAGCGCATGCGCAACAAACCGTGACGTCAATTCCTTTATTTTCCGCCATTGTTCATGGTCGGAAATTTTTGTGACTGTGCTGTTTATGATATTAATTCTTCGTGAACAACTTATTAATCGTCTTTAGTGTGCTACTGGATTGTATCCTTTTTCAAGCTACCAAATTATTACTCTACATTTAATGTTAATTTGTATTATTATTGCTGTGCTTTTCACACTTTATCTTGCCTTTCCCCCACGTGTGAACACGACCTTCGTTCTGTTTTCCGTCGGCGGGAAGCTTGATTGTTGTATTTATATCATGCCTAAGACTATTCCTTGTACCTCTTGTTTGCAGGTGAAACATGTGGACGATTCCCATACCACATGTGTCACTTGCAACAATTGCACTCAGGCCCAATCATGTGGTATCTGTGGGGTTTGGTCCTCTAAATTTTGGGCTTCTGTTAACAAGGTGGTTCTTTCCAGAGCTAGAACCCCTCGTTCTCGGGGTAAGGGTAGCCGTGCCATTGCAGACATTTCTGCTGGTGCACGTGGTGACTCTGTCACACAGGATTCGGATCTGACTTCTGTGGCGAGCTCCTCTGCAACTGTTGACGGTGTTTGTTCTGTGATACCTGATGAGGAGACCGCGGTCTCTTTGTCTTCGGATGTCACTATTGAGGCGTCTGTTTTCGTTGAGAGCTTTTCCGAGGTCAACTCGGTAACCCTCTCCGATCTGCCTCCAACACCGTCGACCGTTGTTGAGGGGGTTGCTACTCCAGATCCTATTCTGTCTGATGGTGGCTCTTCCATCTCTTCTGGGGATGGTCTACAGTCTCGGGGGACCGAGGCTGTATCTGCTGGTGTGTCTGTGTGTTCTCAGCCTCCCCCAGCCTCGCGGCGAGGCTGTGCGGGTTTGCTGTCTGCTCCGTCTCATCTGGCTAGGTTTGCTCCTAGTCGGTTGAGCCGGCCGGTCGCTTCGGCAGCGATTCCTCGTCCCTCGAGTGAATCGTTTATTGTTCCACCTTCGCCTGCTAGTGTGCCGACTAGCGGGATGCTGTTGGGACGTTGGCATCCAGGGCCTGCTGTTCGGCAGCGGTCAGTGACAGCCCCGGTTAGCTGTCACTCTCGGAACCTTCCTCCGGTGATTCCTCACTGTGTTCCGAGTCTGGGTGTCGATCGATGCTTGCCGTCGGTCTCAGAGGATAGGCAGTTGGGGCCGTCTGCTGCGCAGAGGTCAATGACAGGTTCCTGTCATTCATGGGACAATCCTCCGGTGTCTTCTCACCGTGTCCTAGGTCCAGCTACCGATCGACGTGCGCCGTCGGTCCCTTTCGAGGATTTGCAGGCAGGGCCTTCTGTTTCGCAGAGGCCAGTGATGGCTCCTGGGCGTCACAATCGGGACTATCCTCCGGTGTCTTCTCACTGTGCTCCTATTCTGTCTGCCGATCGACGTTCGCCGTCGGTCTCTTCTGAGGATTTGGGTTCTTCTACCAGAAGGGTCCATTGGGAGGACACTCCGTCGGGCGTTTCTGCTGCGACGGATTCTCAGGGTGACCTGCGCCAGGCCGTTTTGGCGCTCACCCGGTTGCTTTCTGGCAACCCTCAAGTTGGCCTCCCTGTGCCTCCTGAGGCACAACCTCCTTTGGTCGGTCGCCGAGATGTCTCGCCTGGCCCCTTGGATACTGCACAGTATTCACAGGAGGTTTCTGCTGGTCAGCCCGAGTTGGGCTACGTCTCCTCTGCTACGGAGGATGACGAGTATCTTGAAGGTGATGGTCCCCCCTCGTCAGTCTTGGGGCAGGCTTTGGATTTCGTCTTTGGCTTATTGCCGGACGTTCTACCTTCCGACCAGCCTTCTGTGACCGTCCGGCCGCGGTCCACTGTGGAGCGCCGTAACCCTGTTGAGCCTTCTAGCTCCGGGGCTTTGCGTCCTCTGCAATCGGCTCAGGTGGTTGAGTCCTTCCAGGGCTTAGACGCCAAAATGCGTTCTAAGGCCCTTAAGGGTTCCTTCTTTTCTAGAGCTGATGCCTTCCTGCCTCCATCGCGGTTTCGTGTTTACGATTCCGTCTCTCCACCAGTCTTCCAAGGGATGACTACTGTGGATGAGGATTCTTCTTCCCTCGGGTTGACTAAGCCTAAGTCGGCAGTTCTCCCGATGTCGGTAGTTGAGTCTATGGTGGGCCTGTCCCGAGAGATGCTGGGTATGTTATCTCTCGCGGACCATGTTGTCGCTGCTCTGGCTGAATATTTTCCACCAGGGGAGTTTGATGACGCTCAGGCGCCTTTTCGCGTTTTGTCACAGGCTCTTATGAACTTGACTCACGCTCACGCCTGTAACACGGCCAATTTGGAGCTGGCACGCCGGGATGCGGTTTTGGATTCTTTACCATCCCTTCCTTCTGAGCAACGTGCTGTTCTGAGGTCTGCCTCTTTGGTAGGACCTCAGTTGTTCCATGGTTCCATGGAAGCTGTTCGTGGCGAAGTTCTTCGTCATTCGAAGGACCAGCTTTTGCTGAGACAGCTTGACCCACCTGCTGCTGCGGGTGGGGGTCGTTCCAGGCCCGCTAAGCGTGCTGCTGCGTCTGCCTCGTCGGCGACGTCGGCTACGCCTTCGGCTCCGTCTGCTCCTTCTGCTCATAAGAAGCGCCGACGTGGCCAGGCCCGCTGGCAGCCTCAGGCCACTTCCCGAGGTGGTTTCTCCTCTCGGGGGCCTCGTCGAGGCCGCAAGTGAAGGTTCTCACCTCGATTCGCCTCCAGTCGGAGGAAGGCTGTCGCTGTTTTACGACCGTTGGACAGAGATAACGTCGGACTCTTGGGTCCTCGACGTCATTCATTCCGGTCTGCGACTGTCCTTCCATCGGCACCCCAGTTTATCTCGGGTGCCCCTTCCGACTCAGGTCCCTTCAGATTCTCTGCGTCGGGACCTTCTGGTGCAGGAGATCGACAATCTCCTCACCAAAGGGGCGATCGAGGTGGTCAGGAACACCCTTTCACCGGGGTTTTACTCGAGACTTTTCTTGGTGCCAAAGAAAAACGGCCAATTTCGTCCTGTCATCGATCTGAGTACCCTGAACGAGTACATAATTGCTCCTCGTTTCAGTATGGAGACTTTCCGGTCGGTTCGACGTTCAGTTCATCAGGGCGATTTTGCGGCCAGTATCGACCTGAAGGATGCCTACTTCCATGTACCCATTCATCTGGCGTCACGGAAATACCTTCGGTTCTCGTTTCGGGATCGAGTTTTTCAATTCAGAGCTCTCCCGTTCGGTTTGAACCTGGCTCCTTGGGCCTTCACCCGACTGATGTCACATGTGCTTGCTTTCCATCGCACTCAGTCGGCGGTGACTTCGTCCGCCTACCTAGACGACATCCTCCAACGGCACCACGATGCTGCTGTTCTGGAGTTCGATGTCCGGCAGTTTCTTTGCCTTCTAGCGTCGCTGGGTTTCAGAGTCAATCGCGAGAAGTCGGATCTTCTTCCTTCTCAGCGATTCCGTCATTTGGGGATGGATTTCGACACTCTTCACAATGTAGTGTCGGTTCCCCAGGCTCGGGTGACGATTCTTTCCGCCTTGACTCGGGACCTGCTTCAATCTTCCTCGGTCTCGGCCAGGACTTTCCTTCGGATGCTGGGCCTTTGCGGTTCGGTGACCGATCTCATTCCGCTCGGTCGCTTGTTTGTCCGACCTCTCCAACACTTCCTGTTGGATCATTGGCGTCCGAATGTAGATCCGCTGGACCTGGAACTCACTATTCCTCGGTCTCTGCTTTGTCACCTCCGCCCTTGGGCAAATATTCCCTGGCTGACACAGGGTGTTCCGTTGGATCTTCCTTTGGCCGATCGCATCCTTACTGCGGATGCCAGCGATCGGGGCTGGGGTGCGACGTTGGACCCTCTCGGTCTGTCTACTCACGGAGAGTGGGACAGCGAGCAGGTGGACCTTCATATCAACCAGAAGGAGCTCCTTGCTCTTCTGTTGAGTTTTCGGCTTTGGATCCCTCATCTGTCGGACCATGTTGTCCTACTTCTTTCGGACAATTCGACAGTAGTGGCCTACATACGGAATCAGGGAGGCACTCATTCGATTCCTATGTATCGGCTGTCTCGGGATCTTCTTCTGTTGGCACGGGATGTGGACGCTTGGGTGTCCATTCGACACATTCCCGGGCGTCTCAACGTCCTAGCAGACTCCCTGTCCCGACGCGACAGTGTCCTTCCAACCGAATGGATGCTACATCGGTCGGTGTTTCAGGCGATTTGCGAGCAGTGGGGTCGTCCTCAGGTCGACCTTTTCGCTACTCGCTGGAATCATCAGGTAGAGACTTTTGTCTCCCCTTGTCCAGATCCTCTGGCATTTGCAGTAGACGCTCTGTCTCTGGACTGGACAGGCTGGGTCGGCTATGCTTTTCCTCCTGCACCGATTCTTCCTCAAGTTTTAGCGAAGATTCGTGCTTGCAGTTGCAGGATCATTCTGATCACACCCCTGTCTCCACAGAGGGTGTGGATCAATCTGCTGCGGCCTCTATTGGCCGATCGACCGATTCGTCTACCTCTACGTCGCGATCTTCTTTCACAGGGTCGTCCCAGGAAGTATCACAACAACCTGGCGAGCCTGTCCCTTCACGCCTGTCTTTTATCAGGTCCAGTCTCCGACGTAGAGGTTTTTCGAGACGATCAGTGGAGTGCATTTCTGCATCGCCAAGTGGAAGGTTTTCTGCCGCTGGTGTTCAGATCACAATGTGAATTACCGTGATCCGTCTATCGCTCAAATTGCGGATTTTCTGGTTTTTCTTTTTGACTCCAAGGGCCTCCAGCCTATTACGATTAAGGGCTATCGGTCTATGCTGTCTGATACTTTCTCTTATGTGGGAAAGCGGTGTATTGGTCGTAATCTTTTCCTCTCCAAACTTATTCGGCACTTTTCTTTGAAGAGGCCTCGAGTTTTGCGTCTTACACCCAAGTGGAACTTGGCATGGGTGTTGCACTGTTTGGAGGGGGCGCCTTTCGAGCCTTTATCTGAGACCGACATGCGTTTTCTCACCTATAAGACGGCTTTTCTTCTAGCGTTTGCTTCTGCTCGTCGAGTCAGTGAGCTTCATGCGCTATCTGTTGATTCTGCCTTCTTCCGAAATGAGGCTAACAGTGTCACATTCACTACTGATTGCTCTTTTCTGGCTAAGAATCAACTCCCCGATTCGGTACCTCCTCCCATCTGCATTCGGGCTCTCCCTGCTGTAGATGGACGGAGGCCTCTTCTTTGTCCTGTTCGTGCGGTCAAGACTTACATTACTCGCACTCAGTTCATTAGGAGGGATCGGAAGAGATTTTTTCTGTCTCTCATTCCTAAGCGGCAGTCTATCTCTTCCCATTCTATTTCCAGGTGGATCTGTCTTGCAATCAAGCTGGCTTATTCTCGCTTGTCTGCATCGGATCTTGTTTCGAACCGGCTTAATGCTCACGAGGTTCGTGCCATTTCTACATCCTGGGCGTTCTCCAATTCTGTTTCGCTCCGTGATGTTATGAATGCGGCTTACTGGAGGAATGCTTCTACCTTCTCCTCCTTTTATCTCCGCCACCTTCAGCAGCAATCTGAGGACCTTTATTCTTTAGGCCCTCTCGTTGCTGCTCAGGCTGTGGTGCACCCTCGTTAAATTGTTTTTGTCGAGGTTGCGCTTCTCTCAGCCTTGTTCTTTTCAGGTGCCTTCTCTCTTTCTTCATTACAGGTTTTAGTTTTTGTTCTCTGCCATCCTTGCTTTCGTTACTGCTTCTCTTGTTGGTATTGGTTATGTGATTCACCTCCTCCTATTGTTTATTCAGCCAATTGTAAACAATTGTGAGTAGGTTGAAAAGAAATTAAAATTTTTTAGTAAATTTTGTTTCTTAACATACCTACCACAATTGTTTACCGGAGGCCCACCCTCCTTGGGGATATCTTTGATATCGATGCCTCCCCGCTAAATCACAAACTTCTCGTTGGCGGAAATACGGAATTGACGTCACGGTTTGTTGCGCATGCGCTCGGTAAACGCAAGAGGTGTGCAGAGAGAGTACCTGTAATTTCGAGCGCTGGTCTCGCTCGACCCTTTTTTCGATCTTTTTCGTGCTTTTGCACTCTAGTACTTTTCCAACTCATTTGGAAAAGATTCTAAAAGCTTGAGTTAGTTCCGAAGTAGGGCTTGCACTTATGTTACAGCCAATTGTAAACAATTGTGGTAGGTATGTTAAGAAACAAAATTTACTAAAAAATTTTAATATCTGGTATTTCCAAGATAGCCAATGTATCTTTTGATGGGTCATCAGTGTGGACTTCATCTATACTGTACTTTGAATTGAACATTTATTTAGTATGGTGCAGCTGCAGTGCGAACCATATAATTAAATATGAAAATATCTGATTGACTATATTTCATAGTTACAGTGACTACTATATGGGTATTAGTTCCACAATGAAGTGAGTCCACATAGTATACACATCCACCTGATTAGACTCTCAACTGTGCATCACTTTCAAAAGGATTTTATGGGTGAAACATACTGAATAAAAAACTGCAAATTATGATTAATCACTCTATTATTTTCTTTGCCAAACTTGTTTTAGGTAGACTGATTTACACACTGAGGCTAGGGTGCCGGACTCCCTGGTAAGAGCCCAGCAGGTTGAGTGAAGTAAGATAGTCTGGCCCCCTGGTAGGCTGAAAACCATCCTGATTCATTTGTGCAAATAAATCAGATGATGTATGTGGCCAAAGTGTGTAGGAGCCTACAAAGAGGAGATCTAGGTTATACTTATCATTTCAGCAGTCAAGTCCCTTGGCATAGATTATCAGTTGTCATTACATAACTTGATCCCACCCCATCCCTTCTACATCTACCTACCCCTCTCTGGCCTGGTCTTAAATATTAACAAGGAGAGTCCATGTTGTTTGATAAAACAACTATTCAAGTCAACTGTGTTTATGTATACATGTAGTTGTACATGTAGCAACCCCCACCCTCCCTGCCAATGCCACTATACCCTCAAACCACTATCCACCAAACAATTGCAATGGCAGCAATGTACACTTCGAAGTGTTTGGACCATGCTCTAGATGTTAGGCAAAGAATGAAAGTGCAAGCACCTGGAATACTGCCAGCCACTGTCCTTATTCAGCGGATGAGAATTTCCCTGTCTTTGGTAACAGAATATCTGTTATAAATTCCTCTGTAATTGTTTTCACTGAGATTGTTTGTAACTATGGTTGCGTGCCAAAATACTGACCCTAAAAAACCACGGTGAAGCAGTACTAAACCTAAAACGTGCAAATTTCAAAAATGGATAAAAATAGTACCTGGCAATACAACTGTACAGACACGCACTCATTAGCATGGTCCATATTGCGATGGTATTTTAGCAAACTGTCTTTAAATGTCTAAATAATTTATATACAGTTATCAGTCCTAGGGTACCAGTATACAACATAGGTACCAACTTGTCTTTGCCTAACAAGCACATATAACAAATTGTCATCATTTAGAAGTTCATAGTCCTTACTCTCCATGTGGATTATAAATTTTCGGTACATGTTTAAAACACATTACATCCTGTAAGTTACAATTTCTCTACATAGTATATGGAGACCAATTTGACTGAGACATGAATACACAATTCACACTATATGAAAACAGCAGAATAAAAGTCACTTGTCGCGACTTAGCAGTCAAAATGCTGACAAACCACATCCATCCTTTCTGTTTGAAATAAATGCTTATTAGGCAACAAGTATTATCCTGCCAGTTATATAACATCCTGAGATCTCATAATATCCTGAGATCCCAAAAGGGGACAGAGATTTTTTACCAGGTCATGACCCTGTCATAAACCAGTACAAACCTCTCTCCACCTTCATTGTAGGGACACTACACGTAAATCGCAATGTAAGAACTTGCTGATGTCTGAATATCTGTTTGTTTGTTTACCCAGAGAGTCCTGACTCCCAATATTTATATTTTAAGACTTAAGCCATTTGAAAGTGTTGAATATGACCAAAAAACAGATTATGATTACAAAGGGACCACATCTATGAAAACGGGACTATCTCAGTATGTTTAACCATCCCTTAATTTTTTTTCACCCTTTCTGGCTTTGGATATTGCTTTCAGAATTAGTAGCCATACATGTATCAGAAGTAAAACCTTTAACCATAAGCATTTTCATACCTTTGACCCCATGGGTGCTACCATATGCATTTTGAACCTTTGACCCCATGTGCGCTATGTGTTTGTACGCTATGAGTGAAACATCAGAGCTCTTTGAGCAGCCTGAATTGACTTATCAGAGGCTTTGATGGATCGCACATAACAATCTGAGGACCATCTCTCTAGAGTTTTTGACTTATGGTCTTCTATTCGGAGCCCAGCGGCGGATGTAGCAGCTCCTATGCGGAAAGAGGGGCCGGAATAACATGTTGGGTTGTAAGCGAGCTGGCCTGAAATAGATTTCAAATGCCCAACAAAGAAAGCTCTTGACATGGACCCTCCCTTATTGGTGATGAAAAGAGGGCCACTATTGCTAAACTGAAACCTAGCGTACATATATCTCTTCACGAGTCCTACCGGGCAGACAGGATGTGGAATGGAGAACAATTTCAACTCGATACCTTTCCTGAAAGGATCTGTCTTTGAAGACTTTAGTTTAATAATGCACATCTGGTTGTCAGGAGAAAGTTTAACATCTTGAGCCTCAAGAACAAATACATCTACAGATTCACTTTGAGATGTAAACTCGCCACAACGTAAAAATCCGAAAAAAGCCACAGGGCATGCTGTCTGCAGTAGGAGGTCTGTGAATGGTCCATAAATACCTCTGTTTAATGTAACTTTTGATGGGTCATCAGTGTGGACTTCATCTATATTGGACTTTGAATTGAACATTTATTTAGTATGGGGCAGCTGCAGTGCGAACCATATACCGTATTTACTCTATGTATTGGGACAGCTAATTCTTAGAAAATGGGGAAAGAACACAGCCTGGTCTTGATTTGATGCTGAATAAAGTTGTGTGTGATTCGTTTTCCATCACTATATATGAAAATCGCCGTCCAATTTCTTTTATATTTTCATTTTTTGCTTCCAACACATAGCTTATGATCCCTCATTGGAACGCGCACATTGCGCTCATTCCAATGAGGGATCATAAGCTATGTTTTGGAAGCAAAAAATGAAAATTTTTAGTTACTCAAGAATTTTTTTTATGAGTGTCGTCTGCTACTAGCGACGGGTCAACTGGAAACAAATCCCCTGAATGTCCCAAACTTTGGAGCATAAAAAAAATATAGTTTTCTGGAAAAAATGTGTGTCCCATATCATAGAGTGTCCCAATACAAAGAGTAAATAATTAAATAAGAAAATATCTGATTGACTATATTTCATAATTACAGTGACTACTATATGGAGTACAATTCCACAATGACATCCACCTGATTGGACTCTCAACTGTGCATCACTTTCAAAAGGATTTTGATTCTGAACTTCTCTTGTTATCTCAAGTTTGATGTGTTGCTGTGAAATGACTAGCATTTCCTGTATACATCCATCAAAGATTCATTTCATGGACTTCACTGGGTGCATTATTGTCAAAATTTTTAAGTGAAACTGTGGGAGAATGACTGGTTTGTATATATGTTCATCTTCAGTTGTGCCAGACTCTTGATATACATATCCTCTTGAATACACTTGATTAGAAAATATGAGTAAAATATTCAGTATCCCTCAATAAAATATTTATTACATCAACTACAGTTACAGTGCATTACATTTGTGCTTATTCTTCACTTTTCTTGTAAATGTACTTTGGAAGTGCCTTGAGTATACTGCAACTTGATATCTTGCTGATTTTCTGTTGGCAGAGAGAGGCGGGGTGTCAAAAATCACATGGAAAATAATTTAAGGAAAGGGTGGGTGGGTGTCAAAAATGGCAAAAACAAAAATCTAGTCCCTGTGTCTACAAGTTTTTTCTTTATTGCCCCCCCCCCCCCCCCATGTTTTACAGGCAGACCTGACAAAAATAATAAAATTTGAAGTGATTTTTGTTAATAGTATTGGCAAGAGATGATCATTACTTATGTTAATGGTTAATGTATGACATGTCTGTAGTTTATGCTATAAAAAAAAAATGGTTCTGTCTTAGTACAGTGGAACCCTGTTAATTGAATAGCCACTTTGCCAGTGAAAATTATTCAATTAAAAGGAGTATTCAATTAACAGGGATTTTGTCACTTTCCTGTATTCTAGAGATAGACTTGGCATTTATTCTGTTATATCTTCTTTGACAGAGCTCTATAAGCTCTGTCAAACAAGATGTAATAGATTAAATGCATGTATTGGTTGTACTGAGGCCAATTAGGTGTATGAACAAAAGAAAACTGGGGAGAGTCCGGGTAATTTCTTGACAGGTCACAAGATTTTTTTTTCAATTAACAGGAGTTTAGTCAGTTTACTCTATAATCTATATTCAATTAACAGGTCAAATTTGTACTGGAGATATGGTAAATGGTTTTGTGTTGGGAAATTATATTCAATTAGTAGGGTTATTCAGTTAAGAGATATTCAATTAAGTGGACTCCACTCTATTTGGGTACACTGCGCATTAGCTGAATGATTTTCTACTCCCTTGTGAAGAAAGTTTCTTTTTAAAATTCATTTCTATTTGGCACTATTGTCTGAAGTTGTTTAACAGTAAAATGCATGGTACCTTAATAGCATGAGAAATCACTTTATAGTGAAACCCAGTTTTTTGAATCACAACTCTACGACAAATACTCAATTGAATTAACAGAAATATTTAATTATCTGGAAAATAGATATTTTATATGTCCCGATACCAACCTCAATACCTTGCAGTGATTGGTCAATGCTTCGTTGATTTTATTTTATGTTGTCGGGCACGCGCATATGTCTACTGTCAGTGATTCTTATGTCTACTGT
Organism: Pictodentalium vernedei; assembly: GCA_031216915.1. Lineage (NCBI taxonomy): Eukaryota > Metazoa > Mollusca > Scaphopoda > Dentaliida > Dentaliidae > Pictodentalium > Pictodentalium vernedei. The sequence goes on along the minus strand of CM062295.1, from coordinate 592,014,642 downwards.
CAAGGAAAGCATCTCGTTGCCATGAGCAACGGTTCATCGCAATGTCTTTTTTCACTTGAAATCAACTGAGACAAATACATTGAACTGAAGTAAAATACACACAAAAGTACCGTTATTACGTACAAAAAGATTAGTTATGTAAACATGGGTAATTATTTATGAAACCGATTAGATTATGAGGTCTCTTTTCATTAATTTACTGTAACATGAACTGAAACGAATTGAGAGCATCTCGCCCTGTCTATTGCATACATAAACATTGAATAAAGGGAAATCACTCCAGTCTGTTATGATAAAAGTTAACATCTTACTGAAACAACGTCTGCTTTCTAATATTCGCTTCCAATTCAATTTTACTTGTGTAAGAACGGGACGTATACGTTATTCTGTTTGTTGACAGGGGACATGGTCTCACGTTCCCTGCATGAAACATATATTCAACCTCGGCTGCACCTCGGTTGAATATAAATTTCCTGCAGGGAACGTGAGAGCATGTCCCCTGTCAATAAACAGAATAACTTATAACGTTCTAGTAAAAATTTTAAATTTTCTATTTATTACCTTGTTTGGAATTTTGTCAGAGATATCATAGATTAAATGCTTATGTTGGGACCAAAGAGGTTTGAAAGTTGGAGAATTTTAGGTTTATCAGTAAGAGATTGGCGGTATTGAAATTTTGAGTTTGGTATCAGTTTCGGTATTTTTAGGAGAATATATCACAGTATCAGTTAAGTACAGTAGAGCCCACTTAATTGGATATCTCTTAATTGTATATTCCTGTTAATTGAATATAATTTCTCAACACAAAACCATTTACCATACCTCCAGTACAAATTTGACCTGTTATTTGAATGTAGGTTATAGAGTAAACTCCTGTTAATTGAATAATAAGTCTTGTAACCTGTTGAGAAATTACCCTGACTCTTCCCAGTTTTCCTTTGTTTATAGACCTATTTGACCTGTGTACATCCAGTAATCCAGTACAGGCATTTAATCTATTATATCCTGTTTGACAGAGCTCAGTGAGCTCTGTCAAACAAGATATAATAGAATAAATGCTAAGTTTATCTCTAGAATACAGGAAAGGGGCAATCCCTGTTAATTGAATACTCCTATTAATTAAATAACTTTCATTGGCAAAGTGGCTATTAAATTAACAGGGTTCTACTGTATTCGGTATCTGACTTGACTTGAGATTTATTGATTGAACCAAAAGGGAATTCACACTAGGAAAATACAAAATAAGTTGTTCTTGTAGCATTCTGCCTCAGTGCCCTAACTTCCACTGCCAGTTAGGGCTGAAACAGTTGGCTCATTTTCGCAATCGACTAACCAAGAGCTATAACCGTATAATATCTGGTTATCAATGGCCATTATTTCACCGAATATGGGATCACAACTATAGGAATTGGAAAGCAGTATTCTCAAACTATTCTGTAGTGTGTATACTAACGAATGTTTTCGAGTACTTGACAGCGTTCATTTGTATACACACTACAGAATAGTTTCTGCGATTACTGATTACTCACAGAAATGCAGATCATTAACAAAGTCTTGAACACCAAAGTCGATTGTTTCTCAATATATACAGTGCGGCTTCGATGTGTAACCTATTACAAAGGAGAAGCGGCAGATTTACTACGTTTTAAATGTGGAATGACGATCACTATCGATATTTCGGATAACCGGCTGATGTTTTTTTTCTAATTGATTAGGTAGCTAACTGGTTTCAAACCAATTATCCAGTTAACCATTTCAGTACTACTGCCAATGAGCTCAACATTGGCATTATTTTGCCAACACAAATCATATCTGCATTAATTTTGTGACTTATTCCAAACACACCATAACCTTTCAAGGTTTGTTTCAGGGTTTTGCAATCGAAGAGCATGTTAAGACAACCAAGACTTGACAAGAAATCACTACTAAGCAACTGGACATGTTCAAAGGTTGTAGTCCAGTGGGAATTCAAAACAATTGCCCAGGTCCAAGAAAATCAGTCACTTCTTTTATGAAAATGAACACTTCAACTGCTATGAAACATCAACAAGGCCTTATAAATAGCAAATGTTGGAAAATTTGAAAATACAGTGGAGCCCACTTAATTGGATATCTCTTAACTGAATAACCCTGTTAATTGAATATAATTTCCCAACACAAAATCATTTACCATACCTCCAGTACAAAATCTTATAACCTGTTGAGAAATTACCCTGACTCTCCCCAGTTTTCCTTTGTTTATAGACCTATTTGGCCTCAATACATCTAATACAGGGATTTAATCTATTATATCTTGTTTGACAGAGCTCATGGAGCTCTGTCAAACAAGATATAATAGAATAAATGCTAAGTTTATCTCTAGAATACAGGAAAGTGACACAGTCCCTGTTAATTGAATGTTGTTGAATACTCCTTTTAATTGAATAATCATCGACAAAGTGGCTATTCAATTAACAGGTTTCCACCATACAGATAGTTTTGGTATTCAATGTGATTGGTTTGGTTCGGTTTTTCGGTATCCCATTGATATCAGTATCATTTCAGTTTTTCAGTACATTACCGATCATTATTGCCTGTATAAAATTTTGGACAGATCACAATATTTTTAATTCAATTAACAGGAATTCACTGCATGACCAACTGGTCAAATTTATATTAAAGGTATGGTAAACAGTTTGATATTTTAACATTACATGCAATTAACAGGGTTATTAGCTCACCTGACTGAAAGTCAGGGTGAGCTATAGTGATCACTCTCCATCTGTCGTCCTTTGGCCATCATCTTGTCCATGAACGTGGTGTTTGCAGCTTTCCCTCCAAAACCACTGGACCGATTTCAGTTAAATTTGAAGTGATTGTTTGTTCACATATTCATTTTGTTCAATTCAACATGCACCACCCTGATGGGGGAAAATGAACTCAAACTTTATTTATATATTGGTGCTTTTTGCCACATCTGTATCTAAGGCTATTGTGGTGATGAAAAGTGTTATAAAAAAGATCATTAGACCTAAAAAAATTAAAAGTCTGTTTCTCAGGCCCTCCCGCATGGTCCTTTTGGCTTCTGCATGCTCTCTTTTTATAACCAATGTAAACTTAAAAAAACAAAAATTAAATGGTTTATGTCTGATATTTTACCTAAGTTAAAAAAAATTGATAAATTTGTCCCTTGAGTGCAAGAAGGCTTTGCAATGCCTTAGCATTGCAAAGCCTTCTTGCTCTCAAGGGAGGAAATACACCACCGCCCATGCTATTCAATAGATTATGAGGCCTAAAAGATAAACCAAGAACATGAACTTTTGATGGCAAAGAAATAATTACAGAAATAAAATAAAAAACTGCTTGTCCGCATGTAATTTTACAAATAATGGCCTGAAAAACAGAAGATCTACTTTGTGTGGCCTTATCTTCTATGAAATAAAATGAGTCAATGAAATCTGGAAAAAACATGCAGAATAAAAATGGTGGTGAAAACAATAATGAAAAAATTACCCCAAATTTATAAAGTAAATCTTCTTACGAACCAATGGGTACAATGACTTGATATTTGGTATTGAGCTTCCTTTTGATATGTAGAATAAAATTTGTTAAAAAAAAGTTCATCGGCCAATATTTGCCTTTGTAATTGGAATGGCAAGATTTTTGGTCCTATCCAAAATTTCAATTTTCTGAAATAAATCCTCATTTAAACAACATTGTCAGGTGAGTGCCTCCTGTGGCCTTTTGTTCAGTTAAGCAATACACATTTAACTCCTTGCATGCTGCTGGCGGATATTCCTGTCTGAGAGAGGAATTCTTCTGTCACTGAAATAAGTATAATTGGGGTATGTTTAATCTCATTTCCGACTTGTAAATTGCATGGATTTTTTCCTGCGTCGCCAGCGGCAGAGCAGGTCTAGTAACCTCTCGACTCTGTCCATCCGTCAGTCCATCCAAAACACTTCTTCCATCAAAGTTTTCTTGGCTTCTATGAAAGGGAATGATTTTATATATGGTCTGCTGCTTCATAATGATGAGTTGTATCGTGTATCTAATTTTCAGATCTGCCGTGCAGCCACTTCCTGTTTGCCGATACTTTGAAATTTGACTGTACTCACTGAACATTTAAATTTTTCGTCACACTTTTCTCGGCTTCTATGTGACGGATTCATTCAATATTTCACCTGGAGCTTGATAATGTTGAGTTGTATCGTGTATGCAATGTTCAGATCTGCCGTGCAGCCACTTCCTCTTTGCCGATACTTAATCAGTTGCATACAGCGATGCAGGTCCAGACCCGGTATTGGTCTTGTTTCACCAGTGATTTCTTGAGTTCAATTTAGTTTACAGCAGCCATGGCTGGGTATTTTCAAGATATTTTTCATCAAATCCAGTCATGGCTGCTTCGCAGCAGCCATAACTGGATTTGATGAAAAATATTGTGAAAATACCAAGCAGGTTAAGAGTTAAATTTAAATGAATCCCACTGAACTGTAAGTGGGAGTGCAATAGTTTATTGTTTAGTGCATTGGAATCAGAATGAAAGGTTGATGGTTCAACCGTGATCCACATCTCTGTGATATTTTCTTGGGCAATCAGTATCAAGTGTCTTGCCTAAGCGGGAGCACAGTGGTTCTGTGTACATCTGAAGTACGTACAGCATGTCAGTGGTACACTTGCCTTCAACCAATGCTAACCCTGCATCTTTGCTGTGGGAACTCCGGGAAGTGAAGCAGTGCTTGTTTACTGTTGTAAACAAGCTCTGTTTTACTGTTGAAATAGGACCCACTTATCAATGCTTGGGGGTGGAAGTCCTCTAAAATGGGCAACATGGGTATAAACGATGAACTAAACTCAGCTTTATCTCCATGTAGTGGTCATGATTGTGCAGTAATATGTGACCTTAAATACCAATAAATAAATAAACAACCCCACATCCGCCTAAATAGTAAGTTGGATCCTCTTGATTGTTTACTCAGCATTTTTGATTCTCTCTGTGTCTGCTGGCTTCCTCCACCTTTATATAAAACTATCTTGACACCAAATGAATGACCCCCCATCCCCCTATCCCCTTAAATTAAATCGGCAAATTTAACAGCAAATTTAAAATGTTGCTCTATTTGTTCACTTAACCTTCTGCATACTGAGGTCAGAATATCGAAATTTTACGCTACGCTTTGACAACACAGTGTAGATAAGAATTTAACTTTTTTCAATCTTGTTTGACAGCTCATCGAGTACTGTCAAACAAGATTGAAATGAAGTGGTTAAATTCCTAATTGCATAAAAGAAAAGAATTAGTGTTTAAAATTTCATCATTTTAGCATCAGTGTGCAGAGGGGTATGTTTAATTTTAAATTCTCTTCCTTTAAAAAAAAAATCATTTCGGTCCCAGAAGGTTTAAAACATTGTTCAAAGACACATGTACTTCTAACTGGAATATTACCAAACCAGGCCTGGTGTTTTCAGGAGAGCGATTTATTCGCTCGCCTACTCCTCTCCTTAAAAAAATTGAGGAGGGCGAAAAATAGCCCTCCTAGCCTTAGAAAATAATGATTACCTCAACAGCTTATTCCTAAAATCCACAGGTTTTCAGATCTCTGATATGTTAGTGGTCTCTACAATATGGCCACACTGCTCCTCCCACACTTCCGGGCCTTACCAAGGCCCGGAGGTGTGGGAGGGGCAGTGTCACCGGCTCACAGAGACTACCTGGTTAGCAGCACCAAATAAAATGTACAAAGCCCACTAGGCAGAATTCATTAATAGTACAACTTCATTTTGCCACTTTTAGCTTTTCTAAGCTTGAGGAGAGCTAATCGCTCCCCTAGGCCATGTGAGGACAGCGATTTTTAGCCCTCCTGCATTTTTAAGAATGCCAGGCCTGCCAAACTGCAGTTTAATAACATGGATTCTGGTAATGGAATGCATGTAATTCTAAAAGTGATGAAATTGCTTGGTGTTTATTCCCTGTACTTTAAAATGTGCTAACAGAAGATTCATGGCCTGAAATCACAACCTCCACAGTCAAACTTCTTATGGATAAACTATTTTAACTAGTGCAGGAAGCTACTACCATGGTTCTAATGAGAAGTGTCAAAAGTCACTTATAACAAGGTATTAATTGAAAATAGAACATGTTTTCATTTTTGGAATTCACTAAAAACAAACACAATGAGGGTTGTTAAGCTGAGTTGGAATAGTACTGGCTGGTTTTGACCATTACATTGGGTAAAGAGTTGATATAGATGACATTTACACTAAGGCTGTACAGTGCACAGGGTAAGTTATGAAGTTAGAAATGAAATTTTTTTATAACCAGAGAATGTGACTAACCCTGTGCACTCTGGTTATAAAAAATTGGTAACTTCCATATCACATGCTAAATGAAAATATATCGTCGCCTGACACAGCACAGTGTAGATAAGAATTTAACTTTTTTCAATCTTGTTTGACAGCACATCGAGTACTGTCAAACAAGATTGAAATGAAGTGGTTAAATTCCTAATTGCATAAAAGAAAAGAATTAGTGTTTAAAATTTCATCATTTTAGCATCAGTGTGCAGAGGGGTATGTTTAATTTTAAATTCTCTTCCTTTAAAAAAAAAATCATTTTAGTCCCAGAAGGTTTAAAACATTGTTCAAAGACACATGTACTTCTAACTGGAATATTACCAAACCAGGCCTGGCGTTTTCAGGAGAGCGATTTATTCGCTCGCCTACTCCTCGCCTTAAAAAAATTGAGGAGGGCGAAAAATAGCCCTCCTAGCCTTAGAAAATAATGATTACCTCAACAGCTTATTCCTAAAATCCACAGGTTTTCAGATCTCTGATATGTTAGTGGTCTCTACAATATGGCCATACTGCTCCTCCCACACCTCCAGGCCTTACCAAGGCCCGGAGGTGTGGGAGGGGCAGTGTCGCCGGCTCACAGAGACAACCTGGTTAGCAGCACCAAATAAAATGTACAAAGCCCACTAGGCAGAATTCATTAATAGTACAACTTCATTTTGCCACTTTTAGCTTTTCCAAGCTTGAGGAGAGCTAATCGCTCCCCTAGGCCATGTGAGGACAGCGATTTTTAGCCCTCCTGCATTTTTAGCTTAACTTGACATAGTCAAGATAAGCTATTGCCATCACGCGTGCGGAAGTCTGTTAGTCTGTGACGTCTGTTCACATTTTCCTTTAGCACGGGCTACACCCCGCAGTTCTTGTCTGATCGTCACGAAATTTCATATGCAGGTTTGGGGCCATGTCTAGATGAGAACGTCCCCTTTTGGTCGCAATCGGGCAACCGGTATGGCTGCCCGAGCCCAAAACCCAAAAACTATTAGCACAGTCTACAGGTCGTATTTATGAAGGGATTTCATTGTAACTTGGTAGGATGCCTCTGTATAATGCCTAGATGAGAACGTCCCCTTTTGGGCTTGATCTATCAACCGTGATGGCTGCCCAAGCCCAAAACCCAAAAACTTTTAGCACAGACTGCAGGTCATGTTTAATGTGGAGGGATTTCATTGTAACTTGGTAGGATGACTCCTTATGATGTCTAGATGAGAATTTCCCCATTTGGGCATGATCTGCCAACTGTGACGACTGCCCGAGCCCAAAACCCGAAAACCTTTAGCACAGTCTACAGGTCATATTTATTGATGAATTTCATTGTAACTTGATGGGTTGACTTCATACAATGTCTAGATGAGAAAGTCCCCTTTTGGACTTGATTGGGCAACTGTGACGGCTACAGGGGCCCGAAGCCCGAAAACCTTTAGCACAGTCTAGAGGTCATATTTATGAAGGGATTTCATTGTAACTTGGTAGGATGACTCCAAATAATGTCTAGATGAGAACGTCCCATTTTGATCGCGATTATGCAGCCTTAATGGGTGCCCGAGCCCAAAAACCTTTAGCATAGGCAAAAGGTCATATTTATGGAAGGATTTCATTGTAACCTGTTAGGTTGACTCCATATAATGCCTAGATGATGACATCCCCTTTTGGTTGTGATTGGTCAGTTGTGATGGCTACAAGTGCCCGAAGCCCGAAAACCTTGAGCACAGTCCACAGGTCATATTTATGAAGGGATTTCATTGTAACTTCTTAGGATCACTCCAGATGGTGTCCAGATGAGATTGTCCCCTATGGTTGCGATCATTCAACCATGATGGCTGCCCGAGCCCAAAGCCCAAAAACCTTTAGCACAGTCTATAGGTCATATTTATGAAGGGATTTCATTGTAACTTCTTAGGATCACTCCAGATTATGCCCAGATGAGATTGTCCCCTATGGTTGTGATCATTCAACCATGATGGCTGCCCGAGCCCGAAAACCTTTAGCACAGTCTACAGGTCATATTTATTAAGGGATTTCATTGTAACTTGGTAGGTTAACTTCATATAATGTCTAGATGAGAACGTCCCCTTTTGGGCTTGATTGGGCAACTGTGGCGGCTAAAGGTGCCCAAAGCCCAAAAACCTTTAGCACAGTCTACAGGTCAGATTTATGAGGGGATTTCAATATAACTTGTTAGGATGACTCCAAATAATGTCTAGATGAAAACGTCCCGTTTTGATCGCGTTCATTCAGTCTGTATGGGTGCCTGAGCCCAAAAACCTTTAGCATAGGTAAAAGGTCATATTTAATGAAGGATTTCATTGTAACCTATTAGGTTGACTCCATATAATGCCTAGATGATGACATCCCCTTTTTGTCATGATTGGTCAGCTGTGATGGCTACAAGTGCCCGAAGCCCGAAAACCTTGAGCACAGTCTACAGGTCATATTTATGAAGGTATTTCATTATAACTTCGTAGGATCACTCCAGATGATGCCCAGATGAGATTGTCCCCTTTGGTTGTGATCATTCAACCATTATGGCTGCCCGAGCCCGAAGCCCGAAAACCTAAAGCACAGTCTACAGGTCATATTTATGAAGGGATTTCATTGTAACTTGGTAGGTTGACTTCCTATAATGTCTTGATGAGAACGTCCCCTTTTGCACATGATTGGGCAACTTTGACGGCTAAAGGTGCCCGAAGCCCAAAAACCTTTAGCACAGTCTACAGGTCATATTTATGAAGGGATTTCATTGTAACTTGGTAGGATGACTCCAAATAATGTCTTGATGAGAACGTCCCATTTTGGTCATGATCATTCAGCCTTGATGGGTGCCCGAGCCCAAAAACCTTTAGCATAGGCAAAAGGTTATATTTATAGAAGGATTTCATTGTAACCTGTTAGGTTGACTCCATATAATGCCTAGATGATGACATCCCCTTTTGGTCGTGATTGGTCAGCTGTGATGGCTACAAGTGCCCGAAGCCCGAAAACCGTGAGCACAGTCTACATGTCATATTTATGAAGGGATTTCATTGTAACTTTGTAGGATCACTCCAGATGATGCCCAGATGAGATTGTCCCCTTTGGTTGTGATCATTCAACCATTATGGCTGCCCGAGCCTGAAGCCCGAAAACTTTAAGCACAGTCTACAGGTCATATTTATGAAGGGATTTCATTGTAACTTGGTAGGTTGACTTCATATAATGTCTAGATGAGAACGTCCCCTTTTGGACATGATTGGGCAACTGTTACGGCTTCAGGTGCCCAAAGCCCGAAAACCTTTAGCACAGTCTACAGGTCATATTTATTAAGGGATTTCATTGTAACTTGGTAGGATGACTCCAAATAATGTCTAGATGAGAACGTCCCCTTTTGGTCGCGATCATTCCGCCTTGATGGCTGCCCGAACCCAAAACCCCAAAACCTTTAGCATAGTCTATTGGTCATATTTATGGAAGGACTTCATTGTTACCCATAAGTTTTACTCCATATAATGCCTAGATGATGACATCCCCTTTTGGTCGTGATATTTATGAAGGGATTTCATTGTAACTTTGTAGGATCACTCCAGATGATGCCCAGATGAGAATGTCCCCTTTTGGTTGCGATCATTCAACCATGATGGCTGCCAGAGCCCAAAGCCCAAAAACCTTTAGCACAGTCTACAGGTCATATTTATTAAGGGATTTCATTGTAACTTTGGTAGGTTGACTTCATATAATGTCTAGATGAGAACGTCCCATTTTGATATATATATATATATATATTTATGAAGGGATTCAATGTAACTTGATAGGATGACTCGTTTTGGAATAATTTCAGTGTAACTTGGTAACTTTTGTTGATATATGTTAACTGTGAGGGCCACATACATTAACTGTGAGGTCATATTAACCCACCCCTCAGCTCTTTAGTACAGTGTACACCTCATATTATTTTTATCATAAACATAGCATACAGGGAACAGAAATGAACATATTCCCAATTATCACAATTCTTGTCTTATTTCATAATTCTTTCATAAACATTGAACATTATCCTTTTCATCAAACACAACACACAAGTTAAGCTACAGTGTCATTGACACTTTCATTAAGAATGCCAGGCCTGCCAAACTGCAGTTTAATAACATGGATTCTGGTAATGGAATGCATGTAATTCTAAAAGTGATGAAATTGCTTGGTGTTTATTCCCTGTACTTTAAAATGTGCTAACAGAAGATTCATGGCCTGAAATCACAACCTCCACAGTCAAACTTCTTATGGATAAACTATTTTAACTAGTCATCAGATAGTTGCATCTAAGCACTTAATTCTATGAACTGCACCTCAGAAGAAATCAGCGACAGTACTTGTCTTTTTCAAATTTCTCGGATGCCATAGAATTAAGAAAGGACGCTGGTTTTGTTTACATTGGCATGGCGGGGGTTTGAACCCACTGGTGTGCGTGGTTCAGTATAGTTTCGCTAGGTGGTTGGTGCCGAAGGAAACTCTCTCGGCGTGGGTTCGAACCCCCGCCATGCCAATGTAAACAAAACCAGCATCCTTTCTTAATTCTATGGCATCCGAGAAATTTGAAAAAGACAAGTACTGTCGCTGATTTCTTCTGAGGTGCAGTTCATAGAATTAAGTGCTTAGATGCAACTATCTGATGAATAATTAAATAATTGAGTATTCCGTGTGTTCTGTACTGCTCTCGTATATACTTGGTTAACTAGCATTCCCTTTTTGGGGTCTGTCGGTGGCCGAGTGGTGTGCGTGGTTCAGTATAGTTTCGCTAGGCGGTTGGTGCCGAAGGAAAATCTCTCGGCGTGGGTTCGATCCCCCGCCATGCCAGTATTTTAACTAGTGCAGGAAGCTACTACCATGGTTCTAATGAGAAGTGCCAAAAGTCACTTAAAACAAACTATTAATTGAAAATAGAATATGTTTTCATTTTTGGAATTCACTAAAAACAAACCCAATGAGGGTTGTTAAGCTGAGTTTGAATAGTACTGGCTGGTTTTGACCATTACATTGGGTAAAGAGTTGATATAGATGACATTTACACTAAGGCTGTACAGTGCACAGGGTAAGTTATGAAGTTAGAAATGAAATTTTTTTATAACCAGAGAATGTGACTAACCCTGTGCACTCTGGTTATAAAAAATTGGTAACTTCCATATCACATGCTAAATGAAGATATATCATCGCCTGAGTGCTAGAAAGTCCTATGTCCCATAGGGGACATAGGACATTCTAGCACTCCGGAGACGATATAAAGACTAAGGCTGTAAAATTGCTTTGTGCAAGTTAGTTACATGTCGTTACATAGGGTGCTGGATTCTAGAAACTATTGGAAATACTTATAAAGGATTGTGGAATGTTTTTAAAGTGAATTCGAAAAATGAAAACATATTCTATTTTCAATAAATAGTGTGTTCTATGTGGTTTTACACTATGCAATGCCTTCTTGTTTACTCAACAGTAGAAAAATTATTGTCATAATAAATAGTACATGCCTTGTTACAATTTATAGAAGATTACAAATAGACATTCTAGCAAATTGTAACAAAATTGTAGCTAAACTAATGCTCTCCATCCTGTTAACATGGTACGGTGGACCCCTGATTAAATGATATTTGGTGAGTAACATTATTGGGTATGACTACATGTCCAGGTTGATAATGAGATTATTTCTATCATAACTTAAAAGTCGGCGGGGGATATGGATGTCGTTAGACTGTCTTGTTTCTATGGCATCATTCTTGAGACAACTTCATCAAAATGATTTGATAAGCCATTCTGATAAACTTTTTGTTGTACTGTCTCGCTCTTTATTATGAATCAAAGTCTCTAATTATTCAGCCATTTCATTGACAGGTTTCTTTGACTCTTGGAAACCTTAAAAAATTACTGAAATTATTCTTAGTCTTGTTATTTATTGAATTTTGGGTTTTCCAGACAGATCTTGAATGTCATAATCCAAAAACATGACAGTAATAGCACTTTGGCCAGACATTGATTTCCCACAGTTCTCCAAAGAGAAGCCTGTCATGTTTTCCCCTAAATGGCCATGTGAACTTTCGATATCACTTGGCGTCCGTCATCTGTTGTCGGTAAAATTTTCACATTTTCATATTCTTCCCTGGAACCGCTGAGCCAATGTGAACCAAACTTGGTAGAAATGGTCAATGGGAGGTCCTCTACAAAGGATCCTCATTTTGTTCCCGTCAGATGAAAAACATGGCTGCTAGAGGCATTCTTTGATATTGATTGGTGGATTTTCAAAACATCTTCTCTAAAACTGCAAGGCCAAATGTTTTGATACTTCACATAAATGTGACTGGGCCCCCCCTTTACCAACAATCCTCATTTAATGTTGATCAGGTTGCAAACATGGCCACAATTGCGGCTAATAGTTACTATAGAAACCCTATGGGAAATCAGATTTTCATCTTGGAACTACTGAGCCGAAGTGAACCAAACCTGGCAGGGATAATCTGTGGGAGGTCCTCTACAAACGCTCCTCATTTTGTTACCGTGCATCGAAAAACATGGCTGCCAGAAGCAATTTTTGATTCTGATTGGTGGATTTTGAAAAATCTTCTCCTCTGAAACCGCTGGGCCAAACTTTGCATGGTTGATGGCTGGGACACCCTCTACCAACGATCCTCATTTATGTTGGTTGGGTTGCAAAAGTGGGCGCAATTGCAGGTTATAGTTACTATAGAAACCCTATGGGAAATCACTTTTTCATCTTCTCTGGAACTACCCAGCCGACGTAAACCAAACTTTACAGGAATGGTCTGTGGGAGGTCTTCTACAAACAATCATCTTTTTGTTCCCGTTGGTTGGAAAACATGGCCACCAGAGGCATTCTCTGATTCTGATTGGTGGATTTTGAAAAAATCTTCCCCGCTGAAACCAGAAGGCCAAATGTTTTGAAACTTTACATGGTCGATGACTTGGACCCCTTCTACCAATGATCCTCATTTATTGTTGATTGGGTTGCAAACATGGCCACAGGTTGGAGCTTACAGTTACCACTGAAACCCTATGGGAAATCACATTTTCCCTCTTCTTCTCTGGAACTACTGAGCTAATGTGAACCAAAACTTGAAAGGAATGGTCTATGAGAGGATAGAAATACATGGCTGCCAGAGGCTATATTCTTATGCTTAACCCAGTCCCTCTCCTGTTTGCATGAAGATCTGTACTGTCAGCAAAATACTTGTTTTTTGAGAATCTGGTAAGGGTTGGTTCAGTTTTCTTCACTGAGAACTGGGAACAACCACAAAAATATTGTGTATACAGTACAAGTCAAAATAAGTTGTAACATAACCACAATAAACTTAAGTATACTGCTGCTCCTGCACTGATAAGATCAGAATCTGACATCATTTTCTGGAAAGCTATCAGTAAGAGCTTTCCAGAAAATGATGTCAGCTTCTGGTCTTATCAGTGTAGGAAGAGAAAGATACATAGATTATAGTTGTTATCCTACAAGTTATTTTGACTTGTACTGTAAACAAGTTTGCAGCAACAATTAAGTTAATATTACTCTCAGGATTCTTATCCAAAATACTGATTGATGACAGCTGTTTGGAAAACATGGATGTTTTTGTTTATTTTGTATACCATCATGTAGAGCTGACCTGTCAATTATGATATCATTTAAGATATGACAAATTATTTGAATAAAATGTTGTGTTTCCTGTTACCCTTCACCTATCCAAAGCTATTTGAAAGAGAGTACTGTCTGAAAACATGGTAATTTTCAGAATATTCTTTAACCTTCTTTCACTGATTTTTTTTTTAAAGAGAATTCATAAACGTGTGGATTTTCAAGAAATCTTCTCCTTTGAAACTACAAGGCCAAATATTTTGAAGCTTCACTTGACTGATGACTGGAACACCCCCTACCAATGATCCTCATTTAATGTTGATCTGGTTGCAGTTGCAAACATGGCTGCAATTGTGGCTTATAGTTGCTATAGAAACCCTATGGGAAATAATATTTTTATCTGGTTCTCTGGAACTACTGAGCCGATGTGAACCAAATCGGACAGGAATGGTCTATGGGGGGTACTCTACAAACGATCCTCATTTTGTTCCCATGGATGGAAAACCTGGCTTCCAGAGGCATTCTTTGATTCTGATTGGTGGATTTTGAAAAATCTTCTCTGAAAACCACAAGGCCAAATGTTTCGAAACTTCACATGCTTGATGACTGGGACACCCTCTATCAGTGATCTCCATTTAATGTTGATCGGTTTGCAAATATGGCTGCAATTACGGCTTATAATTACTATAGAAACTCTATGGGAAATAACATTTTCATCTTCTCTGGAACAACTGAGCCAGTGTGAACCACACTTGGCAGGCATGGTCTATGAGAGGTTCTCTACAACTGTCACTCATTTTATTCCTATTGGATGAAAAACATGGCCACCAGAGGCATTCTTTGATTGTGATTGGACGATTTTGAAAACTCTTTTCTGAATCTACAAGGTCAAATGTTTTGAAACTTCACGTGATTGAGGACTGAGACTCCTTCTACCAATGATCCTCTTGTAATGTTAATGTAATGTTGCAAACATGGCCACAATTGTGGCTCATAGTTACCATGGAAACCCTAAGGGAAATCACATTTTTAGCTCACCTGACTGAAAGTCAGGGTGAGCTTTTCTTATCACTCTTCGTCCGTCGCTCGTTGTCTGTCATCCGTCGTGAAGGTGGTGTTTGAGCCTCTTTCTCCTAAACCACTGGCCACATTTTAATTAAATTTCATGTAAGTAGTGGTTATATAGGGTCATTTTGATTTTTATCCAAATTAGTGCATTTCAGGCAAATTTCTTCAAAAATCTTCTTCTCCAGATCCAGCAGGCAGAATCTTTTCATATTTGGTATGCAACATTGTGGGGTGGATCTGATTCAAGTTTGTTCAAATCGGCCCCCTGGATTCATATTTGGGCTCACTATAGAAGCCCAAATTCGAACTTAGTGCATTTCAGGCAAATTTCCTAAAAAATCTTCTTCTCCAGATTCAGCAGTCAGAATCTTTTAACATTTGGTATGCAACATTGTGGGGTGGATCTGATTCAAGTTTGTTCAAATCAGCCCCCTGGGTTTATATTTGGGCTCAGTATAGGAGCCCAAATTTGAACTTAGTGCATTTCAGGCAAATTTCTTCAAAAATCTTCTTCACAAGATCCAGCAGACAGAATCTTTTGATATTGGGTATGCACCATGATTAGGGGGGGTGGGGGGTGGGGGGGGGGGGGGGGCGGTGAGATTCAAGTTCGTTCAAGCCAAGTCCCTGGGTTCACATTTGGGCTCACTGTGGTAGCCCGAATTATAACTTAGTTCAAAATGAGGAATTTTCTTTAAAAATCTTCTTCAGAATGTTTTGATATTTGGTATGCAGCATCCTTAGGGGGTGAGATTCAAGTTTGTTCAAGCCATGTCCCTAGGTCCATATTTGGGGTATGCACCATGCTTAGGGGGGGTGAGATTCAAGTTCGCTCAAGCCATGTCCCTGGGTTCACATTTGGACTCACTGTGGGAGCTCGAATTGTAACTTAGTTCAAAATGAGGAATTTTCTTTATAAAATCTTCTTCTTCAGATCCAACAGTCAAAATGTTTTGATATTTGGTGTGCAGCATCCTTAGGGGGGTGAAATTCAAGTTTGTTAAAGCCAAGTCCCTGAGTTCATATATGGGCTCCCTGTGAGAGCCTGAATTATAACTTAGTTCAATATGAGGAATATTCTTTAAAAATCTTTCTTTTTTATTTAGATCCACTGGTCAGAATCTTTGGATATTTGGTATAAGCTTTTCTTAAGAGGAGCAGATGCAACTTGTTGAAATCAATTCTCTGGGATGATATTTAGGCTACCATGTCAGGTTAGCGCCCTCAGGCCCCTTGGGGCCTCTTGTTATATTAGTTCTGCCAGGTGAGCGATTACAGGCTCTTTAGAGCCTCTAGTATTTATTATGCTTCCTCAAATGATAGCAGAAATTGTTTATCAAATATTAAGAGGTTATCACTTGGTTAGTTTTATATCAGCCAAGATATCAGCCTGAGGTAACTGCATATCAGCCTGAGATCTTGGCCGATTTGAAAAATGAAACTAACCAAGTAATAACCAAGTAATAACCTCTTTATTTATTAAGCCAAACAAAGAAGTAGTACAGAATGTTTTCAGATTTGTTACAGTCTTCTGACAGTATTATGACCTTGCTGGGGTTGCAGGTCACTAAGGCATGGCTGCTGCTCAGCAGGCTTGGCTGCGAGAGGTAGTAAATTACATCTTTGCTCAGTTTATGAACTTTTATTAATGGTCCATCAAATATTTACATTATAATCGGCTGCATTAACATAAACATGGTAAAGTACATTCTTGGATCAGCCTATGTCTACTTTGGTATAACATGGTATAACTAATAACTGGTGCTGCTAAAAATGGCTGTCTGCTAACTGATTTACTGGCAACATATTCAATACTCTAACTTAACAACAAAGCAACTTGAAAACTGTGTGACTTGATAACTTATTTGTTGACTCATTAACTGCCCTACACTTTCTTCACTGCAGAAGAAGAAGAAGAAAGGAATGGTTTTGCGCGCCGAAGGCGCGCAGGGACGATATGGGGAACAAGCCCCTTTCGACCCTCGGTGACTGTAGATGATTTTGATTGTCTGGGCGTGGCAAAGGAGGAATGTAGAAGGATCTTCACTGCAGAGCTTGCCAATGTCTTTTTGTATCAAAAAGGTTTCACCATCTATCTGCAGGTGACAGGCAATGTATGCTCCACCTATAATCCCACCCAGCTCTCTTTGATTGGCCTGGACTGACAGTTCTACCCAGTTACCCTGGACAGGAAAACAGCCATCTTGTGAATTTGTTATGGTCAATTTAAATGACAGACCTTAGATAAAGAAAAGCTGTTGTCTTTTACTTGAAAGATTTCAGTTGAAGATAGGGTGTCTCATTACACAATTTTACAGGAAATGAAACACCTAATCCTAGCAAGGTAGATTTCCAATCACCTAATTTGTTTTATAAATTGTTTTAAGAGATATTTACCATACAAATAGCCTGGGGGGAAGCAGGTGGGCTCAACATTAGGAACATCTTAAAATTATACAGCTTCAAGGAAAAGAGTGTGCCAAGCAACAAAAAATAAATGATATTATTTTCTCCAACTGGACACACTGAATTTTTTGTAACTGGTTATAGTATTATTGTTTGTCATTCCTTTCACAAAGTCCTAATTCAGCTATCGGAATGTCTCTGCTTCCCCACTGGGGAAGCCACGACTTTCGGATAGCTGAACTACCTTGTCTCCCACTCTGATGAACCTCCACTTTTGACTGTAATATTCATTATACCCCCACTATTTGGAAAAATGTGGGGTATACTGGATTGCATATGTCTGTGTGTGTATCCATATGTCTATTCAATGTCTGTTCAGGTCATAATTTTAAGATTGGTGCTCGGAGCAGGTTCAGGTTTGTTTGGGCTAATATTTGGGTTCTCTATTTGAGCCCAAAGTTAGACTTAGTGCAATATGAGGAAATTTCTATAAAAATCTTCTTCAGGTCCACCACTCAGAATCCATTCATATTTTGTATACAGCATCTCTTGGGAAGTCAGATTCAAGTTTGCTTATTTCAAGTCCCTTGATTTATATTTGGGCTCCCTGTGAGAGCCTGAATTTTAACTTATTGCAATATGAGGGAATTTCTTTAAAAATCTTCTTCAGAACCAGTCAGAATCTTTTTCATATTTGTTATATGACATCATCTTTGGGGATCAGATTCAAGTTTGTTCAAATCGGGTCCCTGGGTTAATATTTGGGCTCTCCATTGGGAGGGGGTAGCAGTGACATAACAACCCTTGGAAGTTTGGCAGTGCTTATCGACAGCTGGTAGAATTGGAAGCAGTCAGGAAGACCTATGATAATAATCATCTGACATGCACACTAGAGTTATGAATAATGCATCATTCCTCTGTTGTGTTGATGAACCATGACTAACTGAATGTGATCCAAAGTACTTCTTTGAACCACTTTGTCAGGTTAGAAATTAAGGCTCCTTGGAACCTCTTGTTTCCAAGAGTTATGGCCCTTAGAGTGCACAAAATAGACAATTTTTTGTCTGTTTGCCTTGCATCTCAGATTTGGGTTGTCTGATCTCAATGAAATTTGGCAGGAAGGTTGCTTATGGGAAAGGATTTCAAACAAGTCTCTAATGATGTTTCTTACATTTCACTTTCTAGAGTTATCCCCTTTTTTTGACTTAGAAAAAATTAAAAATTTGTCCATCCGATGTCTGTTCAGGTCATAACTTTAACATTAGTGCTTGGATATTGATGAAATTTCAAACAGGTGTTGAGTATGGTGAGCTCTTTCAGAAACATTGGTATGTGGTATTATTGAGTCATAAATACTGGACTCATGCAAAAATATAACCCCAGGAGCTAAAAATAGAAATATTTTGGAATGCCCATATTTCCCAAACCACACGGAAACAGAGAACTGTTATTTGGTATGAAGCATCCTTAGGAACAGTAGTACTGAATGGTATAAACTGCAATCGATTGTGTCAGGGTGTTCTGTAGGAGGGGAGGGGTGCATTGAAAAAATGCTGAGTCAGCCTATTTGCAAAAATAAAATAATAATAATAAAAAAATTTCTCCAGAACTACTGCTCAGAGTTTTTTTTTTATATTGGGTATATAGCATCCATAGGGGTTGTGTGTGTGTGTGTGTGGGGGGGGGGGGGGGGGGGGGGGAAGGGAGGGGGGGGGCAGATTCAAGTTTGTTAAATTGAAGCCCATTTGTTCATATTTGGGTTCAAGACAGGAGCCTAAATTTTTAACTTATGTTGATATAGGGACGGTGGCAACCAGATTCGCCACCATGCTTCAGGTGTGGGCATCTATTGGGGATGCGCGACGGGAATGGGCATGGTAGCTGCCCCGTTAGTGTGGGGGGAGCGTTGTGGTGCGTGTGTGTTGGCTCCCCAATCCAGATGACTTGCAGGGTAAGGGGTTAATTGTGTGTTGGTGGAAACATCTGTATTGTGACTGCGTTATTGTGGTCAAATGGTTGGATGTTTGGCTCCTGCGTGAACTGCGCCATGGTGGGTGCGGAAGGCAAAGTACAAGGATTGGGAGTTTGTGGCACATTAGGCTGGTCATGACGGGTTGGGTACCCGTGGGTGTTGTACACATGGATGGGCATGGCAGAGGTGCCATTAATACAATTTGGGATAGACCCTTGGTGGGATAGGGTGCCGGTAGGGAGTGTTTTGTTTGGGTTTGGACTGTGCTCCTTCAAGGGAGCTTGTTTTTGGCTGCGAGTACCTTTCAGGTAAAGGTAGATATGCATTTGTAAGGTTAGTACTCTTTTGAATAATGTGGTGGGCCCTGAAAAGGGCCGTTTGTTTGTGTAGAGTGGTTCTACAACCATGCTTCCAGCTTTTCTGTGTTTGTTGGCTCATCTGCTGGTTTGGTATCATCCTGTAATAGCTGTTTTGCTACCATGAGTGAAATTTTGGCAGCTATGTCAGCGATGCGCTGATCATCAGAAGCTGGAGCAGCCAAGTCAGATGGGGGCTTGGCTGCCCACTGGTCAATGTGGTTGACTTTAGCCTCTCTAATGCTCTTGGTGTGTTCAATTCCCGGAGTTGCTGGTCAAGTTCATACTGGTCTGGGATCCCATTAGTGAAGGGTGGATGGATGGTATAAGTCCACTCCGGGGACTGGATGTAGGTTATCCAGTCAAGAGCATGCCTGGTTCTCTGATCTTTGAGCGCCTCTTCCCTAGGCTTGGTATGATCAAGAGCAGGCATGGTAATTCTTCTGCTGTTGGAGGGAGCCTGGTACAGTCGAGCCACCTGTCATTTGTAGTGAGAGCTGAGTGAGGTTCTGGTAGGTCTCATGTTTGGATAGGTTAGGGGGGTCAGATTCAAGTTTGTTCAAATTGGGTCCCCCTGAGTCAGTATTTGGGCTCTCTATTGGAGCCCAAAGTTTAACTTGGTGCAATTTGAGGAAATTTCTTTAAAAATCATCTTCTTCAGATCCACCAGTCACAATCCTTTCATGTTTGGTATACAACATCTATAGGGGGCTCAAATTCAAGTTTGTTAAAACTGAGTCCCTGGGTTTATATTTGGCCTCCCTAAGGGAGCCTGAATTTTAACTTAGTGTTATATGAGAGAATTTCTTTAAAAATCTTCTTCTTCGCATTCACCAGTCAGAATCCTTTCATATTTGGTATACAACATCTTGAGGTGGGTCAGTTTCAGATTTGTTCAAATCGGTTACCTGCAAATATTTGGGCTCCCTATGGGACCCCAAATATGAACTAAGTGCAATATGAGGAATTTGTTTTTAAAAATCTTCTTCTTTAGACCATGCTGTTCATATTTAGTATACAATATCTCTAGGCAGGTCACATTCAAGTTTGTTCAAACCTGGTCCCTGGGTTGATATATGGGCTCTCTATTGGAATCTGAATTTTAACTTTGTGCAATATGAAGGAATTTCTTTAAAAATCTTCTTCTTCTGAATCATCAATTAGAATCTTATGATATTTGGTATACAACATCTCTGAAAGGGTGAGATTCAAGCTTGTTCAAATCTGTACCCTGGGTTGATGTTTGTGCACCCTATGGGAGCCTAAATTTTAACTTAGTGCAATATGAGGAAAATTTTCTGATATTTTGGTATATAACATCTCTAGGAGGGGTAAGATTCAAGTTTATTCAAATCCAGTCCCTGGGTTAATATTTGGGCTCCCTGTAGGAGCCCAACTTTTAACTTTATGAAATATGAGGAAATTTCTTTAAAAGTCTTTTTCTTCAGATCCACCAGTCAGAATTCTTTCATATTTGGTATACAACATCTATAGGGGAGTCGGATTCAAAGTTGTTCAAATTGGGCCCTTGGGTTATTAATTTGGGCTACTTATGGGGACCTGAATTTTAACTTAGTCCAGTATGAGGGAATTTTTTTTTAAATCTTCTTCAGCTTCTCCAGTCAGAATCATTTCATATTTGGTATACAACATCTCTAGGTTGGTAAGATTAAAGTTTGTTCATATCGGGTTGTGGTTTCATATTTTGGCTCTCTATTGGAGCTCAAAGTTTAACTTAGTGAAATGTGAGGACATTTCTTATCAACCTACCTTACAATTGTTTACTACAGGCTTGCACTACAGTGGAAGACCCTTACTCAGATAAAATACTCTCTATTTTAATCTTTCCCAAGAGATTTGGGAAAGAAAAGTGGTGTAAAAATACCACGAAAAAATAAGCCAAAACTGGGTCGAGCGTCATCGGCGCACACCCAGTAGGGGATGCTTTTCTCTTAGTACAATTCCACGCCTTCCGTTAACCAGTGCGCAAGCAGTCATCAAACCATTCCTTTTTTGTCCGCTGCATTATGAAACAGTGATAATTCAACTCGTCGATAATGGTTTCCTGTGACTGGAATTATGGATCTGAGGATCGTATAATAACAGGACTGTGTTTTATATATTCTTGTTAATATTTTCCACCACCTTTTGATTAAATTTTATATATTTTCCAATGTCGCGCGCAATTTTCATGTTCCATGCGGTTCGGACGTAAAATTTTTCAGTTGATAAATTTTATTATTATTATTGGAGTTAGGTGTCAATGAGGGACTGTATGGACAGGATTTCTTCACTCTGTTGAGGGCTGAATTTCTGGGGGTTTTTTGCCCCTGTCAGCCGTCTGGGTTCTGTTGTGTTCCCGCCGGTTCTTTTTTCTGCTACCTTTCTACCGTAGTTGGGGATGTTCTTCTACTTTATGTATCTGTTGAGTTCACCTTTTTCTTCAACTGCTCCCACCTCTGTTATGTCCAGTTCGGTTCCTTTAAGGCAGTGCCTTTTGCCCATGGTTTTGGTGTGTTCTGGTGACCCTTCCTCCCACACCTGTGGTGGGGGGGGGGGAATGCTGTCGCTTCGGGGCCTCCCGACATGACCACGTCTGGTGAGAGTTATACCCCCTCTGTGGGGGATGTGCAACTCCTCCCACACATGTGGGGGGTGAGGAATGCTGTTGTTATGGGGCCTCCTGACACGACCACATCTGGTGAGAGTTATACCCCCTCCATGGGGATGTGCAGTTTTTTTTACCGTGGTGGATACTGCAGGAGCTGAGCTGTTGGATGTCTGGTGAAGAGATGCCTGGTTCCGGGACTATGCGCCCTCTCCAGTCGACATCTGAGGCTGTCACTAGGGTTGTGACTCTTCCTTTGGAGGCCGAGCTAGGTTGCTCTCTCCCATTTTCCACCAGTTTCAACAGCTCCCGTCGTATCTGATGCTACTGCTGTTCCGTCTACAATGTCATCGGTCACCGTTTTAGCCGGCCTCGGCTTATCCCTGTAGGGTCTGCAGTGATGTCTGTAGTGTGGATGTGGGGTATCGGCCTCAGCCTTCCCTGACTTCAACTCGGCGAAGTCGGAAGTGGCTGCTGACCGAACCCTCTGTTGTGTCCTCTCCGCCGTTGAGCACAGCAGTTTTATTCCTACAGGGGTCTGCAGAGATGTCTGGTAGTGTAGATGTGGGGTATTGGCCTCAGCCTTCCCTGACTGGAAGGGCTGCCGGCCGAACCCTCTACTGTGGTCTCTCAGCCGTCGAGTACCTCAGTTTTTCTCATTGGATTCGGATGTTCATGGTGGGGTCACCATGAGCTCTGGCATTTCCGTCCACGCACTCGGGTCCCATGGCCAGTTCTACGGGACCAATGCTTTTTGTGCAGCCTGGACCTTCTGTCCCGCAGAGGTCTGCGGTGACTCTCCTGAGTTTCCACTCTGTAGATTCTCGGGGTATGTCATACCTCAATACACATCTGCCTTCAGATGTTTTGGCTGCAGTCTGTCCCCCTGCATCGGGTGTATTTGAGGATCATGACCCTTCGCTGGTAAAGTGGGTCAGGAGTGAAGCCACTTTGTCGGTTCATTCCCACAGCGAACCGTTCCAACACAGTCAGTGAGCTTAGGGAGGCCCTCTCCTTGCTCACTAAGGTTCTGTCCAAGAACCTTTTCCGTTGCTTCCAACGAGGCTACGAGTAGTTTCTGGGCGCCCCCCTGTGGCGCCGCCTCCCGGGATTGGAAACAGGCCACTTTCTGATCCCCCCTGATGTGCCTTCACCATGGGAGGCGTCCTCTGGTTTGCCCATGATGGGCTATGTGTCTTCCGACGCATGGGATGAGTCCGACATACCTGACGTCGAGAGCCAACAGTCTTCTGACTTGGGGGCAGCTCTTGACTTTGTGTTTGAGTTCCTTCCAGATCTCAGACCGTCTAACCAGCCGACAGTGTCAGCCTGGCCACGATCATCGGTCACGTGCCTACAGCCTGTGGAGCAACCTGCTTCTGGATGCCTTTGACCATGCCTTTCGGTACAGGTGGTTGAAGCTTTTACAGCTTTGGACTCTAAGCTGAGTTCCAAGGCTATGAAGACGTCGTTCTTCATCAGGGTTGACAGTTTTTTGCCTCCGGTGCGTTATTGTTCCTACGATTCCGCCAATCTGTCAGTCTACCAGACATTGACGGTCTTGGATTGAGACTCCAACTCCTAAGCCAGCCATTTTTTCATATGGAGACTCTGGTGTCCATATTGGGCTTATTGGGAGAGATGCTGGAATGCTTTCTCTCTTCGATCACGTCGTCTCTGCTTTGCTGCTTATCTGCTCCCAGATAGGTTTGACGACGAACAGGTTTTTTGTGTGTGCTGTCCAAGGTGCTCATGCATCTTCTCACACACATGCCTGTAACAAGGCTAACTTGGAACTAGTTCGCAGGGACGCTGTGCTGGACACAAGACATTCCCTTCTTGAGGGGCAGTGTGCTGCTCTTCGATCTGCCTCTATTGGCGGGTCCGCAACTATTCCATGGTTCCGGGGCGACAGTCCGGGATGACTCCCTGTGTCATTCCATAGATCAGCTGCTGCTTCGTCACCTTGATCAGCCTTCTGTTGGAGGCAGGTGCCATCCAAAGCCTAACAAGTACCCTTCTGCTTCCTCTGCGAAGCTAAGGGCTGATCCTCCTGCCGCCACTTCTACTCTCTCACAGGGTAAGTGTAGGCGTCTGCAGTAGTCACCTCGAATTCGTCCCAGGTTAAGGCATTCCACTCAGTCGAGAGTGCCTCTTCCAACACCAGTCCTTTTCAACGTTACACGTTGGGAACTTTTGATGATGGAGATAGGCAATCGCCTGTCAAAGGGGGCGATCGAGGTTATGAAGAACATTCTTTCAGTGGAATTTTATTCCTGCCTGTTCTTGGTGCCAAAGAAGGACAGCTGACTCAGACAGGTTATCGATCTGAGTATCCTGACCCAGTCTATCATTGCTCCTCAGTTCAGCATGGAGGCTTTCAGGTCGGTTCACCATTCCATTCTCCAGGATGTTTTCCAGTTGAAGGCCATGCCCTTTGGCCTCAACCTGGATCCTTGAGCCTTCACCCGTCTGATGTCGCATATGTTAGTCTTACATCACACACAGTCCAGGGTGTCTTCTTCGGCATATTTAGTCGATATCTTCCAGAGGCATTCCAATGCTGCCTTTCTGGAATCGGATGTCGTCACACTGTTGAGCCTGCTCACGTCACTTCTCCATCGTTTTGTCATCTGGGATGGGCTTCCGTACTCAGCTGGATACGGTGGCAGTTTCCCAGGCAAGGGCTGTGCTTTTCTCAGCCTTTTGCCCTGACTCTGTCCCAGTCCACGTCCGTAACAGCTCGGAGTCTTCCCTGGCTGCTCGGTCTCTGTGGTTCGGTGACGGATCTCATTCCTCTATGTCGGCTGCATGTCTGACTCCTCCAACACTTTCTGCTCATCCGTTGGAGACCGAATGTCGATCCTCTGGATCTGGTGCTTCAGTTACCGGAGTCTCTTCCTCGTTACCATCTCCCCTGACAGATGTTCAGTGGATTATGCAGGGAGTTCCATTGGACTTCCCCCACGTGCGATCGTGTTCTGACGGCAGTCGCCAGTGATCTCGGATGGGGTGTGACATTGGTTCCTCTGGGTCTTTTCCTTCACGGATCATGGGACCAGGATCTAGCAGCTCTTCACGTTAACCAGAAGGAGCTTTTCTTCTTCTGGGTTTCCGGCAGTGGATCCCCCGCCTTTCGAATTGTCAGGTCCTTCTATTGTCCGACAATTCGACAGTGGTTGTTTACATTCGGAACCAGGGTGGCATGCACTATGTTCCCATCTATGAATTGGTTCGGGATCTTCTACTGCTCGCTCAGGATGTCAATGCTGGGGTGGTGGTTCGTCACTTTCCCAGTCATCTGAACATCCTAGCTGACTCCCTGTCCCAACGGGGCAGGTTCTTTTCCACCGAGTGAATGCTCCACATGGCGGTGTCCCATTCTCTTTGCAATCTCTGGGGTCTTCCCCACATCGATCTCTTTGCGACTCGTTGGAACCATCCAGTGGACACTTTCGTGTCCCCGTGTCCAGATGCTCTGGCTTTTGCCATGGATGTTCTGTCCCTCCTTTGGAATGGTCTTGTCGCTTACGCCTTCCTGCCAGTTCCGATTCTGCCTCAGGTTCTAGACCAGATACGAACATGCAGTTGTCAAATCATTTCGATCGCACCCCTGTTGCCTCAGTGAGTGTGGATCAACCTGCTCCGCTCTCTGTTAGCGGCGGTTCTGGCACGTCTCCCTCTACATCGCGACCTTCTTTGCCAAGGTTGCCCGAGGAGGTTTCACGTCGACCCGACTTCATTGTGCATTTGTGCATGTCTTTTGTAGGGTCCTGTCTCCTCTGTAGTGTTTTTTTTTAGACGTGCAGTGGAGTTGCTTTTCTTCTTCAAGGAGGCACTCCACTGGTTTAGCCTCTGTGGCTAAGTGGAAGGTCTTCTGTCAATGGTGTGTGGATCACTCTGTTGCTTCTGTCACTCCTTTGATCACACAGATTGCGAAGTTTCTGGTATATGTTTGATTCTGGGGGTCTCCAGCCTGTTTCCATCAATGGGTACAGGTCCATGCTTCGGAGACCTTTTCGTATGTGGGACAGTTTCGTTACGGCACTACTCCATGCCTCCAAGCTTGTTCGGCACTTTTTCTTGAAAAGGCCTAGGACTTTGCAGCTTACCCCAAGATGAAATCTTTCTTGGGTGTTGTTTTGCTTGGGTTGGAGGGGGGGGGGGGTGGCATTTGAGCCTTTATCCCAGGTGGATATGCATTTTCTCACATACAAGACAGCTTTTCTGATGGCTTTTGCCTCAGCCAGATGGGTTAGTGAGCTTCACACCCTTTCGGTTGACCTGGCCTTTTTCTGGAGCTCTCCCACCAGTGTTATGTTTACCAGTGATTGCTTCTTTCTGGCCAATAATCTGATACCGGAAACTACTCTGCCTCCTATCTGTATCGGGACTCTTCCTTATGTTGAGGGTAAACACCCTTTGCTCTGTTCATTTGGAAGGGTAGGATCGATTTTCTGTCTCTTATTCCTGGTTGACAGAAGATATCTCCTGAATCCATTTCTCGATGGATTTGTCTTGCTATTCGTGCAGCTTCCACTCATCTAGCGACTGGCGATTGTATTACCAATCGTTTCTCTGCCACGATGTGTGTGCATTGTCTACCTATTGGGGCTTATACTAACTCTGTCATGTTGCCGGATGTTATGCTGCCAGCCTACTGGAGAAATACTCCTTTCTCCACTTATCTGTTATCTATCCCTGCCATTCGGTTGCTTACAAGGTCAGTTCCAGCTCTGCTGTTACTGCCCTTTCTGTCTGTGCATCGCACAGAACCATACGCCTCATCTCTCATTGTCTTTTACTAATGTTTGTGATGCTATGGTTTGATAGGTCTAGGGACCTCTTCCTCTGTCCATGGTTCCAGTGCAATTGGGTTATGTGTGGGTTGGTTAAGTGATTCCCTCCATCCTATTGTCTATTCAGCCTGTAGTAAACAATTGTAAGGTAGGTTGATAAGAAATTTAAATTATATAGTAAATTTCCTTTCTTATTATACCTACCGCAATTGTTTACATGGAGGCCCTCCCGTCTTCTTATTCGGGTAAGAATAAGAATCCTTCCTCCCCGCTGATCACATAACTCCTATGTTGGCGGACTCAAAAGAATGGTTTGATGACTGCTTGCGCACTCATTAACGGAAGTCGTGGAATTGTACTAAGAGAAGAGTGTCCCTTACTGGGTGTGTGCCGATGGGGCTCGACCCAGTTTTGGCTTATTTTTTCGCTGTGTTTTACACCACTTTTCTTTCCCAAATCTCTTGGGAAAGATTAAATAGAGAGCATTTTATCCGAGTTAGGTTCTTCCACTGTAGTGCAAGCCTGTAGTAAACAATTGCGGTAGGTATAATAAGAAAGGAAATTTACTATAAAATTTAAATTTCTTTAAAAACTTTCCTCTTCAGATCCACCAGATACAATTCTTTCATATTTGGTTTCTATCATCTCAAGGGGGATCATTTTCAAGTTTGTTCAATTTGAGTCCCTGGCTTAATATTTGGGCTCTCTAACTGAATGTGACCCCAAATACTTCTTTGAACCACTTTGTCAGGTGAGCGATTAAGGCCCCTTGGGGCCTCTTGTTATCCCCCCCCCCCTCCATGAAGTCAGGAGGGTGATATTGAAATGGTTTTAGTCCATCAGTCTGTCTGTCCATCACAAACGTCCGCTTAACTTCTCCTACAGTTTTCAGTGGATTTTTACGAAACTTGGTCTGAAGTCTCATTATCAAGTGTAAATGTGCATGTGGTCAGGAATTTTCGATGTGACAAATTTTGCGTGGTTATGGCCCTTGGAAATAGCACAATTGCCATCACAAAGGCTTGTCCACTTAACACCTGCATTTGTGTGTTGGATTTTTATGAAACTTGGTCTGATGAATCAGTATCAAGTGAAGTTGTGCATGTGGTCAGGAATTTTCGATGCAATGATTTTTGTGTGGTTTCGAACCTTGGAAATAACAAAATTTCGATCACAAAAGCTTGTCCGCTTAACTCCTCCTACATTTTTATTAGATTTTTACGAAACTTGGTCAAGAATTTTTGGTGCGACAAATTTTGCATGGTTATGGCCCTTGGAAATAGTAAAATTTCTGTCACAAATACTTGTCCGCTTAACTCCTGCATTTTTCTTTAAATTTTTATGACAATTGGTGTGCAGTATGTGTATGATGTGTACATGTGCATATGGAAAGGAAGTTTTGATTCAAATAAGTTTTCCAGAGTTATAGCCCTTGTCAACGTTGAATTTACCAAAATTGCTGGTCTTTAGGAGATATCTTCAGTTGCAATTAAAGAAATTAAATGATATTTGTGAGTTACATTATTAGGTATGAATACATGTCCAGGTCAATAATGAGATTATTCCTGCTATAACATTATAAAGTCTTGTTAAAATTAAGCTACTTGGTTCATATCTGAGTTCAATTTTGAGTTGAATTTTAATTTAAGAAATATGGGGAATAATCTTAAACAATCTTTTTCAGATCCAACATTCAAAATTAATGCTTTCATATGTGGTATACAACGTCTCTAGGGGGGTGAGATTCAGGTTTGTTCAAATTGAGTGCCTGGCTTAATATTTGGGCTCCCTACGGAAACCCAAAAAGAAAAAGACTGTTTGCAAATAATATCATGTCAATTTCAGTTAATTAATCCAATCATAGCACATTTCTTATTGGTCTATGATGAGGAATTTTATTCACTCCTGCAGCCATACATAGATAAATGTCAGATTGGTTCGTTTTATAACACACTGTATTTTTAGTAAGAATTATTTATTAATTATATCCATTCAGATTTCATGAATGTCTGAATATAATTTTTACAGAAATTTTACTGCAATGTGTAGGGCAAAATTTCACTAAAATTTAAAAAAAAAATTTAAGTTACTGAAATTTTGAAAACATTTCATGAAATTTCTGAGAAATTTCACTGAATTTCATCAAAATTGTGAAATACTGCCAAAATTTCACCTTTTCACCAAAATTCACTGAAATGTTAGTGAAATTTTGTTGATATTTTCTCTTGGGAATTTTTCATGTATATATTGTGCATTTGCTTCTTGCGACTTGGATTGCTTGTCTACTGGAATTCTTCATGAGCTTATAGATAATCTTTGACCATCATGATGTCCATGATCTGTTCTGGAATTTATTCATGAATTTTTTATTGAACTGCAGTATCATCTTTGTTCATGAACTGTTCTGCATTTGTTCTTGAATTTATTAATGAACTCATCATGAACTACAGTAATCACCATTGTTCATGAACTGTTCTTCATTTGTTCATGGTGATTTCAGAAACTGTTCATTAACAAGTATGATATTTATTTGTTCATGAAGTGTTCTTTATTTGTTCATCAACATGTTCATCAACATTTCAAGGACTGTAGTTCATTCATGAACTTGATATGTGAATTTTTCATGAGCAGTTCATGAACAGTTCATAGAGTTCATGAACTGTTCATGAACTGTTAAGGAGTTCATGAAATCTGTTTCGAAGGGGAGGACCCAGTGACCAATACTTTGGGTGGAATTCCTCTAAAATGGGCAACATGGGTACAAATGAGTGACTAAACTTGACTTTATCACCGTGTTGTGCTTTGTACAGAGATATGTGACCCTAAACATCAATAAATAAATAATAAGTAGATATGGCTTCAATCAAAATACTGTTTAAACTAAACTAATTATATCTTCCTGATTATTTTTATGTATATACTGAACTATCAACTGCAATGAAGAATAAATACGCAGAACGACACATGTGTGAATGAGTTAATTGATGCGGCACAAGTACCACAGCAAACGGATAGAAAGAAAGGCCATAGGCCTCAAGTTTTATCCTTCCGTGATGGCACAAGTCCCATATTGATTAACCCATTCACACACACATGTCATTCTGTGTTTATTACATGCCTTCACATCTATAAAAGCAATCATTAGAAGTACACTCAGCAATTCATTTGACAGCTATCAACACAAAGAACACATTTTGTCGCCAACCAAATTTGTGAGGGAAACCCATGTTACTATTTCATCTCCTGGGTTCCAATGTGTTCTATGTGCCTAATGGCAGGCACATAGAACACATTGGAACTCTGGGGAGGAATTTTAGCTATCGCTAGCGATTCAAATTGTAATTGAGTTAAACAATTTGTAGAATATTCCAGTGAAATTTTGTTTCTATTTAAAAATAGTCTGTCAATAATTTTTGTTCCGCACATATGTGCGGAACAGATTTTCATTTTCCTCATGGTTTAGTGTTGTTGTAGATGGGGGTTTCATGTAATAAATAAAATAATTCTTGATTGTTTAATGTGATGCGAGTATTGTCTGCCATCTTTTTAAATGACAAACATACATACTATATAGACAGCTTTCATCTGATGTTTTAACCTTTTGGAAAGTGGTGGTATCTTCCATGCCAGTTCAGTGGCTGCAATTGGAAGAGTCCATATTCAGTTTTGGGGGGTAAACCAATTAATATTTTCAATGTGCTGCCCAAGGCCACACGTTGAAAATATTGATTGGCCTCCCCCACACATTCACATGGTACCCATCCTACTCAACAAATTTATGACATAATCATGTTCCTGGGCCAAAAAAATTGCACCTCGGGTTCAAACCAATGAAATTCTTAGAAACTTGTACTAGCTAAGATATAATCAGATAACGTTCATTAGATGTCTTCCTGTAAAAGTTTTCTACTTCATTCAAGACTCATCTAATGCAACTTCTCTAACACCAAGCTATCCTCCACATACATTTGAACTGTTAACCCCATTCACTTAATGCGACAACGATATTCACCAATGATAAACACAGACATTGTGAAAATTGCCATCCAAATTTGATTATTCTGCCAATTTTTGACCGTCGAATACAAGCCCTCAGACCACCAGTCTAATTCTAAAAGGAATTTGACGCAATTATGTGCTGTTTGTTTACCCTTTTTCCGTGGAGTTTGTGCGCAGACTAATGTGGATGTAATGTGATGTTCCTTCACTAACAGAGATAAAGATATTCTTTAATGCCCCAGTTTGCTCTGAGTTCACTTTTCCAACTAACTGAAACATTCCAGATGGATGATTATAAACATAGCTAATGTACTATGCACCTGGAACTTAATCAAGCACCCCCTGATATGTTTCATGACAGTGAAGATGCTGTTTCTGATTATTATGTTATAATGATTGCTATGTCTTGCAGTACATTTCATCCAGTGAAACATGCTGTTTCTGGTTGGTAGCATACCCCAAGCACATCCCCTCATCATCCACATGCAATATCTGGGTATAAAACAAGAAAATTTGTCACTTCTTTTGTCAATAAATAAATGTTGACATGGCAAGGAGGAGACTGTCAGAGGCACTAATATGGCAAATTGTTGGCATGCATGCAACAGGCATGTCATTCAAAGCTATTGGAAGGCAACTTGGCTATAATCATTCTCTCATCAGTAAACTTGTTCGAAAACATCAACAAACCAACAATGTTAACCCCAAAAGACCTCTCCTTGGGAAGATTGAAGTTTGCCATGCCTCGTTATTCATGAACCCTTTGCTTCAGGTGAGGTTTTGAAATGTCTTTGGCTCCCCGACAGGCATTTGAGCAACAGAACTATCCGAAACCATCTCAAAGCACTGGATATGAGGTCCAAAAGGGTCATCAAGTGTCCAGCTCTGTCCGATCAGCATCAAAGACGACGTTCGGAGTGGTGTATGGCACAACAACATTGGAATCTCAGGACGTGGAGGAAAGTCCATTGGTCAGATGAGAATAGGTTCCTGCTTCACGTCACTGATGGTTGCATGAGCGTATGGAGACATAGAAACACTGCTTATGTGCCCAGGAACATCAGGTTTACTGTTCCTTATGGTGGAGGATCAGTAATGATCTGGAGATGCTTCTCTTGTATGATTGTGAACTTGATATGGTGACTGTATGTGGGAATCTCAATGGCCATCAGTACATCTGGGACATTCTCAATCCAGTTGTCATGACTCATTTTTTGCCAACTACTTGTTGTGGCTACTCGCTTGTATTCGTGGACAACAATGCAAGGCCACATCGTTCTCATGCTGTGAGATAATTCTTTCAGAACAACGTTATTACAATACTACCTTGGCCTGCAATGAGTCCCGATTTGAATCCCTAAGAACACATTTGGGACTTTCTTGGACATCGTGTGCAAGCAAGGGATCTGCCTGTACAGAATTTGGCTGATTTGGAAGCTGCATTGCATGAGGAGTGGCAGCAGTTGCCTCTGGTCCATATCAGAAGGCTCACTGGTAGCATTAGGAGGAGGGTTCAGGCTGTCATCCGGGCACATGGTGAATACACTCTCGATTGACGTCAGACACTGCTGTTGTGTTCAGGAGATCACAAGTTACATTTCTTGTCAGTAATTACCAGCATTGATTCATCATGGACCGTTCCAGTACCATACTTGCCAAGAGAACATTTTTCCATCAAAACATTAGTGACAGATATGTGTAATTAGCGCCATTAAAATACTGCATATTTTCATCTTTGTGTTGTCTTTCATTTGTCAATAGACCATTCTTTCCACAAACAATCACTTTTGGCCATCTGAAAGATTGCATGAAAGTTATGACAGTTTCTATTAGGTATTACTTTTGGCCATCTGAAAGATAGCATGAAAGTAATGACAGTTTCTATTAGGTATCACAGATCTAACATTTTTTCCCATAGGCGACCATTATAACATTTAGGCGAAAAAAAATATGATTGCATCACTTTAATTTTGGCATTTAAATATCTTTTTCAAGTGGAGCCATTCAGACAGCTTTTTCTGACCCGAACAAAAACAGGGGGGGGGGGTCATGCAACAAATAAGAGAGAAAAACTGACATGAAGAGAATTATCTGTCATGTGCACATATTTTTCATGGAATTCCCTACAAAAACACCCAAAAAGTAAATTGTATTTTTTAGGTCCAAAAGTCATCAAATCACCCTCTTTTGCAACATGTTAATAGAACGTTTCAAACGTTTATTGAAACAATATATTTTCCCAAGGCTGTTTATTTTTAGAGATTGCATCATTTCCTTATTATTGTTAGTCCTGTGAGTCTGTATTTTGACTTAAATTGTAGCTTGGTCCTTGCAGAAGGGACTTCAAGCTATTGATTCCCCCCCCTCCCCCGCCCCTGGCTGATCAGGACACAGTATATAAGGGTGTCTAATATTATAAGAAATGTTGGATAAATTCTTCCCCACTTCTGTGGGAGCTCCGGGAAGTGAATCAAGGCTTGTTTACTGTGGTAAACAAGCCCAGTATTACTAGTAAAATTGGCCCCAGTAAACAATGCCCGGGGTAGAAGTCCTCTAAAATGGCATCATGGATATAAATGGTTGGCTAAACTTAAATTTATATCTGTGTTGGGCCCATGATTGGCCTTTCTGTACAAATTTTTTTTTACCCTACACACCAATAAATAAATACCCCCCCGTCCGCCCCCCCCCCCCTCTCGACATGCACAGTACTGGATATTATACAAGAGTGCTTGTGTGTGCTATCTGTGAGTTCAATTCAGAATGGTGAATTCAGAACAGTGGATGTTTTAGGAGCTGAGCCATGCCTAAAATTAGCTCTTATCACATGACAGAGCATTACCCAAAGTACTTTTTATGTGTACCCATACTATGTATGGTACACATAATGTCGGCATCCGGGGTGGCCATCCGTCGTTCGTCCATCCTTTGTCCGTCCATCTGTCCATCCATCTGTCTGTCCGTCCAGCATCCATATCCATTTCTTTATCATTCGATAACTTGAAAAATATTGCTTGCATTGTCAAGTTACTTTATATTTGTGTTCAGGTTACTGATGTGCCAAGCTGTATACTTTTTGGTGTAAATCTGATAATTTGATCCTGAGATATTAACCCTTTATCCTTCAAATTGAAAATTCTTCCAATCACTTTGGCATTCAATAACTTGAAAAATATTGCTTGGATTGTCTAGTTACTTTATATTTGCGTTCAGGTTACTGATTTGCCGAGCTGTATAGTTTTTGGTGTAAATCTGATGATTTGTTACCGAGATATTGCCCCTTTATCCTTCAAATTGAAAATTCCTCCAATCCATTTGGCATTCGATAACTTGAAAAATATTGCTTCGATTGTCAAGTTACTTTATATTTGTGTTCAGGTTACTGATGTGCCGAGCTGTATAGTTTTTGGTGTAAACCTGTTATTTTGATCCTGAGATATTAACCCTTTATCCTTCAAATTGAAAATTCCTCCAATCCCTTTGGCATTCGATAACTTGAAAAATATTGCTTGGATTGTCAAGTTACTTTATATTTGTGTTCAGGTTACTGATGTGCCGAGCTGTATAGCTTTAGGTGTAAATCAGATAATTTAATCCTGAGATATTAACCCTTTATCCTTCAAATTGAAAATTCCTCCAATCCCTTTGGCATTCGATAACTTGAAAAATATTGCTTGGATTGTCAAGTTACTTTATATTTGTGTTCAGGTTACTGATGTACCGAGCTGTATAGTTTTTGGTGTAAATCTGTTATTTTTATCCTGAGATATTAACCCTTTATCCTTCAAATTGAAAATTCCTCCAATCCCTTTGGCATTCGATAACTTGAAAAATATTGCTTGGATTGTCAAGTTACTTTATATTTGTGTTCAGGTTACTGATGTGCCGAGATGTATAGTTTTTGGTGTAAATTTGATAATTTGATCCTGAGATATTAACCCTTTATCCTTCAAATTGAAAATTCCTCCAATCCCTTTGGCATGAGATAACTCAAGAAATATCAATCCGATTGTCATGTTACTTTATATATGTATTCAGGATACTGATGTGATGTGCTGTATAGTTTTTATGTAAATCTGATAATTTGATCCGGAGATATTAACCCTTTTTCCATCAAATTAGACACTCCTCCAATCCATTTCTATATGTACCCATATCATTATCATGTATGGTGTACATAATGTCGGCATCCATGGTGGCCCTCCGTCATACAGCTTTCTACTAGTTGCACGTATGGGTACATATCTGACGATTTCATCGGCCTATTTCTAATTTTCCTTATTCCTTAATAATATTACTCAATTGAAACTGCTTCAACTGAAACTGTGAGTTCAATTCAGAACAGTGAATTCAGAACAGTGTTTGTAATATTAAGCTGAGCCATTTCTAAAATTAGCTCTTATCACATAACCGGGCATTACCACCCAAAGTACTATTTAATTTTCCTTATTCCTTAATAATATTACTCAATTGAATCTGCTTCGACTGAAACTGTAACTTGGTTAGTGCTGAAGGGACTTCAATTTATTGAATTCCGTTCTTCCCTAATCAGAATACAGTCTATAGGGATGTCGATTGTTACAAGACATGGTGGTCCATTACACCCCCCCCCCCCCCCCCCCCCACACACACACACACACATTCCAGAGATATATAGATAATATACAATGGTGCTTGTGTTGCTGATTGTAAGTTTAGAAGGGAACAGTGAATTCAGAGCAGTGGATGTAATTTCTGTGATGAGCCATTTCTAAAATTAATTCTTGTCAAACAACAGGGTGTTACTTATCGTATTAATTTTAATTATTAGTTTTTCTCCAGTGAATCTGTGTTTTAACTATAGCTTGGTTAATGCGGTAGAGATTTCAATTGAATTTTCTTCATCCCTAATCAGGACACAGTCTATTAGGATGTCGATTAATATGACGTGTTGGTTCATTATACCCCCCCCCCCCTCCCACCACACACACACGCAGTATGAACAATCGTATTATTTGGGCATTAATCAAGATATTGTTGTTTTATTAGCAAAATAGGCCCTAGTAACCAATGCCTGGGGTAGAAGTCATTTAAAATGGATATCATGGATATAAATGATTGGCTAAACTTGAGTTTATACCTGTGTTATAGGCCATGATTAAGCTTCTTGAGCTGAATTATATGACCTTAACTGGTAGAGTGCTGGAAGCCCATATTTGGGCTTTATTCTGAAGTGCCGGTACTGCAATTTAAAGGCTCCATATTCTGTGGGTGTGCTTCATATTATCTTTGAAGTGATATTATTTTATCTGTTAGGATTTGCCTTGTTACAGTTTATGGGAGAGTGCCCACTGGCACTCTCCCATAAATTGTTACAAGGCAAAAATGCACAAACAAATTTTAAGGACCAAAAATAATTTAGCACTCTACCAGTTAAACACCATTATGTATTATTTGGGCGTTACCCAAAGTATTGCTGTCTAAATAGTAAAATAGGCCCAAGTAACCAAAGCCTGGAGTAGATGCCCTTTAAAATGGGCATCATGGATATAAATGATTGTCTAAACTTGAGTTTATATTTCTGATATGGCCAAAAATTTTCCTTTTCGTGATAATATATGACCTTAAACACCAATAAATAAATAAACCCCCCCCCCCCCCCCCCCCAACACACAGTATGGATAATAAACAATGTTGCTTGTGTCTGCTCTCGGTGAGTTCAATTCAGAACAGTAAATTCAGAACAGTGGATGTTAATACTGAGTTGAGCCATTTCAAAAATCAGTCTACTATCTGTGAGTTCAAAGCAGAACAGTGAATTCAGAATAGTGGATTTTAATGCGGAGTTGGGCCATTTAAAAAAATTAGTTCTTGGTACAGGACAGGGCGTTACCCAAAATATTTAATTTTCCTTTATCCAAATTACTTCAGTGAATCCGCGTTTCGATTGAAACTGTAGCTTGATTGGTGCTGAGGGGACTTCAATCTATTGAATTTCCTTCGTCCCTAATCAGGATACAGTCTTTATTGATGTCGATTATTATGACATGTCGGTTAATTACATCTCCCCCACACTCACACACATAGCATGGGTAATATATTATGGTGCTTATGTTACTGCTTATGCTACTATCTGTGTGCTACAGTTGCAAACAGTAAATTGGGAGCAATAGATGTTAATACAGAGTGGAGCCTTTTCTAAAATTAGTCGTTATAACACAACAGAGTGTTACCCATCGTATTATTTAACTTTCCTTATTCCTTAATATTAGTCCAGTGAATCTGCATTTCGACAAAAACTGTAGCTTGGTTAATGCGGAAGGGACTTCAAATTATTGAATCGTCCTCCTGGCTGATCAGGATACAGCCCATAAGGCTGTCAATTACTATAAGAAATGTTGGACCAATTTATCCCCACCCTCATGGGAGCCCCAGTAAGTGAATCAATGCTTGTTTACTGTTGCTGCCCCCATTCCGGAAAAATATTTCTGAACTGGGGGGAGGGGGGGGGGGGGGGGTGGTGGTGTCAGGGGCACTTGTTGTACATTCGGCATAACTTCTTCATTCGATTTGATTTACTTCAATTCAGTTGACTTGAGCTGAGTTGAATTGAATTTAATTTAATTGAATTGGATTAGGATCAATCTAATTTGTCTCCATTTCATTTAATCGAGTAGAATTTATTTAAATTTTTAATTAAATCCCTGCTAACTCAACTTGACCTAACCTAATGTAACTAGACTTGATTGACAAATTATTAATGTGCCTAAATTTTGATAAATTGCCGGTTGTCTAATGAACCTTCCCTTTGTCGGGTAGCAAATTGTTGCTGTCCATACCCATATACTTTCTCATGTCCTAATTAGTCGACCCAGCTGGCTAAGCACCGGAAACATTTGACATGCAGTCTCCAATCTCTCTATCCAGGATGCCTGCCAACCTAGACAATTCTGGCAACAGTACACTATTTTATCTCCAGACTATATGCTTTGTTATGTTGATAAATCTGATTGGTTCTTTCCTTGAAACAAAAGCCCTGCTGCTGAGTATTGATAATGGCTAACCATCTTACTTTTGATGAAATACAGAGCAGCAGCTCATTAGATTTTATTTCTCAGTTCAATAATGCACTTACTGATAACGAAGCTGCCAAATTAAATTCCCCCCTCGCCATTGAAGGACATAATTGTGAATATTTCACCCTGGAGCGATTTAATAACGAAATTGCGATCAAGCCCAATTCTCTCTCATTCTTCAACCTTAACTGTCGAAGCCTTAATGCCAACTGGGAGTTTTTTAGTCGAGTTTTGACGAAGTCAAACTCGACTTATAGTTTGATGAAGTGACGGGCGGGCGGCGGGCGTAAACAATTGGTTTCCGGGCAATAACTTTAGTTCTATTTGATGCACCTTTACCAAAATTATACCAGAGATTACCCTATAGGAAAGGAAGACACCTATCGATTTCAGAGTCTCGCGCCCCAAGGACAAGGTTACTGTTCCTATAAATAGAATATTTTATGACAAATTGGTTTCTGGGCAATAACTTTAGTTCTATTTGACGCGCCTTTACCAAACTTATACCAGAGGTTGCCCTATAGGAAGGGAAGACACCTATTGATTTCGGAGTATGGGACTCCAAGGTCAAGGTCACTGTTACTATAAATAGAATATTTTGTGACAAATTGGTTTCCGGGAAATAACTTTAGTTCTATTTGACGCACCTTTACCAAACTTACCCCAGTGGTTACCTTATAGGAAAGGAAAACACCTATTGATTTCAGAGTCTGGGACTCCAAGGTCAAGGTCACTTACTATAAATAGAATATTTTGTGACAAATTGGTTTCCGGGCAATAACTTTAGTTCCATTTTGTGTATCTTCACAAAACTTATACCACAGGTTACCCTATAGGAAGGGAAGACACCTATTGCTTTTGGAGTCTGGGGCCCCAAGGTCAAGGTCACTGTTACTATCAATAGAATATTTTGTGACAAATTGGTTTCCGGGCAATAACTTTAGTTCTATTTGACGCACCTTTACCAAACTTACACCAGCGGTTACCCTTATAGGAAAGGAAAACACCTACTGATTTCAGAGTCTCTCAAGATCACTGTTGCTACAAATAGCTTATTCTTCAGAATTTAATGTCAAAACTCGACTTCTGGATCTGTGATCCTCTTGCTTGATTTTTCATAACTTGATATGTAGCCTCCAAAACAAATCAAACTTCTTAGATGTCATTGGTGAAACAGAAACATTCAGTGTAAAAGATAACATTACCTATTCCCTGGATGGCTACCACCCCTTAATCATTCGACAAAGACCAGACAACGGTGATGGAAGGGGAGGTGTTGGGTTATTTATTAAAGATACCATCCCTTGTAAAATTCGAGAGGACCTTACTGTGTTCGTCCCTCATGTATTTGAATCCCTGTTTGTGGAAATTTCAACGAAAGACAAAATAATCGTTGGAATTATCTATAGACCAAATCCAGCCCCTAAAGCGGACCATGATCTATTCCTAGAAAAACTCAAGAATTTAGTGAATATCCTAGGTGACTCGAACAAAATTGGTTATCTCATGGGTGATTTTAACATTGACCTTCTTGGTTTTTGTAATCATAATAAAACCAATTTGTTCATTATAACCCCCCCCCCCCCCCCCCCCCCCCGCAAACAAAGTTTTGGGGGGGGGGGTGTATATAGGAATCACCCTGTCTGTCCATCCATCTGTCCGTCTCTCCATCCTTATAAGTGCAACTCCTCCTAAACCGTTTGAAGAATTTTCCTGAAAATTTACACATATGAAGATGTGCATGAAGCAATATAACTCTGTTCTGACAGGCGCGGGGGGTATAACTTTGTGAGCTTGCTCACAGTACCTCTAGTTGAGACTATGTTCACTGCGGGGTTTGTGCCACTTATCACCAGACCAACTAGAGTCACAGATCACTCAGCCACCATAATTGACAATATTTTCAGCAATAAGATTAATCCTCACACGTCCAGAATAATCATCACGGATGTTAGTGACCATTTTGCTATATTTTATGTCAGTGAATCATCAAAAAGACATACCAATCCTATACAAACCTCCAGGATAAGATCTTTTAAACAAGATAATGTAAATCGGTTCAAGACTCTTTTGTCTGTAAGCGACGTCACCAATGTACTGAGTGAATCATGTCTGAACGAAGCCTATAATATCTTTCTCAGGATCATTCAAGGTGCTTTTGATAAGGCTTTCCCCGAAAAATTTGTCAAAGTCCACCCACAGTTTGTAAAATGTGAACCGTGGATGACAGCGGGACTTTTGCGATCATCATTTGAAAAAAACAAGTTTATATATGAAAACAATAAAATCACCAACCCCACAAAACAAATTAAGATATAAAACATATTGTGCTATTTTCAATAGACTGAAAAGGGCTCGAAAGTCTGATTATTATAAATCTATTCTTCAAGAAAATAAACATAACATGAAAAAAACTTGGGACATCCTGAAAAGAGCTATCAACAAAGGTACTTCTCCCTACACCTTCCTGTCCACATTTGTCGAAGACAATCTGGAGATATCTGACCCTAAAGAGATAGCTTATAAACTGAATTCTTACTTCGCCAGCATTGGCTCAAAATTAAGCAATTCAGTACAGTCCTCTTGTCATCATTTTACTGATCATATCAGAGGAAATCCCATTGAGTCATTTTTTATTTCCCCCACTACCCCATATGAAGTGATTAACTGCACCCAAAAACTGAAATCAAAAACAAGTAAAGACATTGACAATATGTCCTCCAAAATCCTAAAGGATATTATATATGAAATTGCCATCCCTCTAACTCACTTAATAAATTTGTCGTTTTCAACTGGTATCATCCCAAATAAGATGAAAATTGCAAGAGTAGTTCCTGTATTTAAATAGGCGATCAACAGTTATTCAACAACTATAGGCCCATTAGAATCCTGTCTAGCTTTTCCAAAGTACTAGAAAAATTAATGTACTCCAGGCTGATAACTTTCCTGGAAAATAATAAGATAATTCATCAAAAGCAGTTTGGCTTTAGAAAAGGACATTCAACAATTCACCCCATCCTGCACCTCATAAACAATATTGCCGAGATGAACGATAAAACAACCAAAGACTGCACGTTAGCCATGTTTCTTGATTTTTCGAAATCATTTGACACCATAAATCACGATATCATACTGAAAAAACTTGAATTCTATGGAATATGAGGCCATGCAAATTCATGGTTTAGAAATTACCTTACAAACAGATCTCAGGCGGTTTCCCACCCAAAAGCAAATTCAGATTTCCAGGTCATATCAACAGGTGTCCCCCAGGGGTCTATTCTTGGTCCTCTTCTTTTTATAATTTATATTAATGATATTATTAACTCCTCATCTTTGAAGGTTTTATCATACGCGGACGACACTACTGCACATACTTCTGGTAACAGTTTGGAAACAATTACAGGTCAGGTTAATAATGAACTCAATAAAATATCTCACTGGTGTGTGGCAAATAAACTTGTTCTAAACGAGAGTAAAACAAGTCATCATATTTCACCCCCAAAGTGACTTATACTATCTTGGGAGCAATAGAGTGAAGCTTAAAAATTCATCTATCTCGATCGTTGGAAATAATCAAGATGAAAAATCCCTTAAGTTGCTTGGAATTCATGTTGATGAAAATCTGAGCTTCAAGAAACACATTTCAGTTGTTTGTTCAAAGATGTCCCGAGCAATTTATGTTATAAACAAGGTTAAGAGGATCATACCCAAAAAATGCCTCAAGACGCTATACTACTCTCTGATTCATAGTCATATGATGTATGGTATTCACATATGGGGCCACTTGTGTTCCACTCGAACAATCACTAAATTACAAAAGAAAGCAATTCGTATCGTATCTAACAAATTCTATAATGCGCATACTGACCCACTGTTCAGTGAGCATCGTATTCTAAAATTCAGTGACCTTACAAACTTCATGTCTTATTATTCATGCATGATTGGCAGAATAACCTGCTGCCGGATAGTTTCAAAAATACTTTTAAAGTGTACCAAAATCCCTCAGGAATGGATACAAGACAATCTGGCAGACTGTATACGTACAAACCAAGAACTCAGTTCTCTGCAAACTTACCAATTCTCACTTTCCCAAGGATGTGGAATACTGTAGAACCATCGGTACAAAACCTATCAAGATCGTTATTCAAAAAGTACTTATTGGAACAATTTCTGAACTCGTATTCAGGTAATATAGACTGTGACAATCCCACTTGCCCTGACTGTAGGTCCTAACTCTGTTATCTCATCAATACCCATTGCACAAAAATGTGCAAAATAGTTCACTTACAAGGAAAGAACCATCTTAACCATCTTAATCAATAATGTTTAACCCATGTTGCTCTATGCATACGCATTGCTGTCAGAATTGTCAAATTTGTATCATCCTTCTGGGAATGACAGGAAGACAGTCCCAGTGGCTATGTCATCTCCCTGTAGTGCAATCATGCCAATTAAAAAACCTATTTTACCGTTTATGACTTTAACAATGTATTTTACTGTTTATGACTTTGTAACCTTGTGCACGATGTGCTACAAAATAAAATCATTCATTTATTTCCAAGTGGGTAACTAATTCAAATATTTAGTTCAGCAATACCATTTACACAACTGCAAAGAAAACAGGGTGCTTAAGTTCCAGGTGTATATTTAAGGCCTGGGCTTCTTTCAGGCCATAGCAGTGTCAATTTCCTTAACTGATATAGTACTAAATTACTTTTGATCAAAATTTGTTCAGTTGTCTTTGCCTTGTTACAATTCATGGGAGGGTGCCTGTGGGCACTCTCCCATAAATTGTAATAAGGCAAATCCTAACAGACTAAATAATATCACTTCAAAGTTAATATGAAGCATCGCCACTGAATTTGAAACCTTTAAGTTGCAGTACCTGCACTTCATAATAGAGCCCATATATGGGCTTCCAGCACTCTACCAGTTAAAGAATTAGACTGGTGTTCCCAGAGCTTACCTTTGTATTGCGTTTGTACCAGTGAGGGGGTCATTAGGTTTGTTTTGGAAGA
The DNA here is from genome assembly GCA_031216915.1 of Pictodentalium vernedei. NCBI lineage: Eukaryota > Metazoa > Mollusca > Scaphopoda > Dentaliida > Dentaliidae > Pictodentalium > Pictodentalium vernedei. The sequence goes on along the minus strand of CM062295.1, from coordinate 591,971,437 downwards.
AGAGTTGTGTACAGTGTACGTAAAGTGATGAAAGGGTCACTAGAGTTCTTGTTTTGAAAATGCTAGCAAATTAAGAAAACCTTTATGCACTGTACTTGATGGATGTCTGACTTTGCACCAGGATACCATATTGTTGTAGTTCCAGGAAATGATGCATATCGACATTGGTGTAAAAATGTTTTTTCTGTAACCTCTTTTGATGAGATTGAGTAAGGGACACCAGTACATCACCAGGTTCTTTGAAGTGTAACCTCACCATCAAAATGTTAGTTAATGTGTCCTCATCCCATATAGAATGCTCAGTTCTACTGCCTTGTGTCTGCAACCTTTTTCCAGGTCCCTCCCTCCCTCCTCCACCACACCCCTCTCTCCGTCGATATCTCAATAGGAACCTTAAAATTATACTGTATGTCTTTCTAACAAATTTATATATTTATTTATTCATTCATTTATTTATTTAGTTATTTATTTATTGGTGTTTTATGGTCACATACTTATGCACAATGGCTAATCGTGACCATGACAGTTTTATGAGTGGAGGAAGCCAGAGTACCCAGAGAGAACCACCGAGCATCGATGATATTGAGAAATTATTGAATGTCTGGATTGAGAATCATGTACAGCGGAACCCTGTTAATTGAATAGCCTCTTTGCCAGTAATTTTTTTTCAGTTAACAGGAGTATTCAGTTAACAGGGATTGTGTAATTTTCCTGTATTCTAGAGATAAACTTAGCATTTATTCCACTTCACCCCGATTGCCTACATGGGGGCACGATGACGCTGTGTACTGAGGCGTACTGCACGTCGATGGTGCGCATGTCTTCAACCAATCTAACCCTGCCTGTGCTGTGGTGCAGAGTTCAGAGTTACGATGTTGGAGAGCTGACAGCTGCTCGTCGTTGCTCGGTGGTTCTCTCCGGGTACTCCGGCTTCCTCCACCCGTAAAACTGTCACGGTCACGATTAGCCATTGTGCATAAGTATGTGACCTTAAACACCAATAAATAATAATAATAGCATTTATTCTATTATATCTTGTTTGACAGAGCTCCATATGCTCTGTCAAATGAGATATAATAGATTAAATGCCTGTATTGGATGTACTGAGGCCAAATAGATCTGTAAAAAAGGACAACTGGGGAGAGTCAGGGTAATTTCTCGACAGGTTACAAGATTTTTAGCTCACCGAAGGGAGCTAAACTTATCACTTGCCGTCCGTCATCGGCGTCGTCCTTCTGGCATCGTGAACATTTTTCAAACGACTTCTCCTCTGAAACCGCTAGGTCGATTTGCTTGACATTTGGTATGGATGTTCATTACCATATGTCAATTCAAGTTTGTTCAAATGAAATGGACATGCCCACTTGGGACTCCATAGGGAGCATAACTCCGATAGCACCCTATGTATATTAGAGAAATTACTAAAAAAAATCTTCTTCTCCCGAACAAGTGGGCAGAATCATTTGATATTTGGTATACAGCATTATGGGGTGGATCTGATTCAAGTTTGTTCAAATCGGCCCCCCTGGATCCACATTTGGGCTCAGTATAGAAGCCCGAATTCGAACTTAGTGCATTTCAGGCAAATTTCTTAAAAAATAATTTCTCCAGATCCAGCAGGCAGAATCTTTTGATATTTTGGTATGCAACATTGTGGGGTGGATCTGATTCAAGTTTGTTCAAATCGGCCCCCTGGATTCACATTTGGGCTCAGTATAGAAGCCCGAATTCGAACTTAGTGCATTTCAGGCAAATTTCTTAAAAAATCTTCTTCTCCAGATCCAGCAGGCAGAATCTTTTGATATTTGGTATGCAACATTGTGGGGTGGATCTGATTCAAGTTTTTTCAAATTGCCCCCCCCCCCCCCCCCCCCCCCCCCCCCCCCCGGTTTCATATTTGGGCTCACTATAGAAGCCCGAATTCGAACTTAGTGCATTTCAGGCAAATTTCTTAAAAAATCTTCTTCTCCAGATTCAGCAGGCAGAATCTTTTGATATTTGGTACGCGACATTGTGGGGTGGATCTGATTCAAGTTTGTTCAAATCGGCTTCCTGGGTTTATATTTGGGCTCAGTATAGGAGCCCAAATTTGAACTTAGTGCATTTCAGGCAAATTTCTTCAAAAATCTTCTTTCCAGATCCAGCAGCAGAATCTTTTCATATGTGGTATGCAACATTGTGGGGTGGATCTGATTCAAGTTTGTTCAAATCGGCCCGCTGGATTTATATTTGGGCTCACTATAGAAGCCCAAATTTGAACTTAGTACATTTGAGGCAAATTTCTTAAAAAATCTTCTTCTCCAGATCCAGCAGGCAGAATCTTTTGATATTTGGTATGCAAAATTGTGGGGTGGATCTGATTCAAGTTTGTTCAAATCGGCCCCCTGGGTTCGTATTTGGGCTCAGTATAGGAGCCCAAATTTGAACTTAGTGCATTTCGGGCAAATTTCTTAAAAAATCTTCTTCTCAAGATCCAGCAGGCAGAATCTTTTGGGTATGCAGCATGCTTAGTGGGGTGAGATTCAAGTTTGTTCAAGCCAAGTCCCTGGGTTCATATTTGGGCTCACTGTGGTAGCCTGAATTATAACTTAGTTCAAAATGAGGAATTTTCTTTAAAAATCTTCTTCAGATCCAGCAGTCGGAATGTTTTAATATTTTTATATGCAGCATCCTTAGGGGGGTGAGATTCAAGTTTGTTCAAGCCATGTCCCCAGGTCCATATTTGGGCTCACTGTGATAACAAAATGAGGAATTTTCTTTAAAAATCTTCTTCTTCAGATCCAGCAGTCGGAATGTTTTGATATTTGGTATGCAGCATTTGTAGGGGGCTGAGATTCAAGTTTGTTTAAGCCAAGTCCCTAGGTCCATATTTGGGCTCACTGTGGGAGCTTGAATTGTAAATGAGGAATTTTCTTAAAAAAATCTTCTTCTTCAGATCCAGCAGTCGGAATGTTTTGATATGTGGTGTGTAGCATCCTTAGGGGGGTGAGATTCAAGTTTGTTAAAGCCAAGTCCCTGGGTCTATATTTGGGCTCCCTGTGGGAGCCCGAATTATAACTTAGTCAATATGAGGAATTTTTCTTTAAAAATCTTCTTCTTCAGATTCAGCCTTCGGAATGTTTTGTTATTTGGCATGCAGCATCCTTAGGGGGTGAGATTCAAGTTTGTTCAAGCCTAGTCCCTGGGTTAATATTTGGGCTCACTGTGGGAGCCCGAATGATAACATAGTTCAAAATGAGAAATTTTCTTTAAAAATCTTCTTCTTCAGATCCAGCTGATGGAATGTTTTGATATTTGGTATGCAGCATCCTTAGGGGGTGGGGTGGGGGTGGGGGTGGGGGGGGGTGAGATTCAAGTTTGTTCAAGCCATGTCCCTAGGTCCTTATTTGGGCTCACTGTGGGAGCCTGAATGATAACTTAGTTCAAAATGAGGAATTTTGTTTAAAAATCTTCTTCAGATCCAGCAGTCAGAATGTTTTGATATGTGGTATGCAGCATCCGTAGGGGGGGGAGGGGGGGGGGGGGGAGATTCAAGTTTGTTCAAGCCATGTCCCTAGATCCATATTTGGGCTCACTGTGGGAGCTTGAATTGTAACTTAGTTCAAAATGAGGAATTTTCTTAAAAAATCTCCTTCTTCAGATCCAGCAGTTGGAATGTTTTGATATGTGGTGTGTAGCATCCTTAGGGGGGTGAAATTCAAGTTTGATATATGGTATGCAGCATCCTTATGGGGGTGAGATTCAAGTTTGTTCAAGCCATGTCCCTAGTTCCATAAAATTTGTCTCTCATGACTTCATTCCTTTGTAGTGTTGATGAACCATGTCTAACTGAATGTGACCCCAAATACTTCTTTGAACCACTTTGGCCGGTGAGCGATTAAGGCTCCTTGGGGCCTCTTGTTTATTCAATTAACAGGAGTTTCTTCTATAACCTATATTCAATTAACAGGTCAAATTTGTACTGGAGGTAGGTAAATGGCTTTGTGTTGGGAAATTATATTCAATTAACACAGTTATTCAGTTAAGAGATATCCAATTAAGTGGGCTCCACTGTATTACATTGTGGACATGCTTCTCATAAGGCATTCAAATTGGCAATACAGTGGGACCCTGTTAATTGAATAGACAATTTGCCAATGAATATTATTCAATTAACACAAATATTCCATTAACAGTGATTGGGGCACTTTCTTGTATTATAAAGATAAAATGAACATTTCTTAATCCCCCACAGATTACCATGAGGGGACATATAGTTGCACTCCATCCATCTGTCTGTCAGACTGTCTGGCCTTCTGGCCTTTTTATACCTGTATCTCCGAGATAGTTGAATGTTGGTATTTCAAATTTTTGACCTTAATCAGGCATTATTAAAATATGATACATATCAAATATTGTAGGAAAAAAATTAAAGATGGATGGTTGAATGGCGGCCATTTTGTTGTAATTTTTTCATATTTTTAGCTCACCTGACTGAAAGTCAGGGGGAGCTAAAGTGATCACTTTATGTCTGTCGTCCATCCCTTGTCTGAACTTTACATGATCTACTTCTCCTCATAAACCACAGGACCAAATTGAACCACAATTGATATGCATGTTCCTTATAATTCATGTCAATTCAGGTTCATTCCAATAAAGTTGCCATATGCCCCACAGCGGGCACCACAGAGAGATTTACTCTGATAGCACCCATAAATTGTTTTTCAAAATTAAAAAAATCTTCTCCAGAACCATCAATTAGAATCTTTTGATATTTGGTATATAACATCTCACGGGAGAGGGTGGGGGGGAGGGGGTGGGTGTTCAGATTCATTTTGTTCAGATCAAGTATCGAGGTTAATATTTGGGATCCCTATTTTATCCCGAATTTTAACTTAGCGCAATAGGAGTAAATTTCTTCAAAAATCTTCTACTTCAGATCCACCAGTCAGAATCCTTTCATATTTGGTTTACAGCATCTCAAGGGGGTTCAGATTCAAGTTTGTCCAAATCAGGTCTCTGGGTTAATATTTTTAACTCAGTGCAAGGCAAGAGAATTTCTTTAAAAACCTTCTCCAGATTTACTAGTCAGAATCTTTTCATATTTAGTACACAACATCTCTAGGGAGAGGGTGGGTGAGCGGTTGGGTCAGATTCAGGTTTGCTCAATGAGTTCCTGGGTTAATATTTGGGCTTTCTGCAGTGACATAACAACCCTTGGAAGTTTGGCAGTGCTTGTCTACAGCTGATGGAATTAGTCAGGAAGACCTATGTTAATAATCATCTGATATGGACACTTGAGTTATGAATAATTTCATGACTCCATTCCTCTGTAATATTGATGAACCATGACTAACTGAATGGGACCATAAATATTTCTTTGAACCACTTTGTCAAGTGAGTGATTAAGACCCCTTAGGGCCTCTTGTTTTTAAAATCTTGGATTGAGTATATTAATATGTAGATACTGAATGTGACCTTAACCCTTTACCCAACATAACAGCCAAAACCGGCCAGTGCCATTCTCAAAAATTGCCAATTAATTTTCATTATTTTTTCATTTTTGTCTCAAAACTATAGGTTATGACCTCTCATTGGAATGAGCTCATTGAGCTTGTTCCAGCGAGGGGTCATAACCTGTGTTTTTGAAACCAAATGAAAAAAATTAGTTATTCAAGAATTTTTTTTCAAGTGTCGTCTGTTTTTCATGTTAGGTAAAGGGTTAAATCCTTCAATTTTAACAGGTGAGCAATTAAGACCCCTTGGGGCCTAGTGTTTGCTTGAGTATTTGAGACCACATGCGTTCGTCTATATTGAAAATAATAAACTTTTGAGTTGATATGACTGTAGCGATGCAAATGACAGAGGTTCCAGCCACAAAAAGTTCACATTATAATACAAGCAAAAACTCTCTGAATCATATTGTAACAATTGAAATATTAAATGTTACTTCACTTGAAGGGGAGATTTAGTAATCATTATTTGTCCACCATTCACTGCGCATGAACTTTTTACATTATTGACTTCTCCTCATGAACTACTGGATTGAATTGGACCAAATTTGTATGTATGTTCCACATCATATGTCAATTCAAGTTTGTTCATATGAGTCCTGAAAATTCTCTTTTTTTAGCTTGCCTGATTGAAGCTCAAGAGGAACTTAGTGATCATTTTCCATCCATCATCCATCTGCCTGGCTTGAGCGTTACATTATTGACTTCTTCTCATAAACTACTGAATCAAAATGAACCACATTTGATATGCATGTTCCAATTCATATGTCAATTCAGCTTTGTTTCAATAAAGTTGTCATGCTCAGATGAGGCACCATAAGCAGGCCTGGAAATCCAAGCATGCAATTTTTTTCACATGCCCAACGTTCGCACAATTTTGATCCTGTGCAAGCATTTTTCCATGCCCCCCCCCCCTCCTCGCCCCCCAAGTTCCATGGTATTGAACATTGCAAATATAATTTCTCATCAGTCGCGACTCTAAGTGGAAAGAGTTAAATGCAAACTGCATCTAACTTTGATCTCCAACCACCAAAAAACAGAAAGTTACGTTCATTCTTGTTTTATTTTGACAGGGTTTATGCTAGGCCATCTCAATGGCCTGTCCTTGGCCGCATTCACCTCCATGACGATAATCATTAATTCTTAGTGCGTGTCGGTCCCCAAATATTTGACTGTCTTTACCCAAAATGAACAACGTTGTTTCTCTCTTCATCTACTGTTAACCTGGTCTATTATGAGTAATAAATCAATGAAGGTAATCTCATAGTCATACATATCCCTCTTCCAAAGAAATGCCAAACAGTTTTAAAAAAATGTCCAGGAATGCAGTAAAAAACATGTTTCTGTTTTTAACCATTGAGAATATTTGAAGTGAGGGCATGGTTTTGAGACTTATTAACAGGAAGCTACGTATGATTGACACAAGGCCACCTTCAGGTATTGACTTCATCAGAAATTTGGTGGATGAAAAATAAACAACCAAGTGTTGCATGGGATACTTCATTTTTAATTACAAAATATTACTTACCTCATTAAATTCACACTTAGTTTTTTGAACAAATGTAAGAAGAAACACACAAATCAAATTCCAAACTAGAGGGGTGTCATTTGTGTGCAAAGCACACTATAGTATATCCCCGCATTCGCATTTGTGATTATTGTCGGGGGCCAAATCAAAAATCCAAAACCTTTATGCACATCTACAGACGCTATTGATCAACATGAACACACTTTTAGTGTTTTGCATTGAAACCCCTAGGAGTTTTTCTCTGGAAACCATTCCTCTAACGACAAAAATGGTGCCCCTTGCACCCCTCGGGGCCAAATAAAAAATCCAAAACCTTTATGCACATCTACAGACCCTATTGATTAACATGAACACACTTTCAGTGTTTCGAATTGAAACCCCTAGGAGTTTTTCTCTGGAAACCATTCCTCTAACGACAAAAATGGTGCCCCTTGTGCCCCTCGGGGCCGAATCAAAAATCCAAAGCCTTTATGCACATCTACAGACCCTATGAATGAACATGAACACACTTTTAGTGTTTCGAATTGAAACCCCTAGGAGTTTTTGTCTGGAAACCATTCCTCTAACGACAAAAATGGTGCCCCTTGCTCCCCTCGGGGCCGAATCAAAAATCCAAAATGTTTATGCACATCTACAGACCCTACTAATGAACATGACAACACTTTCAGTGTTTCGAATTGAAACCCCTAGGAGTTTTTTGCCGGAAACCATTCCTCTAATGACAAAAGTGGTGCCCCTTATGCCCCCGAGGGCCGAATCAAAAATCCAAAACATTTATGCACATCTACTGACCCTATGAATGAACATGAACACACTTTCAATGTTTTGAATTGAAACCCCTAGGAGTTTTTCGCCGGAAACCATTCCTCTAACGACAAAAGTGGTGCCACTTATGCCCCTGAGGGCCGAATCAAAAATCCAATCCAAAACCTTTATGCACATCTACAGACCCTATGAATGAACATGAACACACTTTCAATGTTTCAAATTGAAACCCCTAGGAGTTTTTCGCCGGAAACCATTCCTCTAACGACAAAAGTGGTGCCCCTTACGCCCCCGAGGGCCGAATCAAAAATCCAAAACCTTATGCACATCTACAAACCCTATTGATTAACATGAACACACTTTTAGTGTTTCGAATTGAAACCCCTAGGAGTTTTTCTCCGGAAACCATTCCTCTAACGACAAAAATGGTGCCCCTTGCACCCCCAACGGCCGAATCAAAAATCCAAAACCTTTATGCACATCTACAGACCCTATGAATGAACATGAACACACTTTCAATGTTCCGAATTGAAACCCCTAGGAGTTTTTCGCCGGAAACCATTCCTCTAATGACAAAAGTGGTGCCACTTATGCCCCCGAGGGCCGAATCAAAAATCCAAAACCTTTATGCACATCTACAGACCCTATGAATGAACATGAACACACTTTCAATGTTTCGAATTGAAACCCCTAGGAGTTTTTCGCCGGAAACCATTCCTCTAACGACAAAAGGGGTGCCCCTTATGCCCCCGAGGGCCGAATCAAAAATCAAAAACCTTTATGCACATCTACAGACCCTATGAATGAACATGAACACACTTTCAATGTTTCGAATTGAAACCCCTAGGAGTTTTTCGCCGGAAACCATTCCCGGACGTACGGACGGACGGACGGACGAAGACGACCCATCTACAGAAACCTATTGATTAACATGAACACACTTTCAGTGTTTCGAATTGAAACCCCTAGGAGTTTTTCTCTGGAAACCATTCCTCTAACGACAAAAATGGTAATGGTGCCCCTTGTGCCCCTCGGGGCCGAATCAAAAATCCAAAACCTTTATGCACATCTACAGACCCTATGAATGAACATGAACACACTTTCAATGTTTCGAATTGAAACCCCTAGGAGTTTTTCGCCGGAAACCATTCCCGGACGTACGGACGGACGAAGACGACCAATATATCCCCGCATTTTTTCAAATGCGGGGATAACAATGGACAGTTTACCAATTTCAGCTGAGTTGATAATTGGAATGTTACAATATTTCTCCTGATTTTGTTTCAAGAACCATGAATCTGACGTGTCGTCAAACTTGAAGAGTGAGCATTATCATGACATGGGTGGGGCATCTTGATTCTTAAATCTAAAACAAAGCATGATCTCTGACATGGTTATGAGTGTCCAACATTCTTAACCATGTTGAAGATAACCCTTTTTAGCTCAACTTTGGCGAAGCCAAATTTGAGGTATTGTCATGGCCCGTTGTCTGTCTGTCTGTCCATCCGCCGTGCTGTACACATGGCTCGGGCTATCATCTAATCTTTACAAAACTTCTTGGGTACCTTTGTTATCACCGTGAGACGAGAACGAGTGTTTTGGGGTCCGGTCTGAAATTCAAGATGGCCACTGGCAGCCATTTGTACAAAATTAGGTGCAATCAGATTTTTGCGCAGAACTTCCATGCGAAAGCACTGATTTGAATAATTTTTGTGTGAATGTTTAGTACCATGGGATACATCACATATAATACGGGTTTTTTTCTTGTGCATAAATTATGCCAATTAGACTAACTTTGATCTGTTTAATGTTACTTTCAGCACTGTAACTGCAAATGCCAATACGGCTCGGGCTAGAGGCCGTATTTATGAACCGATCTTTATGAAACTTCATGGGTACCTTTGTTATCACCGTGGGACGAGAAGGAATGGTTTTGGGTGTGGTCCGAAATTCAAGATGGCCACCAGCAGCCATTTTGTACTTTAAGTTAGTGCAATCAGTTTTTTGTAGTGCAATAGTGTTATGAAACTTCTTGGGTACTTTTGTTATCACCGTGGGACGAGAACGAGTGCACATTGGAGCCCAAAGTTTAACTTTGTGCAATATGAGGAAATTTCTTTAAAAATCTTCTTAAGATCCACCAGTCAGAATCTTTTCATATTTGGTATGTAACATCTCTAGAGGGTGAGATTAAAGTTTGTTGAAATCGAGTCCCTTGCTTAATATTTCAGCTCTCTATGGGAGCTCAAACTTTAACTTAAATGAGGAAATATCATTCAAAATCTTCGGATCCACCGGTGGTGTTAGATTCAATTTTGTTCAAATCGAGTGCTTGGGTTAATATTTGGGCTCTCTCGGGAGCCCAACGTTTAGCTTAGTGCATAATGTGGAATATTCTTTAAAAATCTTCTTTATCGGATCCACCAGTGAAACTATATTGTTATTTTGTATGCAGCATCTCAGGAGGGGTGGGGGGGTGCAGAATCAGGCTTGTTCAAATTAGGTCCTTGGGTTAATATTTGGGCTCTCTATTGGAGCCCAAAGTCAAAGTTTAACTTTGTGATAATTTCTTTAAAAATCTTGTTCAGATCCACCAGTCAGAATTCTTTCATATTTGGTACATTACATCTCTAGGGGGATCAGATTCAAGTTTGTTCAATTCAGTCCCTGGCTTAATATTTGGACTTTCTATGGGGATGGGGGGAGGGGGAGGTTAGTTTCAAGTTTGTTCAAATCCATTCCTTAGTGTTTTTCCCTAAAATTTGCCTTTCAAACTGCAGTGACATAACCCTTGGAAGTTTGGCAGTGCTTGCCTACAGCTGATAGAACTGGAAGTAGACAGGAAGACTTATGATGATAATCATCTGACATGGACACTGGAATTATAATTTCATGACTTCATTCCTCTGTAGTGTTGATGAACCATGACTAACTGACTGTGACCCAAAATACTTTGATATTAAAAGTGTCTCCACAAAATTGTAAAAAAATATAATACATAGAGATTATTACCATTATGTGGATGTTCAAAATATGTATCCGAGTCGAGCTCTGGGTTCTAAGGGCAGATCACGACGAGTCGAAGATGAGTCATGATCTACCCTTAGAATCCGGAGTGAGACTCGGATACATATTTTGTACATCCACATAATGGTAATAATCATTTTATCTTACAATATATTGGGGATAAGTCAAGAATGTAGACGAATATATAACAAACTATTTATTCGTACGGATGAACAAAAAGAGAAAAAAAAATGGAACTCACGCGAAAGGAATGTGCTTGTATCCGACCCCCTGATACAAACATCTGTATCAGGGGGTAGGATACACGACAGTTGTGGAGTTAATACAGACAAAATACATGTTGATTGTAAGATAAATTGATGTATCAATTTGGTCTATCACAATGAACATAACACTTTCCTATCCCCCCCCCCCCTTGCCAACATCTGCCCAAACCAGCCAGCACTGTTCACAAACATTGCCATTCAAATCCTAATATTTAATCATTGTGTAAAACATAGCTTATTGCTTCTCAGTGGAATGAGCTTGGAGTCATTAGATCTGTTACTGAGGCAAAAAAAAAATTTCTTCAGTTATTAAAGAATTTCTTTTGGATGTGTTGTCTTCTATTTACTTTGGTTTGAGTAAAAGGTTAAGAATTTTGTTACTGAAGAGAGCATATTTTTTTATATCACTGACGAGAGTTATGGATGGAAAATCTATTGTTGATAAAATCTTAATTGGGATAAACAAGCAATATAAGAACCAGTTTATGTTTTAAAGAAAGTATATGTCATTAATGTATTTTAGTGAGTAATCATCTATTAAGTTGGTATCACAAAAAAAACCAGTTCATGTCAGAGATAATGCAGAATGCACATGATAGGAGCGAGATTATAGATAATGTTTGTTGCCAGGGATTCACACTGCATCCACTTAAACATTTCATCACAATAATAAATTGGAAAAGTTTTACAGATGGTAATGCGAAAAGAAATATTTTCATACTCCAATATTTCCCAAACAACAGGGAACAGAAGACTGTTATTTGGTATGAAGCATCCTTAGCACCAGTAGCACTTTGTAGAATGGGGGGAGGAGAGGGGGGGGGGGGGGGGGTGAGTCAGCATATTTGCAAAAATTAAAAAAAAATTTTCTCCAGGTGTTTAGAATCTTTTGATATTTGGCATACAGCATCCATGGGAGGGGGGGGGGGGGGGCAGATATAAGTTAAAATGAAGCCCCTTGGTTCATATTTGGGCTCCATACAGGAGCCCAAATTCTTAACTTGGGGCAATATGGGGAATAATCTTTAAATATCTGCTTCTTCAGATCCACCAGTCAGAATGCTTTCATATTTGTTATATAACATCTCTATGGTTCCCTATGGTAGCCCAATGTTTCAACTCCGTGCAATGTGAGGGAATTTCTTCAAAAATCTTCTTCAGATTCACTAGTCAGAATCCTTTCATATTTAGTATACAACATCTCTTGGGGGGGGGGGGGGGGGGGGGGGGGGGGGGTCAGATTCTAGTTTGTTCAAATCGAGTCCCTTGGTTAATATTTGGGCTCAAAGGCCGAATTTTAACTTGCTTGGTGCAATATGAGGGAATTTCTTTAAAAATCATCTTCAGATTCACCTGTCAGAGGAAGAAAAGGCATGATGCTTGGACTATTTTAGTCACTACTGAGAGGCTCTAGGATTGACAGTGGATCCTATGGAGAGTGATTGCTTAATGTAGTTTCATTCTTGGTTTATATCTGGTTCTATTCAAAGTTTAAGACTTCACAGAAAAGAGCTTTTTTTCTCCGAGAAGCGTCCAAGGATCAGCTGAAACGAATGGCCAAAAAAATTGCTTTTGGTTGTGTCATGGCATATCAAAACATTTCTATTGCTTGCCATCACTTACTGACTCACTCATCTCTTTTGACAACATGATCAAGGTGAGCATTTGAGGCTTACTTTAGCCTCTAGTTTTTGCTTACCTGAGTAAATCTCAAGGGGAGCTTTACTGGTTACTTACATCATCCGTTCATCCATCCATCATGAACTTCACATTATCAACTTCTCAAAACCTATAGAACGAAATTGAACCAAATTTTATAGGTCAGTTCCAATTTGTTTAAACAAAGTTGTGAAATTCATAGGGGGGTGCATAACTCTGTTCGTACCCAAAACATTTTTTAGCTGACCTGACTGAAAGTATTGAGGAGGGGGTGGGGGCCAAAATGCTCCAATTTAAAAAAAAAATCTTCTCATGAACCAGCAGTAGCAGAGACTTGATATTTGGTAAAAAGCTTCCTTTTGAGGCATAGACTCAAGTTTGTTCAAGAAAAGTTTGAGGGACAATATTTGTTGTCGTTACAGGAGGGCGAGAATTTTTGCCCTGCCCCAAATTTCTATTTTCCAAACTGAGAAGCCAATTTGAACCAAATTTGATTGAAGTATTAGTGGGTCATAAGTACTTGATTTATGCCAAAAATGTTTTTCAAAATGACCTGTAGGAACCCCAGGAGCTAAAAATAGAAATATTTTCAAGCACCCATATTTCCCAAACCACACGGAACAGAGAGCTGTTGTTTGGTGTGAAGCTTCCTTAGGACCAGTAGAATGAATGGTAAAAACAAATTGCCATTGGTTATGTTAGGGTGTTCTGTAGTGGGCATCGAGTCTGCATATTTGCAAAAAATTATTAAAAATCTTTTCTCCAAAACCAATGGTCAGAATCTTTTGATATTTGGTTTACAGCATCCAGATACAAGTGTGTTAAAATGAAGCCCATTGGTTCATATTTGGGCTCAATACTGGAGCCTGAATTTTTAACTTAGGGCAATATGGGGCATATTGTTTAAAAATCTTCCTCTTCAGAACCACCAGTCAGAATCTTTTAATGTTTGGTATACATCATTGCTATGAGGGTCAGATTCAAGATTGTTCAAACCAAGTCCCAAGGTTAATATTTGGGATTCCTATGGAATTTTAACTTAGTTCAATATGGGGGATAATTTTTTTAAATCTTCTTCTTCAGATCCACCAGGCAGAATGCTTTCATATTTGGTATACAACATCTCTAAGGGGGTCAGATTTAAGTTTGTTCAAATTGGGTCCCTAGGTATATATTTAGGCTCACTATGGTAGCCCAAATTGTAACTGCAATATGAGGAAATCTTCTTCTTCAGATCCACCAGTCAGAATGCTTTTATATTTGGTATACAACATCTCTAGGGGGGGTCAGATTCAAGTTTGTTCAAATCGTGTCCCTAGGTATATATTTAGGCTCCCTATGGTTAATATTTGAGCTCCATATGGGAACCTGAAATTTAACTTAGTACAATATGAGGGAATTTCTTCAAATATCTTCTTCTTCAGATTCACATGTCAGAATGATTTCATATTTGGTATACAGCATCTCTAGGGTGGTCAGATTCAAGTTTGTTCAAATTGTGTCTCTAGGTATATATTTAGGCTCGCTATGGTTAATATTTGGGCTCCATATGGGAACCTGAAATTTAACTTAGTACAATATGAGGGAATTTTTTCAAATATCTTCTTCTGATTCACATGTCAGAATGCTTTCATATTTGGTATACAACATCTCTAGGGGGAGGTCAGATTCAAGTTTGTTCAAATCGTGTCCATAGGTTAATATTTGGGCTTGCTGTGTTAGCCCAAATTTTAACTTAGTGCAGTATGAGGAAATTTCTTTGAATATCTTCTTCTTCAGATCCACTAGTCATAATGCTTTCATATTTGGGATACAACATCTCGGGGAGGAAGGGGGGGGGGGGAGGGGGGGGTTCAGATTCAAGTTTATTCAAATCAGGTCCATAGGTTAATATTTGGGCTCGCTATGGTAGCCCAAATTTTAACTTAGTGCAATATGAAGAAATTTCTTTACAATTTTTCTTCTTCAGATCCAACAGTCAGAATGCTTTCATATTTGGTATACAACATCTCTAGGGAGGTCTGTTTCAACTTCATTCAAATTGAGAGCCTGGGTTAATACTTGGGCTCCCAGTGGGAACCGAAATTGGCCATGTAGCTGAAGAGTTAGAAATTTTGTATTCAGTACCCTCTGGAGGTGTGTAACTAAGATTAATCCACATAGGTTGTATCAAGGGGCTTCATAGGGGAGCTCCACATTTTACATTATGATCAATTGAAGAAAAGGCATGATGCTCGGGACTATTTTTGTCACTCCTGAGATCTCAAGGATTGACAATGTATCCTATGGAGATGGATTGCTCAATGTAGACTCATTATTGTTTTGCTACTCTGGCCTCATTGCTTTCCACCCCCTTGAGTTTGCTACTCATGTATGCAGCACATTTTACTTTTCTGCCTTTCTGGCCTTTTTAGCTCACCTGACTGAAAGTAAGGGTGAGCTGTTCTGATCACTTTTCGTCCATCGTACATCGTGAAGGTGGTGTTTGGGTCTTTTTCTGCCAAACCACTGGCCACATTTTAATGAAATTTCACATGAGTAGTGGTTATATAGGAGCATCTTGGTTTTTCTTCAAATTGGGTTTCTGCTCATATTGAGGAGGGGATGGGGCTAAAATGCCCCAATTTTAAAAAAAATCTTCTTCTCATGAACCAGCTGTAGCAGAGACTTGATATGTGGTATGCAGCTTCCTTTTGAGGTGGAGACTCAATTTTTTCAAGAGAAGTTCAGGGGGCAATATTTATCGTCGTTCCGGGAGGGGCAAGAATTTTTGCACCGCCCAAAATTTCTATTTTCCAAACTGAGAGGCTGATTTGAACTAAATTTGATATGAAGTATTAATGGGTTATAAGTACTTGATTTATGCCAAAAATTTTTTCAAAATTCCCCATGGGAACCACAGGAGCTAAAAATAGAAAAAATTTAAAACGGCCATATATCCAAAACTACACGGCACTGAGAATTCGTATTTGGTGTGAAGCTTCCTTAGGTCCAACAGAATGGAATGGTCCAAAAAAATTGCCATTGGTTTTATCATAGGGTACTTTTTTGGAACTTTGAAAAAACGCTGAGTCAGCATTTTTTCACACTGTGGAAAATGGGGACAACATTTAAGACTCTTCTTCTCCCAAACCACTGCTCTAAAAAAGCTTTCAAATTTCACATATAACATCTTTGGAAGACTGTTTCATATGTTTGTTGAAACCAAATCCCTGGGTCCATATTTAGACTCTCAATGGGAGCCCAAATGTTTACATTAGTGCAGTATGAGGAATATTCTTTAAAAATCTCCTTCTTCAGATCCACCAATCATAATCTTTTGATATTTGGTATGCAGCATCCTAAGGGAGGTGAGATGCAAGTTTTTTCAAGCCAAGTCTCTGAGTTGATATTTGGGCTTCCTGGGGGAGACCGAATTGTAACTAAGTTCAATATGTGGAATTTTTCTTTAAAAATCTTCTTCCTCACATCCACCAGTAAGAATCTTTTGATATTTGGTATACTGTATCATTAGGGGGGTGAGATTCAAATTTGTTAAAGCCAAGTCCCTAGGTTCATATTTGGGTTCCCTGTGGGAGCCCAAATTATAACTTAGTTCAACATGAGGAATATTTTTTTTTAATATTTTTATTCAGATCCAGTAGTCAGAATCTTTTGATATTTGGAATACAGCATCCTTAGGGAGGTGAGTCCCTGGGTTCATATTTGGGCTCCCTATTTGAGCCCAAATTATAACTTAGTTCAATATGAGGAATATTTTTTAAAAAATTGTTTTTCAGATCCACCGGTCAGAA
Organism: Pictodentalium vernedei; assembly: GCA_031216915.1. Taxonomy (NCBI): domain Eukaryota; kingdom Metazoa; phylum Mollusca; class Scaphopoda; order Dentaliida; family Dentaliidae; genus Pictodentalium; species Pictodentalium vernedei. The sequence goes on along the minus strand of CM062295.1, from coordinate 591,954,906 downwards.
TGTTTTGATATTTGGTATACTTGGTGTACAGCATTCTTAGTGGTGGCTGATGCAAGTTTGTTCAAATCAGGGCCCTTGGTTGATAGTTATCAGTGTCAGGTGAGCGCTCTCAAGCCCCTTGGGGCCTCTTGTTTTTAAAAATCTTCTCAAGAACCATCCATCAGAATCTTTTGATATATTTGGTATACTTGGTGTACAGCATTCTTAGTGGTGGCAGATTCAAGTTTGTTAAAATCAAGTCTCTAGATTCACATTTTGGCTCCCCATGGCAGTCAGAATTTTAACTTGGTGCAATATGAGGAATATTCTTTAAAATCTTTGACTTCAAATCCAACAGTCAGAATCTTTTGATATTAGGTATTTAGCTTCCTTGGTGGGGATGTATTCAAACTTGTAGAAATCAAGTCCTTTGGTTCATATTTGGGCTCTCTGGGAGCCATAGTTTTAACTTTGTGCAATATTTGCATTATTCTTCAAAGATCTTCTTGTTCAGATCCACCAGACAGAATCTTTTCATCTTCAGTATATAGCAGTACTTTGAAGTTTGTTTTGAACTTCAAAGTATTACACTTGACTGATTTTAGGGCACCAGAAGAGTTTGATATTTAACATCGAGCCCATTGGAGAATATACTTTTCCTTTTCAGCTTAACCCTTTACCCAACGTAACGGCCAAAACCGGCCAGTGCTATTCTCAAAAATCGCCAATTAATTTTCATTATTTTTTTCATTTCTGTCTCAAAAACATAGGTTAAGACCCCTCGTTGGAACGAGCTCGTTGGAACGAGCTCGTTGGAACGAGCTCGTCGAGCTCGTTGCAACGAGGGGTCATAACCTATGTTTTTGAGACAAAAAATGAAAAAAATTAGTTATTCAAGAATTATTTTTGCAAGTGTCATCTGCTTTTCAGGTTAGGTAAAGGGTTAACTTGACAAAGTCAAGATAAGCTATTGCCTTCACATGTGCAGAAGTCTGTCAATCTGTTCACATTTTCTTTGGCAGAGGCTCTTGTCCAATCATCACAAAATTTCATATGTAGGTTTGAGGCCATGTCTAGATGAGAACGTGCCCTTTTGGTTGTGATCAGTCAACCGTGATGGCTATGCGGGCCCGAAACCCAAAAACCTTTAGCACAGTTTACAGGTCATATTTATGAATGGATTTCTTTGTAACTTGGTAGGATGAGTCTGTATAATGTCTAGATGAGAGCAACGTATTTTGGTCAGGTTCAGGCAACTGTGATGGCCATAGAGGCATGTTACCTAGATTCCTTTAGCACAGTCTACGGCTTGCTTTTATGAAGGGATTTCATTGTAAATTAGTAAGATGACTTTGTATAATGTCTAGATGAAAACGTCCTAGTTTGGCCGTGATCGGTCAGCCTTAATGGCCACATAGGCACGTGACCTTGATTTGTTTAGCACAGGCTATTTATTTACAGCTTGAATTTACGAAGAGGTTTCATTGTAACTTGGAAGGATAACTTGGTATGCTGTCTAGATGAGACTGTCCTATTTTGGTCATGATTGGTCAGCCGTTACCGCCAACTGGCCACGTGACCTAGATGCCTTTATCACTGTCCACAGGTTGTTTTTATGAAGGGATTTCATTGTAACTTGGTAGGATAACTTGGTATGATGTACAGATGAGACTGCCCTATTTTGGTCATTATCGGTCATCTGTGATCACAGACCGTTACATGACCTCGATTCCTTTCGCAAAGTCAATGAGTCATATTTATGAAGGGATTTCATTGTAACTTGGTAGGATAGCTTGTTTTGGAATGATTTTACTGTAACTTGGTAACTTTGGTTCACATACATTAACTGTGAGGGCCACATACATTAACTGTGAGGGTCATATCAACCCAGTCCTCAATTCTTTAGTACAGTCTACACCTCAAATTATTCTTATTGAAAACATAGCATGTTGAGAACAGAAAATTAACATATTCTCAATTATCACAATTCTTTTCTTATTTCATAATCTTTTCATAAACATTGAACATTATCCTTTTCATCAAAAACTACACACAGTCAAGTTAAGTACAGTGTCACTGACACTTTCATTAGCTTAACTTGACAAAGTCAACAAAAGCTATTTCCATCACACGCTTGTTCAGCACAGGCTACAGCCGGCAGTTCTTTTCTGATCATCACCAATCTTCATATGAATGTTCAGGTTTATGCCTAGATGAGAGCATCCCATTATGGTAATGGTCTACTGCTCACAATAGCGACCACAGCGGTCATCTTGGCTTTCGTCAGCACAGACTACAGGTCACATTTATGCATCAATTTTCGAGAAACTCAGCAGACTGACTTGATATGATGAGTAGATGAGAACATCATATTTTAGTATTGGTTGGCTGCCATGGTAGGCACCTTTGATTTCTTCAGAACACTGTGTACAATTCATTTAGAACAGGCTACAGCCCATAGTTCTTGTCAGATCATCACAAAATTGTGAGTTTATGTACATACCTAGATGAGAACATCATATGGTCATGATTGGCTGCCTGCACCAGCCCTCTTTGATTTCTTCAGTACTGGCTTCAGCGCACATTTATGCTTCAAATCACGTTTCTGGAAACTTTGCTGGATGACAGTTTTGTTGACCAGATGAGAACGTCCTATTTTGGTATTGATTGCCCATAATGGCCATCATGGAAGCCTTCTTTGATTTTTAGCTAACTTGACAAAGTCAAGATAAGCTATTGCCATCCTGTGTGCGAAAGTCTGTGAGTCTTAGTCTGTTCACATTTTCTTTAGCACAGACTACACTATAGTTCTTGTTTGATCATCACTAAATTTCATGTGAAGGTTTGAAGTCATGTCTAGTTGCATTTGGATAACTGCGATGGCTGCACAGGTTCAAAACCCCAAAACCTTTAGCACATTCTACAGGTCATATTTATGAAGGGATTTCATTGTAATATAACCAGTTACAAAAAATTCAGTGTGTCCAGTTGGAGAAAATAATATTATTTATTTTCTGTTGCTTGGCACACTCTTTTCCTTGAGGCTGTATAATTTTAAGATGTTCCTAATGTTCAGCCCACCTGCTTCCCCCCAGGCTATTTGTATGGTAAATATCTCTTAAAACAATTTATAAAACAAATTAGGTGATTGGAAATCTACCCTGCTAGGATTTGGTGCTTCATTTCCTGTAAAATTGTGTAATGAGACACCTTATCTTCATCTGGAATCTTTCAAGTAAAAGACGACAGCTTTTCTTTATCTGAGGTCTGTCATTTAAATTGACCTTAACAAATTCACAAGATGGCTGTTTTCCTGTCCAGGGTAACTGGGTAGAACTATCAGTCTAGGCCAATCAAAGAGAGCTGGGTGGGATTATAGGTGGAGCATACATTGCCTGTCACCTGCTGATAGATGATGAAACCTTTTTGATACAAAAAGATTTTTCAAGTCCTGAGTAAAAAAGAAAGTGTAGGCAGTTAATGAGTCCACAAATAAGTTATCAAGTCACACAGTTTTCAAGTTAACTTTAAGGGGTCGTCCAACCTAACTTTGGTCAATTTGTTGACATTTTCCCCAATGTCTCAGAAACCGATAAGAGAAGTAAGGAAAGGCAAATTATATATCAAAATAATGAGTGAAGTGCATAGAAAAGGTACATATAATTTTTTTCAGGAAAAAAAGTGAATTTTATGATTTTGAAGAAGATTAATTTGCCAATGGCGTAAGTAACGAACCGGTAAAACCACAAAATAATCGGTAATTCGAAAGCCTAGTCCTCAATATAATGATAACACACTGCAGACTCGGAGAAAGCATTTTTTTGACACACACTCTGGTGGGTTTTGATGTTGGAATGTAATAACACCAACACAAATTTTGGATGTTCCGGATGTGGCCATGTTTCAATGATGTTTATTCCGATCATGTGATTACGATGTGGTTCTTGCAGAAATACTCAATTTGGGCAATTGTAAGAATGCAAGGACGTGATCACACCCTTTATTTGTTCAAGATAGTGTATGAGCGGATTTGCAAACAGGTGACAGCAAATACTTGAGCTGTTGTCATAACTGCAAAATATGGTTCGAAATTCCCTCTCGTGTTTACAGGCCATTTGAACTTTTTTGTTGACAAAAAATCTGAATTATTGCGCACTAGAAAAACAAGATGAATCACTTGTTAAAAAATTATTATTATTATTATTTATTGGTGTTTAAGGTCACATACTTATGCACAATGGCTAATCGTGACCGTGACAGTTTTACGGGTGGAGGAAGCCGGAGTACCCGGAGAGAACCACCGACGAGCAGCTGTCAGCTCCCCAACATCGTAACTCTGAACTCTGCACGGCAGCACAGGCAGGGTTAGATTGGTTGAAGACATGCGCACCATTGACGTGCAGTACGCCTCAGTACACAGCGTCATCGTGCCCCCATGTAGGCAATCGGGGTGAAGTGTCTTGCCCAAGGACACAACGCAGCTGCCGCAGGTGGGATTCGAACCGAGGACCTCTCGGCTTGCAGCCTGCACCTCTACCAACTGAGCCACCGCGCCCCTTTGTTAAAAAATAACCGAGTGTATAAAATTGGGACGATACACATAAAATAAGGCAATATTCATAACAAAGTAAGCAGAATGCTTCAGAAATCACTTTTTCATGAAGTATATTCCAAGTGACCTGGAACTATATTGAGCGTGTTGATTTCCCCCGATGTTGTGAAGTTATTTACTTCCTAGTAACCATGGAATTTGTCACGGCTCTGTTTGAAGTCTGCAAAGGACCAATTCAAGATGGGTTGAAAATGATACATTTGCGCTTTTAAATAAGGTGCGTTTGGATGATGCTGAGAATTTAGTTTTTTCTTGCAACCAACCATACTAACACAAGCGTTGATCAGTGTCTTTTGTCAACGTTTTACACTGACAAATGTGACAAATCTCCTTCACCGGAAACTATCTCCCAATTTGCATATCACAATAAACATAACCGCTGTCAGCATGGCCATGTGGTTAAAACCAAAACGAATTATCGAATCCATGGTCAAAATTAGCTGCAATTGGCTTTTAAACAAATGAAATACACAAAATATTCGCAATTTCTTCATTATCCATGCCGAGTTACTTTTTAACCAGACCACATGCATTCAGTTTTGTTTGTCGGCATCAAACTGAGATTGTTTGTGGTAATTAATAGTATGAGAAGGCGAAAGAAGCCAAATATTTCCCATCATCTATAAATTAATTAAAATTGATAATTCCTTTTATTTTACTGAAATTATGAATTGATAAGGTGGGTGTGTTGCGATTATTATGCCCCAGACCTGGAAGTTGTAAAATCAAAGGTGCATCTAGGGCCGTGTAGTGGTGACCTCTGTTCTCTTAGTCTTACCCATTCATCATTACATGTACCAACATTCTCCCTTGTATCTCAACCACTGCTACTACAATTTGAAGGATATTTGGTTTTGTGATCGAGCATCATGGGAAAACAATGCCTGTGTAGCTGCTGTAGCATGTGTTTCTTCCCACATTTTTTCAGAGTTGTGGTACTTTTTCACTCTTTTGAGTTGGAAAATTTTGTTTATAACTAGTTGATTTGTTACAATTTGTTGGAAAGTGCCTGCTGATACCCTCAAATGTATTGCTACAAAATATTTCTGGTGAAGATTTCGTTCCTATTACTTATCAAGCAATAACCTATGAATATTCTGTATAAAGCCACCAATCTGATGTTTGACACTTTTATCGGAGCTGTTATGAAGGCTTATGGAACTCAAAATGTTGATTATGGCAGGACTTTTCTATTCACCCATTAATCGATAAATTAAGTGTTATAGTTGGAAGTAAGAAGCATGAAAGGTCTAGAACTTAAAGTCTAAAAAGAATGTTTTGCAATGTAACATGATTTTTGCAGATACACTTATTTGGAGGGTTACCTGTCTGATAGTGTTTGGAACATGTGTGGCCAGGATCTTCAAAAAGAAAAAAAATGTTGAACTTTGAGAAAAAAAGGCATATGCCTTGAGTGCCGGAGGTAGAGTCATACAAGGAAGAGAGACCCCCCCCCCCCCCCCCCCCCCACCCCCAGGAAATTTTTTGTGTCAAATGGAGCTCACTTGTCACCTTTTGGGGATTGCTTTGTGTACTGCGTTTTTGAAAAGAATATGTGAGACCCTCTGGATGTGCCCTTCTGATCTCAATATGCCAATAAGCCTCCTTGGGGAAAGTACATGCAATAAATAATATGTAAGGTTGATTTGATGTGTTTTGAATAACAATGTACTTTTAAGTACATTAGATGGTTTATTGCAGTGACGGGTTACAGTTACCCTTATTTCTTCTCCAACAGATATCATGAGTGTATTGGTGTCCAAGAGTAAACAAAGCTATTATACTTATTGATAAACCAGACAAATTTAACAGTTTAATCACTATCAAACTGATGCATGGGATAAAAGGGGTTACAGTGCAAGGGGTTTGTAAATATATTTATTCAACTACAATGTATGACTTTGCAGTGCATTCTACATAGGAGAATATCATGGTTTGTTTCTAAACCACCACAGTGACACATACATCTTTATATTGGGAGACACTCTTTTGTCCTTCCATACTTCTGGTGGACTCCTTCAAGTTGACCTTTGTTGAACTCCCCAAATCAAAACATAAACAAAAGAAAATGTCTGCCTTCAATCAGTGAGCACTCCACTTATAACATTTGGTCTCAATTTTTATTACTTTTATGAATTAGGAAAAGATTTCTTCGAGTATGTACTTCAATGTTAAAAGAATACAGCTGTTATTTTATTTTGAGGTATTTTATTGTAAAAATTGTGTTCTCTTGCTTATGCCATAGCAGACTTTCAGGTGGTGCTATTTACACATGGAAGCAGTTCCATGGCAAATTTCAGTTTCCGCACATTCTATGTTTCATTCCAAGAATTTTGGTATATAATTTATTGGGGTTATTCATTTTGGGCCTTTTTTAGACTTGAAAGAAAATTGCATGAAATTTGACCAAAGTTAGGTTGGACGTCCCCTTAACATCTGGCATCACTAAAAATGGCAGACTGCCAACCAATTAAATTGGCTACATATTCAATACTCTAACTAAACAATAAAGCAACTTTCAAAAATCTTCTCCTCTGAAACTGCCAGGCCAAATGTTTTGATACTTCACATAAATGATGACTGGGACCCCCTCTACCAATGATCCTCATTTAATGTTGATCGGGTTGTTAACATGGCCACAATTGCGGCTTATATTTACTATAGAAACCCTATGGGAAATCACATTTTCCTCTTCTTCTCTGGCAAAAACTGAGGCGACGTGAAAACAAACCTGGCAGGGATAGTCTATGGGAGGTCCTCTACAAACGATCCTCATTTTGTTCCCATGGGTTGAAAAACATGGCCGCCAGAGGCATTCTTTGATTCTGATTGGTGGATTTTCAAAAATCTTCTCCTCTGAAACTGCCATGCCAAATGTTTTGATACTTCACATAAATGATGACTGGGACCCCCCTCTACCAATGATCCTCATTTAATGTTGACCGGGTTGTAAACATGGCCACAATTGTGGCTTATAGTTACTATAGAAACCCTATGGGAAATCACATTTTCATCTCCTCTCTGGAACTACTGAGCTGACATGAAAACAATTCTGGCAGGGACAGTGTATGGGAGCTCCTCTACAAACGATCCTCATTTTGTTCCCATGCATTTGAAAACATGGCCGCCAGAGGCATTCTTTGATTCTGATTGGTGGATTTTGAAAAATCTGTATCTCTGAAACCACAGGGCCAAATGTTTTAAAACTTTGCATGGTTTATGACTGGGACCCCATCTACCAACGGTCCTCATTTAATGTTGATCGTGTTGCAACCATGGCCACAATTGCGGCTTATAATTACTATAGAAACCCTATGGGAAATCACATTTTCATTTTCTTCTCTGGAACTTCTGAGCCGATGTGAACCAAACCTAGCAGGGATAGTCTATGGGAGGTCTTCTACAAATGCTCCTCATTTTTGTTACCGTGCATTGAAAAACATGGCTGCCAGAAGCATTTTTAGCTCACCTGACAGAAAGTCAGGGTGAGCTATTCTGATCACTTTTTGTCCGTCGTTCGTCGTCTTTCGTGAAGGTGGTGTTTGGGTCATTTTCTCCCAAGCCACTGGCTGCGGTTATATAGGGGCATTTGGGTTTTTCTTCAAATTGGGTTTCTGCTCATATTGTGGAAGGGGGTGGGGCCAAAATGCACAATTTTTTTAAAAATCTTCTTCTCATGAACCAGCCATAGCAGAGACTTGATATTTGGTATGCAGTTTCCATTTGAGGTGTAGACTCAAGTTTGTTCAAGATAATATTCGCCTTTGTTTTGAGAGGGGCAAGAATTTTGCCCCGCCCAGAACTGAGCTGAGAGGCCAATTTGAACCAAATTTAATATGAGGTATTATTGGGTTATAAGTACTTGATTTATGCCAAAAAGTTTTTCCTGCAGCCCTGTGGGAACCTCAGGAGCCAAAAATAGACAAAAAAGAAAACGTCCATATCTCCAAAACTGTACTGCACTGAGAATTTGTATTTGGTGTGAGGCTTCCTTGGGACCAACAGAAAGGAATGGTAAAAAAAAATTGGCATCGCTTTTGTCATAAGGTCCTTTTTCAGGACTTTGAAAAAATCTGAGTCAACATTTTTTAACACTTTGTGGGCAATGGGAAAAAATTAAAGAATCGTTTGCTTCCAAACCACTGCTCCAAAAGCTTTCATATTTTACATATAACATCTTTGGAACATTGATTCACATATTTGTTGAAATCAAATCCCTCAGCCCAAAATCAGGTTCCCTATGGGAGCCCAAATGTTTAAATTAGTGCAGTATGAGGAATATTCTTTTAATATCTTCTTCTTCAGATCTACCAATAATAATCTTTTGATATTTGGTTTGCAGCATGCTTATGGGGGTGAGATTCAAGTTTGTTCAAGCCAAGTCCCTGGGTTCATATTTAGGCTGAAAATTTGGGGTCCCAGTCTGGACTCAGAAATTTTGGACCCAAATCCGGAAATGAGTTTTTTGGTTTTTATACACCCGTTTTGAAAAAAGGGTCGTATTATGGTATACTGCTGTCCGTCTGTCCATCCGTCCGGTCAGACGTCGTACGATAACTCAAGAACGCTTTGAGAGATTTTCGTGATTTTTGGGTAGGTGGTGTATATCAATGGAGAGAAGCTCCCTTTCATTTAGTGTCACCATTCGAGTAGTCATTCCAGAGCTATGGGACTTTATTACTTAGAAAATTGTTGATTTTTTACACGTTGTACAATAACTCGAGAACGCTTTGAGAGATTTTCGTGATTTTTGGGTAGGTGGTGTATATCGATGGAGGGAAGCTCCCTTTCGTTTAGTGTCGCCGTTTGATTAGTCATTCCAGAGTTATGGGACTTTATTACTTAGAAAATTGTTGATTTTTTACACGTCGTACGATAACTCGAGAACGCTTCGAGAGATTTTCACGATTTTTTGGTAGGTGGTTTATATTGATGGAAGGAAGCTCCCTTTTGGTTGGTGTCGCTGTTCGATTAGTCATTCCAGAGTTATGGGTCTTTATTTTTCACATGTCGAACAATAACTTGAAAATGCTTAGAGCAATTTTCATGATTTTTTGGTTGCAAGTATATGTTGATAGAAGGAATCTCCCTATCGATTTGTGTCGCTGTCTGATTTGTCATTCCAGAGTTATGGGACTTTATTCATCAAAATATAGTCAATTTTCCACATGTTGGACTTTGAGCAATTTTCATGATTTTTTGGTGGCAAGTATATGTAACCTGAGAAGTACACATGTATACTCATATTGTGTGGTTCCCTCTTGTAATTAATAATGGGCGTATCATGCGCTCATGGCGCAGCTGTTTATTTTATGCGCTTCGGTCAATTTTAAGACAAAATTTTTTTTTTTTTTACACCGAAAATTTGGGGGCCGGTTGGGACTTAGAAATTTAGGACCAAAAATTTTATTGGTTTTTAATGCGTTTTGATCAGTTTTAAGACAAAATTTTTTTTTTTTTTACACTGAAAATTTGGGGGCCGGGTGAACTTTTGGACCAATATCTGGAAATTAGTCTTTTGTTTTTTTATGCATTTTGGTCAATTTTAAGAAGAAAAAAAAATTTTGGTCTGAAAATATTTTGTTTGGGACTTCGAAAATTTCTGAACAAAAATAAAAAAAAATCTGTTTTTTTATGCGTTTATTTCTCAATTTTGGGACGTAAAAGTGCAGGAACTGAAAATAGAAGGAAAATCCTGTGTATTGTGTGGGCACAATTGCTTCATCTAGTTGGTATATGCTTTTCTTAGGAGGGGCATATACAGCTTATTCAAGTCAAGCCCTTGGTTTGATATTTAGACTACCATGTCAGGTGAGCGTCCTCAGGCCTCCTGGGGCCTCTTGTTTTGATTCCGATTGGTGGTTTTTGAAAAATCTTCTCCTCTGAAACCACAGGGCCAAATGCTTTGAAACTTGGCATGGTTGATGACTGGGACACCCTCTACCCATGATCCTCATTTAATGTTGATCATGTTGCAACCATGGCCTCAATTGCGGCTTATAGTTATTATAGAAACTCTATGGGAAATCACATTTTCATCTTCTTCTCTGGAACTACTGAGCCGACATGAACCAAACTCTGCACGAATGGTCTCTAGGAGGCCCTCTGCAAACTATCATCTTTTTGTTCCCATTGGTTGGAAAATATGGCCACCAGAGACATTCTCTGATTCTGACTGATAGATTTTGCAAAAATCTTCCCCTCTGAAACTACAAACTCAAAACCCCTCTGAAACTTCACATGATTGAGGACTGGGATACCTTCTACCAATGATCCTCATGTAATGTTGATGTAATGTTGCAAACATGGCCACAATAGCAGCTCATAGTTACCATGGAAAGCCTTTGGGAAATCACATTTTTATATGTAGTTCCAGGTGAGCGATTACAGGCTCTTTAGAGCCTCTAGTTATTCTTGTTCAACGCATAAACTATAAGGTATAGAACTTAATGTATTGCCAATTGTCACAAATCTTGTCTTATTTAATGATCCTTTCATAAACATGGAACAGCCTTTCTTTTTTATGATGTCTGGATGAGAACATCCTAGTTTGGTCATGATCTGTCAACGGTGACAGCTGTGCCTGTTCAAATCCTAAAATCTTGATTTACCACAGTATACAGGTCTGATTACTAGATAACATCCTAAATGTATTTTGGTCTAAACTGGTCAATGGTGAGGGCCTCATGAGCCCTTGCTCTTGAAACCTTCAATGCAGCCTACAAGGCCGTGTTTATGAGGTGATTTCATTGTAACTTGGTTACGTGACTTGGTGTTGTGATGTCCATATGGATTTCTGAATGAATGTCCAAATGAATTTCCTATTTTGGTTCAGATCCATCAACCATGAGAGCAATATGGGGTGCCAGGCCACAGACCTAATTCTTCTACCACAGTTTACAGGTAGAGAACCTCTCTGGGGCATTATATTTTCACCATGTCCATTCGGCATCTGGTGTCCCGTTTGTTAACTTTTGGTGTCTGTCAAATAACTCAAGAACCGCTTATTTGATCAAATCATAATTTTAGCAGTCACTTGTGGATCACCAGACAATGCTTCCTTTCAATTTTTGTCCAGCTAGCCAATTCAATATGACCGCCATGGCAGCCATATTGAATTTGGTTTCCACCGAATAACTAATGAACGCTGACTCGAATCATTTTTAGCTTAACTTTACAAAGTCAAGATAAGCTATTGCCATCACGCATGCAGAAGTCTGTGAGTTTAGCACAGGCCGCACCCCGTTCTAGATGAGAACTTTCCCATTTGGTCGCGATCTATCAACCGTGACAACTGCCCGAGCCCAAAACCCCAAAACCTGTAGCACAGTCTACACATTGTATTTATAGAGGTATTTCATTGTAACTTGGTAGGTTGACTTCATATAATGTCCAGATGAGAATGTCCCCTTTTGGTCGCAATTGGTCAGCTGTGACGGCTACAGGGGCCGGAAGCCTGAAAACCTTTAGCACAGTCTACAGGTCATATTTATGAAGGGATTTTATTGTAACTTAGTAGGATGACTCCAAATAATGTCTAGATGAGAACTTCCCCTTTTGGTTGTGATCCTTCAACCATGATGGCTGCCCAAGCCCAAAACTCAAAAACCTTTAGCATAGTCTATAGGTCGTATTTATGGAGGGATTTCATTGTAACTTTGGTAGGTTGACTCCATATAATGTCTAGATGATAACGTCCCCTTTTGGTCGTGATTGGTCAACTGTGACGGCTACAAGGGCCCAAAGCCCAAAAACATTTAGCACAGTCTACAGGTTGAATTTGGTTTCCACCGAATAACTAATGAACGCTGACTCGAATCATTTTTAGCTTAACTTTACAAAGTCAAGATAAGCTATTGCCATCACGCATGCGGAAGTCTGTGAGTCTGTGAGTTTAGCACAGGCCACACCCCGTTCTAGATGAGAACTTTCCCATTTGGTCGCGATCTATCAACCGTGACAACTGCCCGAGCCCAAAACCCTAAAATCTGTAGCACAGTCTACACGTTGTATTTATAGAGGTATTTCATTGTAACTTGGTAGGTTGACTTCATATAATGTCCAGATGAGAATGTCCACTTTTGGTCGCTATTGGTCAGCTGTGACGGCTACAGGGGCCCGAAGCCTGAAAACCTTTAGCACAGTCTACAGGTCATATTTATGAAGGGATTTCATTGTAACTTAGTAGGATGACTCCAAATAATGTCTAGATGAGAACTTCCCCTTTTGGTTGTGATCCTTCAGCCATGATGGCTGCCCAAGCCCAAAACCCAAAAACCTTTAGCATAGTCTATAGGTCGTATTTATGGAGGGATTTCATTGTAACTTTGGTAGGTTGACTCCATATAATGTCTAGATGATAACGTCCCCTTTTGGTCGTGATTGGTCAACTGTGACGGCTACAAGGGCCCAAAGCCCAAAAACATTTAGCACAGTCTACAGGTCATATTTATGAAGGGATTTCATTTTAACTTGATGGGATCACTCCAGATAATACCCAAATGAGAACGTCCCCTTTTGGTTGCGATCATTCAGCCATGATGGCTGCCCGAGCCCAAAACCTGAAAAACTTTAGCACAGCCTACAGGTCATATTTATGAAGGCATTTCATTGTAATTTGGTAGGATGACTCAGTATAATGTCAAGATGAGGTTACACAGGCCCAAAGCCCAAAAACCTTTAGCACAGTCTACAGGCCATATTTATGAAGGGATTTCATTGTAACTTGATGGGATGACTCGTTTTGGAATAATTTCACTGTAACTTGGTAACTGTTGTTGACATTCATTAACTGTGAGGGCCACATGCATTAACTGTGAGGGCCACATTAACCCACCCCTCAATTCTTTAGTATAGTTTAGTGCAGTCTACACCTCATATTATTTTTATTGAAAACTAATCATACTGGGAACAGAAATTAACATCTTCCCAATTATCACAATTCTTGTCTTATTTCATAATCCTTTCATAAACATTCAACATTATCCTTTTCATCAAACAACACACAGACAAGTTAAGCAACAGTGTCATTGATGCTTTCATTATTTTTTAATTATGCATTGTTGATGTCTAGAGGAAGCTTCCTTTCGATTTTGAACTAGTTATTCTGGAGGTTAACATGTCTGCATGAGAAAAAATATTTTTGGGTTCAGTCAGATCTCAAAAAGGAAGATAATTAAAAATCTTTTCCAAAAACTCCAGACAAAATAATGTTTCTTGAATTCAGCATCCCCAGCATGTGTATATTCAAATGTGTTGAAGCCAAGTTCCTGTGTTAATATTTGGTGTTGTTTGGGGAGGGTAAACATTATCAGCACAACCCAATTTTCTATTTCCAATGAGAAAAATAAAACCTTCTCACCCGTGGGAACCCTATGAGCTAAAGATACAACAAATATTTATTAATTAGTATGAATCAATCTTAGAAGGGTTTGAATCAAACAGGCCAAAACAATTGCTAACATTTGGCTTATGGTGCACCATACAAGGATCCCCATTGTAACATTAACCCCATGGAGATTTCTTTTCTAGTTTAGCATCTAACTGTCAACCACCTTTACAATACTTTACCTGTACATTTGTTGCAGGCTACGGTCAGTATTTATGTACAGACCTTTACAATACTTTACATGTACCTTTGTTATCAGGTCATTACCTAGATGTGTGTCATTGCTGTGTCACATACTATACATGTACATGTCTTACACAAGTTGAGCTACAGTGTCATTGACACTTTCATTGATTTTGAGTGTGGTATGATAATTTTTATCTGAGTTATGGCCCCTTTTTGGACTTTGTTAACCACTAAAATATAGTTTATCATAAAGCGAGGGCATTAGTGTCCCAGGTACACATTTGGTGGCCTGCTGTATTGGTGCTATGGTTTAATGGAAATAAGATAAGATATTTATTAATTCAATATCAACAAAGGCAAATGACTAGAAACTCATGCTTGGCAGTTGGGGGCAGGGATAGAGCCACCCTTGGCATTCGGGAAGCATCTAATTGCCCTTGTTCCTCAAATCTAGTCATGGCTGCTTCACAGCAGCCATGACTATATTTGATGAAAAATACCTTGAAAATACTCAGCGGGTTAAGAATTCAGCCCTAAAAACATTAGTGGATATTTGTTTTCTTAAATGATTTGTTGTAGACAAAATTGGCTTCAGCATGAACATGGAACAGGATAGAACATACCTGTAACACAATTTCATCATTATTCAAATTATAGATGTCAAACATAAGTAGTATACAAGGTGGACAATAAAAACGTCCATATTTAGCGCAAAGCAATATCAGTAAACAGATTTTTTTCTTACGACAAATGACATATATTAACTTTACTCAATGTCTTTATGCCACGATCTGTAAATGATAGTCCAATAACGTAATTAAACGCTTAAGTGTTGTCAGAACTGAGCTTCTGCAAACACAGTCTAGGATGTACTACTATCTATTGTTATCTTAAGTTTGAGTGACAGGCAAGAATTCTTTTTATTAAATAAGACATTAAAAAGCTTTCAGGAACTCCAAGCAGGCCATGATAAAGTGCATTTTTCTCAAGATATGACAGCTAATGTGAATCAGATTTCTCTTCCATTCATAGAAATCAGTTTTTTTTTATTTTCCATCAATAGTTGTGTCAGAATTGTATTGAATCAGCCACATTATGTACTGGTGATGTGTAATTGTGTAGTTTATTACCTCCCTGATTCCCTTCACATTGAAGGACTTTTTCAGGTCTTTACTTGTACAGTGCTAAAATACATCACACTGGCTGTTTGAAAGGCGTATATTTTTAACTTAATCATAGGGAGCATGGTAGCTCAGTGGTCATGGCATTGGATTTCAAACTGAAAGGTTCACAGTTTGATCCCCGTCAGGGGCAGGGATAACTGCATTGTGTCCTTGGGCAAGACATTAACTGGTAGAGTGCTGGTAGCCCAAATTTGGACTTTTTTCAGAAGTACAGGTGCTGCAGCATAAAGGCTTCATATTCAGCAGATATGCTTCATATTATCTTTGAAGTAAAATTATGTAGTCTGTAAAGATATTCCTTGTTATAATATATGGTACAGGCACTCTCCTATAAATTGCAACAAGGCAAAGACGTGTGAACACATTTTGATGACTAAAAATAATTCAGCACTTTATGAGTTAATCCCAATTGCCCATGTGAGGACTTGGTGGTGCTGTGCACTGAGGCGTATTACACATCGATGGTGCACATGTCTTCAACCAATGCCAACCTTGCTTTTGCAGACTTATAATGTTGGGGAGCCTGACAGTTGCACACCACTGCTCAGTGTTTTTTTCTTGGTACTCTGGCTTCCTCCACCTGTAGAACTGCCTGATATGACCCTGGATGTCAAAAGTGTCATTAAACCCCAATAAATAAATAAATAAATAATTAAAAAAAAACTCTTAATTAATGTCTGATATTTTTATTACTAAAATAATTTTTTTTATTAAATCAATTCCTGGCTGCTGAAAACTAGCCATGATCAGGCCTGAAAATAAGCAGCCTGACATTTGAAGAATGAGGTCCCCGGAGGGTGATTTTGATGATGCTGTTTCATACAGTGAGCTAATTTATCCTCTGGGTACCTCTTTCTGTGTAGATTTGAGACCCTGATTGAGAATGAGGTTCACAGAGGGTAATTTTAGTGATGCTGTGCTACCCATCACTAAATTCACCCTCTGGGGTTTTCATTTTGCAGATGACAGTCTGCTTATTTTCTGCACTGGCCATGATTAGATTTGATGAAAATTTCACCTAGGAAATCATTGGTAAATGAGTTGATTCAATTTGCAGGGGAAAATTTAGTTGAACGCAAATATATTATACTTATTCTAGTGATAAGAGATATGCTGTTCTGGGTAGGAATATCTGCCTGCAACCCCCCCCCCCCCCCCCCCCCAAAAAAAAAAAAAAAAAAAAAAAAAATTAAGATTTTCTGTTCGCAGGACAGTGAGTAGGGCAGGTTACCATGGTCCATGGCTCATGTAACTACTGTCCAGCCAAGGAATTATTTGCCTGAATGTTGCACTGCCTAACAGAATAGAGATGAACAGCTAGGGCATGCTGGGCACCTGATACAGCATGGTCTTGTACAACTTCCATCTTAGTTCATACGCCCTGCTGCCCATGCAAAAGGAGGCCAAGGTGTCCTTATAAATTCAATAATTCTATTTAGAATATATTCATTTTTCTTCATGTGTGGAGTGCTCTGCCCTACAGGGCACCTGATATCATATTATATGCACTGTTATATGCACTGTTGAAAGCACTTGAAAAGGTGATATATGCAGGGCAGTATGCACTGACAGTAGAACAGACTGATGATATCCCCCCCCCCCCCCCCAATATTTTTCGGGAGTTACAGGCCTGCATGCACCTTATTCTCACCTCAATGATTTTTAAGTGCTCTACTGGCCACTCATCCCCCATTTGCACTGTGATAGTATAATGAAGGAACAAGCTCAAAGTTGACCGTTCTTTGGGCACCATTTGAGTACATGTGCAGTGGAAATTTTATGAGTTATGATTTGAGTTACTGCCCTTGCACCACATAAAGCAAACAGCATTGGTCATGCAGATCAGTGCTGACAGATAACCTGCTGAGTATTTTCAAAATATTTTTCATCAAATCTAGTCATGGCTGCTCTGCAGCAGCCATGACTAGATTTGATGAAAAATTGTTCAAAATTTAACTCAAGAAATCATTGGTCAATAAGTCCTTTCAATTTACAGGAGGAAACTTTGACTTTTGTGCCCAAATTATCTTATTTCAATGGTGGGCAAAATCCTGTCCTAGGCAGGAATATCTACCACCAGCATGTGAGAAGTTAAACTTATTGACTGTCTGCTATGGCTTGTATATCTGATGTTGACCAAAACCTTCAATGTTTCATCTCCCCAAACCTGATGCAACATATGAGCTTTTGAGCTGCTTCTAAGTGCTGTTCTTTCCTGAACCTACTACTTGATTTTATATTCTTTACTTTGACTTTTGTTAGATTTAACCCTTTACCGACCATTGCGGCAAAAAAATGCCAGAAAATTAACCAGAATATGTTTACCACAACCTAGAACTTGAAAGTGTCTCTAATGATATCCATATTTGTATGGTTTTATTGAAAAATTGTGAAATTTTTTTTCGAAAAAAAATGTGAAATTTCATTTATTTTTTTAAAATACTATGTTTGGTAAAGTGTTAACCCTTTACCAAATGTATCAACCATAACCGTGCAAGGCACTTACTTAATCCTGATTACACATGTGGATGCATGGTGGCACTGTGTACTAAGGCGTACTTCTTGTTGATAACGTAGTTGTCTTCAACCAGTGATAACTCTGCTACTAGTGCAGAGTCAGTATGTTGGGAAGTATGACAGATGCTTGCCACTGCTCAGTTGTTCTCTGTGGGTACTGCACTCTACCCATAAAATTGTCTGACACAATGTGTGAGAACTGTAAATTACTGCTTTTAAATATATTCTGAAGGGTTAATAGCAGTCAGCTGTCTGAGTGAAGCTGTGGTATTCGTTGTGACACAGTGCGGGATATTTTAGTTAGTGCGATTGAATGGCCACGGCTGGACACACAGTGAATGCATGAAACTCATGAATGCAATCATGTGCACCTTACCCTTAATTACAATCTCTTTTGAAAACTGACACTAATTGAGAGGCTGTCAATTGACTAACATCAATGTCGTTAAACTTCTGTGTATGTTATAACAGTCAAAAGTATTTTAGAGAATCGGCAGAATGGCATCCAATAAGACTACACTTTAGTTCCACAGATTAGGTATGTGGGAACATTTTATTAAGTAGATTTTTAGCTCACCTTGATGAAGTCAAGTGAGCTTATCTAATTGCTCTCTGTCTGTCATCCATCCATGAGTCATATGTCAACATGGGTGGGAATCTTTAATAATCTCAGTATGCACCGTGGGGGTTTGTCCTGTAGTGTTACACCCCCACCCACCCCCTTGTTGTACTTATTTTGCACTCGAGCCTTTTTCAGGTCTTGGCACAATTACCCACATTTAAGGGGAGTGTGTGTCTAACTTCATGTTTTGAGTGTTGTACTTTTTGTACATATCTAGCACTTGAGTCCTGATTTCGGGTCAAAGATGAATATTGCTTGATCCAGGGTCAGAACAGACAAAGGTTAGCAGCCAGCTCCTATATATACATACACTTGTTACGACAGTCTTTACTCATCCGGGATTGTAACTTGCACTAATATGTTTCTTCAGTACCTCTTTCAACTGAGGGTATCAAAGAAAATGAAAGTTGAAGCGTATGGTGAGAGAAAGGTGATCTTCTTAACTGTGAAAACACTACTCATTAGGATGACAGTTTGCGTGACATATGCTATTGTTTTTAACAGAAATGATGTAAACTTTCAAGTATTTCCAACATTTATGTTTACTTTTGGTGATATGTCTCTCATATACTGAATATGATTCAAACTGGCATGGTTAGTATACATTTGAAAATATTTTGTTGTTTTCTCGGTTGTTCGTGGTTTTTAGGGTTGCCCATATAAATATGGCATGGAATAGTTTCTACAATTGTCTAAAAGGTCCTTGAAAATGGCTTGAATAGATCTTGGAAAGTCCTTAAAGTAACACCATTCTTGAGACAGTGAGCCCTGTTTAATAAGTGAAATGACATTCTGAATAATAAAATCACAGGATGTTATCTACACAATTCACTCTGATTAACTCCTAAACCGCTAAGTATTTTCAAATTATTTTTCATCAAATCTAGTCATGGCTGCTTCATGACATGGCATGGTTAGTATACATTTCAAAATATTTTGAAGTCTTCTCGGTTGTTCGTGGTTTTTTAGGGTTACCTATATAAATATGGCATGGAATAGTCTCTAAAATTGTCTAAAAGGTCCTTGAAAATGGCTTGAATAGGTCTTGAAAGTCCTTAAAGTAACACCATTCTTGAGACAGTGAGCCCTGTTAAATAAGTCAAATGACATTCTGAATAATAAAATCACAGGATGTTATCTACACAATTCACTCTGATTAACTACTAAACTGCTAAGTATTTTCAAATTATTTTTTAACAAATCTAGTCATGGCTGCTTCAGAGCAGCCATGACTAGATTTGATGAAAAATTCATCTAAATTTATCTCAATAAATCATTGGTTAAAAAACCTGTGCAGTTTACAGAGGGAAATTTGGTTAATTGTGTCTAACTTATACTTATTTCAGTGGCAAGAGATTTTGTGTCCTGGGCAGGAATATCTGCCAGCAGCATGCAAAGAGTTAACCCTTAACCCAATGCACACAGTATTAATATTCATTATATGTTTTTTATTTTTTAAGTTATTAATTTAAAAAAAAATGTCAACAGAACCTTATCATGTGCCCCCCTCACTGTAACATGCTCGATGAGCGCATTCCAATAAGGGGTCACATAATATGGTTTTGATAACATTTTTTGAAAAACAATTTTTTCAACTACTGAATTTATAAATTATGTGGGTGGATGTGGCCTCTTCATTAGGTAATTGATTAACTGCCACTCCAACAGAAGAAGTCACTTGCAAAACACATTTTGGAATGACTTAAAAATAATATGTTGCTGCAAAACAGCTTATGACCCCACTTTGAAACAATTATTTTTTACTGAAAACTTTTGGTTACATCACAAGTACAATTATGATAAGCCTGTTTACTTTCACGCAGATGGTTTTAGGGAATTATCAGTAAAACAAAGTCTCTTCAGTAAATAGGATTTATTTGTTTTGATAATGATCACAGCAAATTTTCAAGCTTGCTATTGACAAAATAGAATTATTCTGTAACAGGATCAGGATTGGAAAGAAATTCCCTCAAGAACTGTCAAGACTGTTTTGTTAATGCTTCATGATAAGAGGCTTATGTCAGGTTTTTATGTCTTCTTGATAATGACCAGTGGCTTAGCCACAGGGGGAGGAGGGCTTAGCTTCCCCTAAAATTTATGCTACTACCTCTCACCCCCATAACAATGGTCCAATGCAATTTTCACATAAGATACAGAGCCCTAAAATGGTCTCCAATATGGGGCTACACACTATAAATTACCCAGATTCACTCTAAGAAAAATGGATTTTTGCAATATTTTCTTGGATGAGGAAGGCATATGAAGAGGCCACATCCTAACTAGGATGCTCCAGCTATTATCCCCTCATCCCACATCGCTGCAAGTCCTAGTCTTGGAGGCCCTAGTTAAGAATAGAGGAGTCCTCCACCTCCCCCACCCTGGCCTTCCAAATATGTTTGGTCCCTCCAAAAATGGCTAGGGTACCCCTAATTATAGTAGCATGGTTACAGGCCAAATAATGACTGATATAACTATTTTCAAAACTGTTATTTCAGTCCTAAACTTGTGTTCAGTAGCTCTAGGCAAGTCTGCAAATAATAGTTCATTTTATCCCTGTCCTTGTGACTGATATCAAACACTTTTGTGCCTGTCATCCCAAACTGGATACCTGTCACAGGATTTAGGATCCAATAGAGTGGTGTACTTTTAGTATGACAAACATTTTATTTTGTTTGTTTGAGTGTATGAAACCACTCAAAATCAATTTAGATCTGATCCCTTCTCACCAATTTTGATTACACTTCTCTGTGATTCTCTCTCATACAAGTCTTTTACCCTGCTGCACTCTCTCCCTTCCAGAGATCTCTATTGAAGAGTTTTCCATTAACTCTCTCACTTGCCCAACCCACCCCATCTTGATATTAGAATCCCAACAATATTCTGAAATGTTATTTGACATCATCAACTGTCCGAAAGATTAATCAAGTAGTTAGGAAACATAGTTTTACCTAACTACTTGGTTACTTGGATGAACTTATTACCTGAGCACACAACAACATTAGAATTGGCCAATAGATTTGGGAATTACTTTATCAATAAAGTGGAACTGATAAACAAAAGCATTGAGGCTACAACTAAACCAACTTTCGATGATTTGTTTATCGGCTGCACATGGTCAGAGTTCACTGCAGTAAATGAGCTTGAAGTGAAAAAGTTAATTTTGATGAGTCCTAACAAGACAAATGACCTAGATCCCATTCCTACATCACTGGTTAAAACAGTGGTTGATTGTCTATAACCTTCCATTACAAACATTATTCAATCATCGCTCCAGGAAGGTTGCGAACCAACAGAGCTGAAAATAGCCCTGGTTTTACCATTAATCAAGAAACCATCTCTTGATCCAGATATCCTGAAAAATTATCATCCTGTTTCCAATCTACCCTTTATATCCAAAATTTTAGAAAAGGTGGTTGCCAAACAACTTATGCAATACCTCTCAACAAATTGCCTATTGGAACCATATCAATTGGCCTATCAGGCTAATTATAGTACGGAAACTGCTCTTTTAAGGGTCTGTAATGATATAATATGTTCATTAGGTGAACGTAGATCTGTCCTTCTGGTCTTATTGGATCTTTCCGCTGCCTTCGATACCGTTGATCATTCCCTTCTCTTATCCACAATGCATCAGCTTGAAATCAACGGAAAAGTTCTTGCCTGGTTCCAATCTTATCTCTCGCTATGTGAACAACAAGTAACCATTTCTAAAACAAACTCTGACAGTAAAGTATTAACATGTGGAGTTCCACAGGACTCCGTTCTTGGGCCGATATTGTTTACACTTTACACAGCATCATTGGGAAAGTTGCTGAGGCAGATCAGTGTTCCTTACCATTTGTATGTTGATGACACCCAGTTGTATTTGTCACTAGACCCTTCAATTGGATCTGACCCTATTGCTTCAGTTTCGATGATGGAAGACTGTGTACACAAGGTTAGGGACTGGATGGCCTGTCATAGACTTAAAATGAGTGACGATAAGACCGAGGTACTAGTCATATCGCGTTCAAAGAGTCCATCAAATTTGCAAATCAAGCCACTTGTTATTGGAAATTCCACACAAAATGTATCAAACAGTGCTCGTAACATTGGTGTAATATTTGACTCTCATCTATCAATGGAGGAAAGTGTCAATACTATTTGCAAGCGCTGTTTCATGCAAATTAGGAACCTGAGCTATCTTCGTCGTTACCTCTCCACTAAAGTCATTGGAAACTGTAGTTCATGCTTTTATTTCATCCAACTTGGATTTTTCCAACTCGCTTCTTATTGGGTTGCCACAGTCATATATTTCAAAACAACAGAATATTCAAAATACAGCTGCACGTATCATCACAGGCTCTAAACGCTATGATCATATAACACCACTACTAAAAAAATTGCAATGGCTCCTTGTACGGCAGCAGATTATTTTCAGAATTTTGGTTTTGGTATTTAAGTGCATTCATGGCTCGGCTCCTAAGTACTTACAAGATATTCTGGCAATTAAAAACCTGAAAGGAACTTGCACTCCTCCTCACATGTCAAGCTTCCACTTTTGTAAATAACAGAGCTTTCTCTTTCGCTGGACCTGCACTTTGGAATAATTTACCAGTTCAGGTTCAGGGATCGAAAGATCTCAACCAATTCCCCCAAAAATTAAAATCACATCTTTTCAGAGAGGCTTTTGACAGTATGTAACCTGCTGGCCTTCACACCTTTCTCAGCCTGTATATTGCCTTGATAGTCATGCGCTCATTGTTTATTTAATCGTACAGCGTTTTAGAGCATGTGATTTTACGCTTTATAAAATTTCCTTATTATTATACTCATCCTCACAAGCTCTCCTCAGTACATCATTTCAGTAGCCTCTCAAGACAGGTGGTCTCTCAAGGAATATTTTACTGTACTGAAAACTGTTTAAATTGCAAACTGTTTCTCATGCAGGGGCCCACAGTGATGGCTCCCATCACTTTGCATCTTGTTTGTGACATCGTGGGATACAGGAGATGTTTATTTACTAAACTTGTTATCATTAAAAGTCGCCCTGTCATTTTCGCAATGTCGATTTTGAGCTGTGGATAGGGTCTTATTGAAACATGTACGCTCTATGTCTTGGTTGAACTTAAACTCCGAGCTGCAAACCTCCAACCCTGTTACTGTCAGTTCATCACAATAACTTATATTGCAGCAAATCATCGTTCAAAAATAATTTAGCACTCTACCAGTAAAGGATCCCTTTGTGATATTTAATATGAGTGAGGCCACATAGTTTCACATTGGAAATCATCCCATATAACCTGTCTGATGGGATCAAGTAGAGGTGTTAAACCTTGACATAATGTATCCTCAAATCTGCCTAATAGTTTAAACAAAAAATGCCATTGCGATTTTGTTAATTTTCAATTTTTGCTTCTGAAATATTGGTAATGACTCCCCTCATTGGAACAAGCTCATGGAGGGATTATAGGCTATGTTGTGGGAGCAAAAAGGTTTAGGTATTATGTTATTTAAAGAAAACATTGTGAATTATCATCCAAAAATTCATAACAGGGAAAGGGTTAACCCCACCCTCCACCCTCACCTAAAGTCATGGTTATATACAGCCAACAAACATTGCCCTTTACAATTTTTTTTATTTTTGCATTCAAAAAATCTGTTATGACTCCTCATTGGATCAAGCATGTTGAGATCATTCCAATGAGGGGGCATAAGCTACATTTTTTAGCCCCAAATTCAAGTTATTCCAGAATTTTTCTTAGAAGGCTAAATATAATAAGTTTTAGGGATTTCTTTCCAATTTTCATCTCGTGTCTGGCAGTTTTACAGGTGGAGGAAGCCAGAGTACCCAGAGTGAACCACCAAGTAGTGTCAACAGCCAGACTCTCCAACCTATTAACCTGCTCAAGCAGGCAACATTGGCTGAAAGCATGTGCACTATCGACATCAGTAGAAGCACAGTGGCTCAGTGGTTACAGCATTGAACTTCAAACCGAGAGGTCCACGGTTCGATCCCTGCCAGGGGTAGCTGCATTGTGTCCTTTGGCAAGGCACTCAATCCTGATTGTGGGGGCACTGTGTTGCTGTGTATAGGGTATACTGCACATCAGTCGTGCATCTGTCTTCAATCAATGCTAACCATTCTTGTGTGGAGTTAGTACATCAGGAAGTCTGACAGGTGCTCAGTGGTTCCCTTCAGCTTCCTCAACCTGTAAAACTGTCCGACATAAGGTGACCATGGCTGTTGAAATTGTCTTTAAACTCCAATAAACAAATAAATAAAAAATAAATAAATGAGTAAATAAATGGTGTTTTGGGATGTTTTTTTTTAAAGGTCACATATTTCTGCACAATGGCTAATCATGACCTCGACAGTTTTACAGGTGGAGGAAGCCGAAGTACCCCCCAGAGAGAACCACCGAGCAACGGCGAGCAACTGTCAGCTCCCCAACATACTAACTCCACACAAACAGGGTCAGCATTGGTTGAAGACAGGTGCACCATCGACGTGCAGTACACTTTAGTACACAGTGTCACAGTGCCCCCAAGTAAATAAATAAATAAATACACTTTAACACTGTACCACTGTGCTCTCACTTGGGCAGTTGAGATTAAGTGTCTTGCCCCAGGGTACAACACAGAATGATGTAAGTGGGGATCAAATCAACAACCCTTTGAGGTGGAGATGGGAAATATACCAAAAAACCAAACCAATACCGATATCATAGGCATGCCGAAAAACCAAACTGAACCATCATTGAATACCAAAACTGGGTATGAAAATACGCAATCTGACATTTGCAGAATGAGGTCCCCAGAGGGTGAATTTGATGATGCTATCCCATACAGTGGGCCAATTTATCCTCTGGGCACCTCTTTCTGTTTAGTTTTGAGACCCAGATTCAGATTGAGGTTCTCAGAGGGTAAATTTAGTGATGCTACCCTGCTGCGCAGGGTAGCATCA
Organism: Pictodentalium vernedei; assembly: GCA_031216915.1. Lineage (NCBI taxonomy): Eukaryota > Metazoa > Mollusca > Scaphopoda > Dentaliida > Dentaliidae > Pictodentalium > Pictodentalium vernedei. The sequence goes on along the minus strand of CM062295.1, from coordinate 591,929,472 downwards.
CTAAATTCACCCTCTGGGGACCTCATTTTGCAGATTACAGTGTGCTTATTTTCTGGCTTGACCAAAACTGTCTGAATATTCAAATTTTCTGAACTATAAGTTCCTATTGAGGCTTGATAGCAGTTGAAGTGTTTTGCCATTTGGACATCAGAGTACAGAGGGTTAATGACACTATCAGGGGCACATTATGTTGGGCAGTTTTATGGGTGGAGGAAGCCAGAGAAACTGCAGAGAACCACTGAGCTGCGATGAACAACTGTCAGACTCACCAATGTATTAACTCCAAACAAGTAGGGTAAGCATTGGGTGAAGACAAGTGCACCATCAAAATGCAGCACACATTAGTACTCGGCTCCATCTGCCCATATGTAGGCAATGAGGAACAAATATCTTGCCTGAGGACACAATGTAGTCACCAGTGTTCAGGATGTTGTGGTTTGTATTTCAATGCTCTTAACTACTGAGCCGGTGGTGCGGTGGTGGTGCGGTAACCGGTTCTCGTCAGATCACCGAGGTTAAGCAACGTCGAGCCCGGTTAGTCCTTGGATGGGTGACCGTCTCAGCGATCGATTTGGACTCCCACGTTGTGTCCTTGGTCAAGGCACTTAACCCCGATTGTCCACATGGGGGCATGATGACGCCATGCACAAAGGCGAACTGCATGTCAATGGTGCGCATGTCTTCAACCAATCTAACACTGCCTGTGCTGCAGTGCGGAGTTACGATGTTGGGGAGCTCGCAGCTGCTCGTCGTTGCTCAGTGGTTCTGTCCGGGTACTCCAGCTTCCTCCACCCATAAAACTGTCACGGTCATGATTAGCCATTGTGCATAAGTATGTGATCTTAAACCCCAATAAATAAATAAATAACTACTGAGCCAGGATCACAGTGGCTCAATGGTTATGGCATTGAACTTCAAACCAAGAGGTCCACAGTTTGCTCCCTGCCAAGGGTAACTGCATTGTGTCCTTGGTCAAGGCACTTAATCCTGATTGCCCACATGGGGGCATGGTGGTGCTGTGTGCTAATACGTACTGCATGATGACGATGGTTCTTCTGTCTTCAATCAATACTAACCCTGCTGGTGTGGAGTTAGTACGTTAGGGAATCTGACAGTTGCTTAGCAGTCCTCTCCGGGTACTCTGGCTTCCTCCACCCATAAAATTGTCCGATACAAGGTGACCCTGGCTGTCGAAAGTGTCATTAAACTCCAAAAAATAAATAAATAACTACCGAGCCACTGTCCCCTCCCCCTTTAAGTTTACAAGTGATGTACTCTGTCCTGTTAGTTTAAAAGTAAAGGGGTTATTAAGCACCAAAAAGTTTCTTATATGACAAATGACATTTAAGACTTTAATCATACAGTCTATTGCTACTGTTACTAATTTCATCTGATGTGATGCTGCTGACATTGAAAAGGAAATTAAGAAACTTCTTTTTTTTTTAAAAATATGCTGTTGAGAGCTCATGCTATTTGTTGAAATCCATGTCATCATACCATGGCAATACATTTTTTAGTTGTGTGGTATTTATTGACTTGTCAATGATGATGTCTCATACTTCTCACAGGAAATTAGTTTTTTGATTGCATGTAACAGATATAGCCAGTCATTTCACTCTTAATGAAGAAATGGTTTGACTCGTTGCATGCAGCTGGCAGATATTCTTGCCGGAGAGAATTTCTCTTTCCATATTGAAATAAGTACAATATGGGTACATTTAATCAAATTTGTCTTCAGTAAATTAAATTGATTTTTCACCAATGATTTCTTGAGTTCATTTTAGATGAATTTTTCATGAATTCTAGTCGTGGTTGCTTCCAAACAGCCATGACTAAATTTGATAAAAAACATCTTGAAAATCTCAGTGGGTTAAGAGTTACTTCTAAAAAATTCTCTGCCTTGTCTGCTTTATTGTTGAAGCTCTGAAGGGGAATGTATGTCATTTCTCCCTTAACTGTTACCTTGTTAATCCTTTAGGCACTGGAGATTTTTATACATTTTTGCTATACTTTGAAAGTTACCTCCTGTGGCTTTGCAGTTGTTTCTAATCAAGTCTTGGCTGCCTTACAGAGGCAGCTAAGACTTGCCTAGAAACAACTGACAAGGTATTTGAAAAACAAATTTTGAGTTAACCCAAACAATGCATGTTGAGGCATTGTTCCTTTGCCTTAAAAAGTTATCAAAGTCGGAATTGGGCCTTTAAGGGCTGTATAAATTTTCTTTATATCTTGATCTTACAACTATCAGTTTTCTGAATCGACTAATCAGTTATACTTGATGGTTAGTCAGTTAATCATCCGTATTATTATCACAACCTAACATAAAGATTAAACACTAAAATACTTAAGGCTGAATGCCATTAAATGGTACTGGAAATGTGTTCAGGCGATGGGAAAATGCAAACCCAAAATTGTTAAATTCAGCAAATGGTGATGAATACGTGGGGAAAACATTAATTTGAAACTGTTTGTTTTTCAAAGAAAGTCTTGGGGATTATCATGTTGATTTGAATGAAAAGTTTTTACCTCAGAAAATGATGTTTGATTCTGTTGTCATTCATAAAATATTCCATAATCCAGACTTGCATGCAGCACAACTTTTTTTTCGTAGATCAGCCGAACAATGCATTGTTTTAGCAAATTAATTCGAGGCCTTATAGGTAGCATTGTTTGTTTCTTGATCCATGGGTACTAGAATTGAGGGGTAGGAGGGGTTGTTACTCCTTTGCCCCAAAGCTAGGGGAGCAAGATGGCAGCACATGTCCTTTTTATTCCCCTGAAAAAAATTCGGGGGAATCTAGCCGTGACGTCGTTCATCTGTCCATCTGTCTGTCCGTCTGTCTGTCCATCTGTCCGTCTGTCTGTCCGGGCGTAGACGGAATTCGTGTCCGCTCCATAACTTCTTATAGCCTTCGAGGATATTAATGATACTTGGTATTATTATTGCCCACAACCAGAGGGTGTGTCGCGAATAAGGTTGGAATGGCTATCAAGGCTTTTTTCGGAGGAATCAGCCACCCTTTGGTGGCCATCCTCTAGTTTTTCCCTGTAGTCCACTAGTGGAAAAAACTTGACATTCTAAGAACTATAACTGAGAAATTCTCGAGTATTTGTTTCTAACGTATTTTACCTGTGCCATTGCAAATCGGTGTATCAGGTGTAATGATATCATTTGGTCGATAATTAACAAAGAAGCTATACAATCAGTGGGGGGATTTCTAAAGCTTTTCATCATCCCTGGAGTGATAAAAGGTGCCATCTGCAATTCCTTATTTATTTATTTATTTATTTATTTATTTATTTATTTATTTATTTATTTATTTATTTATTTATTTGTGTTTACGGTCACATATGCACAATGGCTAATCGTGACCATGACAGTTTTACGGGTGGAGGAAGCTGGAGTACCCATAGAGAACCTCCAAGCATCGACGAGCAACTGTCAACTTCTCAACATTCTAACTCTGTTCAAGCTCTGCTCAAGCAGGGTTACAGCGCTTGAAGACATGTGCACCATCGACATGCAGTACGCCTTAGTACACAGCATCATCGTACCCCCATGTAAGCAACCAGGATAAAGTGCCTTGCCTATGGACACAATGTGGGTCTGCAATGCCTTAGTACTTTACTCCTCTCAAGGGCGAAATGTATATATGCAATGTCAGTGCTATCGAAGGTGACATTACAATTCATGATACATTGTGAACTCCGGTTTAACTCATACCCAGTCAAGTGCCCTTTTTCGTACCCTTGCTCCTCTCTTGTTCCTGGATGCTTCCAGTGCCCTTTTGTTGATCTGTTCAGGCATTTTTTTTATCAGGTGTGGGCCAGAGCATGGTGGTATAAGTTGAATATAAGTCAATAGATACATTTATGTGTTGCTTCATATTAACCATTCACCTAACCTGATGATCAAACTGGGACAGCATTATTTGCAAAAATCTCCATTCAAAATTTTATTTCTTTTTTTTTTTTGCCTCTAAAACAGTTTAGCACCCCGCATTAGAATGAACTGAAGAAAATTTTCGAACAAGTGTCATCTCTCATTAATGTTGGTTGAAGACTTAACAATATTTTGGACACCTTTGAAAACCATGTTGGGACTCTATATCCAGTTTGTCTGTCTGTCTGTCAGACCTGTCTGTGTATCCACTGGATTATTTTCGGCACATCACACACACCTGTCACTGCCATCTGAGATGAGTTGCTGAAGGTAATCGGAACACCACATGCATATTGCGTAATTTCCACATGTCAGTCATCTGAGATGAGTAACTGAAGGTAATCGGAACACCATGTGCTCGGTTGGACATTCTGAATGGACATTTTGCTATGCTTCAACCTGCCACAGCCACCTGAGATGATTAGCTGAAGGTAATCAGAACACCTCTTGAATGGTTGGATGTTCAGAAAGGGCTTTTTTTTTTGCTTTCACCTGTCACTGCCACCTGAGATGAGTTGCTGAAGGTAATCAGAACACCACATGCTTGGTTGAAAGAAGTGAAAGGACATGTTGCTTTACTTCCACCTGTCAGTCACCTGAGATGAGTAACTGAAGGTAATCAGAACACCAGCTCGGTTAGACATTCTGATAGGACATTTTGCTTTGCTTCCACCTGTATCTGACACCTGAGATTATGAGCTGAAGGTAATCAGAAAAGCACATGCATGGTTGGATGTTTAGAAAGGGCATTTTCCTTTGCTTACACCTGTCACAGCCACCTGAGATGAGTAGTTGAAGATAATCAGTACACGAAATGCATGGTTGGACATTCTAAAAGGACATTTTGCTTTGTAGTTGAAAGTAATCGGAACTCCACATGCATCGTTGGATGTTCAGAAAGAACATTTTGCTTTGCTTCCACCTGTCACTGCCACCTGAGATGAGTAGCTGAAGGTAATCAAAACACCACATGCATGGTTGGACTTTCAGAAAGAACATTTTGCATTGCTTCCACCTGTCACTGCCATCTGAGAAGAGAAGTTGAAGGTAATCTGAACACTGCATGCATGGTTGGTCATTCAGAAAGGAAATTTTGCTTTGCTTCCACCTGTCACTGCCATCTGAGATGTGTAGCTGAAGGTAATCAGAACATCACATGCTCGGTTGGACATTCTGAAAGGACTTTTTGCTTTGCTTCCACCTGTCACTTCCATCTGAGATGAGTAGCTGAAGGTAATTGGAACACCACATGCTCAGTTGGATATTCTGAAAGGACATTCTGCTTTGCTTCCACCTGTCGCTGCTATCTGAGATGAGTAGCTGAAGGTAATCCGAAAAACACATGCATGGTTAGATATTCTGAAAGGACATTTTGCTTTGATTCCACCTGTCACTGCCATCTGAGATGAGGTTTAGAGTAATTCGGAAACCACATGCATGGTTGGATGTTCAGAAAGGTCATTTTGCTTTGCTCCCACCTGTCACTGCCTCCTGAGATGAGTAGCTGAAGGTAATCAGAACACCACATGCATGGTTGGACGTTCTGAAAGAACATTTTAGTTTGCTTCCACCTGTCACTGCCATCTGAGTGCTGTCTTTGTTATGAAAGTCCAATAATACTTTGATTGTATTATATGTAAAATCATTGACACCTTGTTAAAAAAGTAGTGGGGCGGGAGGTGCAGGGTGGGGGTGTGAGGAATCCACCCCAGATGCTCTGTGGTACCTGTGTTGTGCAGTCATGCTTCTGCCTAATTGGGTCCAGTCATTTTCCCAAGTCTTATTGACCATGTTCACCTGATTTTTTTTTTTTTAGGCTTTTAGTTAATGACTCCCTGGTAGTGTATAAATTTGAATCAGATTTTTCCTATTAGTAGATTCAAATGATGTTAACCCTGCTGCTGCTTTTCTGTTTGCATTAATTTTTGATGGAGTTATGACCTTCAATTTTGATGTAACATTTCTGAAACTTTGGGCTATAGGTTGGGGTGGAGTTTACTTTGGTGTCACTGATTAGTGTCCTGTAGACCACTTTCTTTTTATTTGTTTCTATCAGTGGAGAAGAAAAAAAGGCCCATACACTAGGAATTGCCATGCACATTAATTTTTTTCAGTCCCCCAAACTTTTCAATTGATATCAAGACAAAACATATTTTACATTGTGTGCCACCACCAGCCAAGAGTATTGCATCTGAACTTCAAGACCAAACTCCCTAGGTCAAGGTAATAATAAATATCAAAAAGAAAGAATGCACATGCTTATTAATTTTTTTAAGTTCAGTTTATAACTTTCTTGTGGAATGACTTGTAAACATATATGATAAGTGTATCACAACCAGTTGGTGTCTGTCATATAAACATAATAATTTAGCTCCCACTGTTAAATTCAAGGTTGAGATAAGAAGAAGGATTTGGCTTGCACATTAATTTTTATGTGTGCTGTGTTTAAGTTTTTTAGGGGAATCAGGTATCAAAATAAAACTTGCATTCCATATGTGCCAAGACAGTGTGTCCTGTATACTCATTTCCCAAGGTTAAGGTCACAGAGAGAGGTGAAAAGAAAGAATTGGTAATCAAATTTACTTTTTATGCCTCCGAGAACCTATTGGGTGCATTATGTTTTCACCATGTCCATCTGGCATTTGCCATCCATTTGTTAACTTTTGATTTCCATCAAATAACTAAAGAACCACTTATTTGATCAAATCATAATTTTAGGGGACACTTGTGGATGACCAGACAATGCTTCCTTTCGATTTTGGTCCACCTAGCCAATTCAGTATGGCCGCCATGGCAGCCATTTTGAATTCGGTTTCCATCGAATAACAAATGAATGCGGACTCAAATCATTTTTCTTTTTAGCTCACCAACTTTAGTTGTGTGAGCTTATGGAATGGCTCGATCGGTCTGCATCGGCATCAGCGTACGTGTCCAATAATATTAAAGTTTCTGTTTAGGTCACTTATTCGCCCTATTTCCATATCATGTCTTTTATAATGCTACTATATGATGATTATTATCATTTTACCATGATTTAACCCCTCATACCCAACATTTTAGACATTTTTCTTTACATTTTTAGTTGCGTTTAGTTTTCTATTTAGCTCAGAATTTCATGTTTAACTAAGTGTTTAGGTCAGCTGCTGTGCTCCTTCTCTTCCAATGGCACTTATATTCATCATACATGTTCCTCAGTATCATTGTTCCATGATTAACCCCTCATACCCTGCATTTTAATCATTTTTCTTGACATTTTTAGTTGCGTTTAGTTTTCTGTTTAGCTCGGAATTTCATGTTTAACTTAGTGTTTAGGTCAGCTGCTGTGCTCCTTCTCTTTCCATGGCACTTATATTCATCATACATATTCCTCAGTATCATTGTTCCATGATTAACTCCTCATGCCCTGCATTTTAAACATTTTTCTTGACATTTTTAGTTGCGTTTAGTTTTCTGTTTAGCTCGGAATTTCATGTTTAACTTAGTGTTTAGGTCAGCTGCTGTGCTTCTTCTCTTCCCATGGCAATTATTTTCATCATACATGTTCCTCAGTATCATTGTTCCATGATTAACCCCTCATACCCTGCATTTTAAACATTTTTCTTGAAATTTTTAGTTGCGTTTAGTTTTCTGTTTAGCTCGGAATTTCATGTTTAACTTAGTGTTTAGGTCAGCTGCTGTGCTCCTTCTCTTCCCATGGCACTTATATTCATCATACATGTTCCTCAGTATCATTGTTCCATGATTAACTCCTCATACCCTGCATTTTAAACATTTTTCTTGACATTTTTAGTTGCGTTTAGTTTTCTGTTTAGCTCAGAATTTCATGTTTAACTAAGTGTTTAGGTCAGCTGCTGTGCTCCTTTTCTTCCCATGGCACTAATATTCATCATACATGTTCCTCAGTATCATTGTTCCATGATTAACCCCTCATACCCTGCAATTTAAACATTTTTCTTGACATTTTTAGTTGCGTTTAGTTTTCTGTTTAGCTCGGAATTTCATGTTTAAGTTAGTGTTTAGGTCAGCTGCTGTGCTCCTTCTCTTCCCATGGCACTTATATTCATCATACATGTTCCTCAGTATCATTATTCCATGATTAACCTTTCATACCCTGCATTTTAAACATTTTTTTTTACATTTTTAGTTGCGTTTAGTTTTCTGTTTAGCTCAGAATTTCATGTTTATCTTAGTGTTTAGGTCAGCTGCTGTGCTCCTTCTCTTCCCATGGCACTTATATTCATCATACATGTTCCTCAGTATCATTGTTCCATGATTAACCCCTCATATCATGCATTTTAAACATTTTTCTTGAAATTTTTAGTTGCGTTTAGTTTTCTGTTTAGCTCGGAATTTCATGTTTAACTAAGTGTTTAGGTCAGCTGCTGTGCTCCTTTTCTTCCCATGGCACTTATATTCCTCATACATGTTCCTCAGTATCATTGTTCCATGATTAACCCCTCATACCCTGCATTTTAAACAATTTTCTTGACATTTTTAGTTGCATTTAGGTTTCTGTTTAGCTCAGAATTTCATGTTTAACTAAGTGTTTAGGTCAGCTGCTGTGCTCCTTCTCTTCCAATGGCACTTATATTCATCATACATGTTCTTCAGTATCATTGTTCCATGATTAATCCCTCATACCCTGCATTTTAAACATTTTTCTTGACATTTTTAGTTGCGTTTAGTTTTCTGTTTAGCTCAGAATTTCATGCTTAACTTAGTGTTTACGGCAGTTTCTGTGTTTTACTTTTAAGAGGTTGTGTTTAGGTAAGCTTTGTCGCATGTTATGAGCCTGTTTGATACAGTTCTTGTGTTTGCCAAAGTTACTATCAAAGAGGAATGTTGGTGAGCTATAGGGCGTTGGCGTCCTTCTTGTTTTATTATGCATTGCTGGTGTCTTGAGGAAGCTTTCTTTTGATTTTGAACCAGTCAGCTGAACCAAGATGGCCGCCAGTGGCCAATTCATTATCGTGGCCATCTTGAATATGGTCTCTACCCAATAACTAATGAATACTGACTCAAATCAATTTCATTTTTAGCTCAACTTTGACGTAAGTTAAATTTGAGCTTATGCCATGGCCAGTCGACCGTCGTCCGTCTGGCTGTCTGTCCATCAACAATTCAATTTGGCACGGGCTAGAGGCCATATTTATGAACCAATCTTTACGAAACTTCTGAGGTACCTTTGTTATCACCGTGGGACGAGAACGAGTGTTTTTGGGTCCGGTCCGAAATTCAAGATGGCTGCTAGCAGCCATTTTGTACAAAATTAGGTGCAATCAGATATTTGCACAGAACTTCCATATGAAACCTCTGATTCGAACAATGTTTTGTATAAATGTTTAGTACCATGGGATACATCACATATAATATGGGTTTTTTTCACGTGCAGAAATTATGCACATTAGACTAGCTTTGATTTATTTAGTGTTACTTTCAACACTGTAAGTGCAAATGCCAATACGGCTTGGGCTAGAGGCTGTATTTATGAACCGATCTATACAAAACTTCTTGGGTACCTTTGTTATGACCGTGGAACAAGAACGAGTGTTTTTGGGTCTGGTCTGAAATTCAAGATGGCTGCTGGCAGCCATTTTGTACAAAATAAGGTGCAATCAGATATTTGCACAGAACTTCCATTTGAAAGCTCTGATTCGAATAATTTTTTGTATGAATGTTTAGTACCATGGGATACATCACATATAATACAGGCTTTTTTCTCGTGCATAAATTATGCCAAATTAGACTAACTTTGATTTATTTAGTGTTACTTTCAGCACTGTAACTGCAAATGCCAATATGGCTCGGGCTACAGGCCGTATTTATGAGCCGATCTTCTCAAAACGTCTTGAGTACCTTTGTTATCACCGTGGGACAAGAACGAGTGGTTTTGGGTGTGGCCGGAAATTCAAGATGGCCACCAGCAGCCGTTTTGTACTTTAGTTAGTGCAATCACTTTTTTGTACAGAACTTCTGTATGAAAGTTCTGATTTGAATATATTTTTGTATGAATGTTTAGTAACATGGAATACATCACATATAATACGGGTTTTTTCACTGAACTTTAATTTGTTCAGTGCTACTTATACACAGTAAGTGCACATGTCAATACGGCTCGGGCTAGAGTCTGTATTTATAACCGATCTTCACGAAACTTCTTGGGTACCTTTGTTATCACCTTGGGCCAAGAACAAGTGTTTCTGGGTGTGGTCCAAAATTCAAGATGGCTGCCAGTGGCCATTTTGTACCGAAATTAGGTCCAAACAGTTTTTTGTACACAACTTCTATACGGCTCAGACTAGAGGCTGTATTTATTAACCGATCTTTACAAAACTTCTTCGGTAGCTTTGTTATCACCATGGGACGAGAACGTGTGTTTTGGGGTGCAGTCCAAAATTCAAGATGGCTGCCAGCAGCCATTTTGTACCAAAATTAGTGCAATCAGTTTTTTGTACGTAACTTCTGTATGAAAGTTCTGATTTGAATAAATTTTGTATGAACATTTAGTAACATGGAATACATCACATATAATATGGGTTTTTTTCTCGTGCAGAAATTATGCAAATTAGATGAACTTTGATTTGTTCAGTGCTACTTATACACAGTAAGAAGTGCACATGTCAATACGGCTTGGGCTAGAGTCTGAATTTATGAACTGATCTTCTTGAAACTTCTTGGGGTACCTTTGTTATCACCTTGTGACAGGAACGAGTGTTTTGGGGTGTCTTTGTTATCACTGTGCTATGTGAGCAAATATTTTGGGGTTCTGTCAGACCCACTCTGGGACTCAAAGATTTCTTTTCTAGTTTAGCATCTAACTGTCGCCCACCTTTACAATACTTTACCTACCCAGTTTCTCGAAACTTCTTGGGGTACCTTTGTTATCACCTTGTGACAGAAACAAGTGTTTTGGGGTGCCTTTGTTATCACTGTGCTGGGAGCGCGGTGGCTCAGTAGGTAGAGGCGTAGGCTGCAAGCCGAGAGGTCCTCGGGTCGAATCCCACCTGCGGCAACCTCGTTGTGTCCTTGGGCAAGACAGTTCATCTCCATTGCCTGCATGGGGGCATGGTGGTGTGATGCACTAAGGCATACAGCACGTCGATGATGCACTTGTCTTCAACCATTGCTAACCCTGCTTGTGTGGAGTTAGTATGTTGGTGAGCTGACAGTTGCTCGTTGTTGCTCGGTGGTTCTCCCCGGGTACTCCGTCTTCCTTCGTCCGTAAAACTGTCACAGTCATGATTAGCCATTGTGCATAAATATGTAACCTTAAACACCAATAAATAAATAAATATCACAGTGCTATGAGAACAAATATTTTTGGGTTCAGTCCGACCCACTCTGGGACTCGAAGATTTCTTTTTTAGTTTAGCATCAAACTGTCACCCCTCTTTTACAAAACTTTACCTATATATTTATATCCCCCCGCAAACAAAGTTTGAGGGTGTATATAGGATTCACCCTGTCCGTCCGTCCGTCCATTCATCTGTCCATCCATCCGTCCATCTGCCCATCTGTCCGTCCGTCTGTCCATCCTTATAAGCACAACTCCTCCTAAAACGTTTGAAGAATTTTCATGAAACTTTACACAATGGAAGAACTCCATATGAAGATGTGCATGAAGCAATATAATTCCGTTCTGACATTTTCAAGGGGAGATAATCTAACTTATACATTCGGGGGTATCACTTACTGAGCTTGCTCACAGTACCTCTAGTTGTTACAGGTTACGGTCAGCATTTATGTCTGATAACTTATGAATGCTATTTCAAATCGATTTTATTTTTTTGTGATGCAATGTTGGTGTCTAGAGGAAGCTTCCTTTTGATTTTGGATATCCCCCCCCCCCCCCAAGAGACTTACCTACCCTTTTATGACACTGCTCGGGGGCATATGCCATACTTCGCGTTGCTCTTGTTTGCATCAAATTCAATATTTTCTGTGGAGCGAGATATCAAAATGAAACTGACGTTCCATGTATAGCACCAAAATCTGCTGTACATTTATTATGTTATGGCATTTTTTGTCAGTTTATTTGCTCTTTGTCAGTCCATTCACTTTTTTGTGTCAATAACTTTTCAGTGGAATGAGACATCAAAATGAAACTTGCAATATACTTAAACTACAGCCAGACAACTTCAGGACCGAGCACTGAAGGTCAGTCACAAAGGTTGAAAGACAGAATCAGCATGCACATTAATTTTCTTCGACTGCAGCCTGTAACTTTCCAGTAGGATGTGATGTCAAGATAAAACTTGCATTACATGTGTACCACAACCAGACAGTTTGTCATGTTTAACCCTTTACCTAACATGAAAAGCAGACAACACTAACAAAAAAAATTCTTGAATAACTAATTTTTTTCATTTTTGTCTCAAAAACATAGTTTATGACCCCTCTTTGGAATGAACTTGATGAGCTCGTTCCAACAAGGGGGCATAACCTATGTTTTTGAGACAAAAAATGAAAAAAATAATGAAAATTAATTGGTGATTTTTTTGAATAGCTCTGGCCGGTTTTGGCCGTTACGTTTGGTAAAGGGTTAAATCTCTATCACAAAGCTCTAAAGGTCAAGATCACATTGTCAAGGACTCCACATGCACTTTATCTTTTTTGTTCTAGGTTCATAACTTTTTACCTGAATGAGAATCAAGATGAAATTGATATTACATGTTTAATACTAACAGTGTGTTGTGGTATCCAGACAAAATACCCTTGGACAAAATACCCTTAGGACATAATACCCTAAAAAAAAATACCCTTAGGACATAATACCCTCAATGGGTAGGACAAAATACCCTCGGACAAAATACCCTCAGACCAAATGTATATAAAGTTGGATTTTTGGTGTGTGGGGGTGGGGGGGGGGGGGGGGGGGGGGTAATTGCATCTAAGGCACTAGCCAGTGTTTTGTTTGAAATAACAAGTACCAATATTTTTAAATTTTTTTATTAACCCTTTACCTAACGTAACGGCCAAAACCGGCCAGCACTATTCTCAAAAATCGCCAATTAATTTTCACTGCTTTTTCATTTTTTGTCTCAAAAACATAGGTTATGACCCCTCGTTGGAACGAGCTCGTTCCAACGAGGGGTCATAACCTATGTTTTTGAGGCAAAAAATTAGTTATTCAAGAATTATTTTTGCAAGTGTCGTCTGCTTTTCAGGTTAGGTAAAGGGTTAAACTAAATAGATATGAAGCACAATACCAATGGCAGATGGCAATTGAATATGAGGGGGTGACTTTGTGGGAATCATGAAAGCACTGTATACAGATGTGCAAAGCCAACTCAGTCTAGGGAGTATCACTACAAAACGAGTCCCTATGGATATAGGCCTCAAGCAGGGGTGTATCTTTTCACCGATTTTGTTTGCATTGTATGTTAAAGATTTAGGGGACGAACTAATTCAGAGTGCGGAGGGGGTAAATGTTGGAGACATAAAGATACCAGGCTTATTCTTTGCGGACGACATGGTGTTAATGTCTAGAACTGAACAGGGGCTAGAGAAACTGCTGGAAATTGTTGGTAGATATGGGAACACTTGGCGGCTCGAACTAAATGAAAATAAAAGCAAGGTAATACCCGTTGGACAAAGGTAGATATGACGAAGAGATGGAGAGTGGGGGAGTTCTCAATCCCCGAAGGGGAAAGCAAACAAATCACTGTAGGAGAAACGGGAGAGTATGAGTATCTAGGGGTAAGCATAAATATAACGGGAAGAGGGGTGTACAAAAATTACTCAGCCAAACTGATTCTGAAGGGGAAAAGAATTCTGAACCAACTAAAACTTTTAGGGAAAAATAGTTTCAACAAGGTCTTTGTGGGGAAAACACTGTGGGAGAGGGTGGGTTTACCAAGAATAACGTATGGCACGGACGTGATTCCATTAAACCAAACCGTTATTAAGAAGTTGGAAAGTACTCAGAATGATGCCGGCAGATGGATAACAGGGTCGAGTAATGCTGCAGCTTTGGAAGCAGTAAGGGGGGAGTTTGGGTGGATGAAAATCAAGGACAGGGTAGATTTGGGAAAACTGTGTTACTTTAACTACTTGAGAAACCTGCCTGACAACCGGTGGTGCAAATTGATGCTCGATACCATTTGGAATTCTAATATAGAAACGGGGTGGTCAAAACATGTGAGGGAACTAATGGACAATTACTCTATAGAGGTCACAAACATAGAAGCAGGAATGAAAGAAGGCAAAAGGTTTGTCAAAGAGAGAGTCATGGAAGATTGCAATCGAAACTGGCGAGCAGGGGTTAGCGTGAAAAGATCCCTGCAGGGGTTACAATATAAAGAAAAGCCAGCTTTTGAGAAGTACCTAGATGGCACCTTTGGAGGGTCACTGCTGTTCAAACTGAGATCAAGATCACTGGAGCTTCGGGGAAAAATTGGGAGAGATGGGGAAAAGGGATGCCAAATGTGCCACTCTGGAGTAGTGGAGACCCTGGAACATTTTCTCTTGGAATGCCCACAGTATATACCTCATAGAATAAAATTTACTGGAAGAATAATGCAGAAGTGGGGTGAAGAAACAAAGGATAGATGGCTGAAGGGAGACACGAGGGAGAGGGTAGGAATGCTTATTGAAGAAATTGAAAAAGAGGAAGTGAGGGACACTATTAAGCAGTTTATATCTGAATGCTGGGAGAAGAGGAGGGGAAGATGGGGTGGGGTGCAGGGGGAATGATGGCCTTCTCTTATGAGGACCGCGACAAATCAGCGGCTGGCCAAAGAGTTATTATTATATGAAGCACAATATAAATGGCAGATAGCACAGAACATGAAACAAATATGAGGGTATTTTGTCCGAGGGTATTTTGCCCTACCCATTGAGGGTATTATGTCCTAAGGGTATTTTTTTTTAGGGTATTATGTCCTAAGGGTATTTTGTCTCAATCTGTGTTGTGTATAAAATTCAAGACTGAGCTCCTAAGGGCAAGATCTCCGATAGAGGTCGAATATGGGAATCTGCATGCACAGTAACTTTTTCATGCCCAGTTCAAAACTTTTGAATTATCAAGAAGAAACTTGTACCACATATGTTGCACCAGTTTACAGTGAGTTGCATTGAGTTTTCAAAGTCAAGGTCACATATAAATGTCAACAGGAGGAACCAGTGGGCATATTAACATTTTCTTGTCTGGCCCTGTGATGTTTTAGTAGAATGTGGTATCAAGATAAAACTTGTGGTAAATGAGTATCAAAAACAGACTGGGTGTCCATTTTATCAACATTCTCGGGAGCGCGGTGGCTCAGTGGTAGACTGTTGGACTTCTATGCTAGATGTCCCAGGTTCGATCCCCATCCGGGATGACCCGCATTGTGTCCTTGGGCAAGGCACTTTATCCCGGGTACCTACATGGGGGCATGCTGATTCCGTGTACTAAGGCGTACTGCACGTCGATGGTGCACATGTCTTCAACCGCTGTAACCCTGCTTGAGCGGAGCTTGAACAGAGTTAGAATGTTGAGGAGCTGACAGTTGCTCGTCAATGCTCGGTGGTTCTCTCCGGGTACTCCGACTTCCTCCACCCGGAAAACTGTCACGGTCACGATTAGACATTGTGCATAAGTATGTGACCTTAAACACCAATAAATACATAAATATATCAACATTCTTTGTATGCTTTTCTGGCTACACAACTCTGTAGAATGTCACTTGCTAATAAAGTATCACAAATAGGTTGAATCTCATCAACAATTTTTCATTTGTTTTTCGTAATTCAGATTTGTTTTTTTTAATTTTCGATTCACAGGTGTATGTGTAGGCCTGGAAATAATGAGCTTACATTGTAATATGTAAGCAGATTACACTGTACATGTAATAGGATAAAAAAGTGTTATGGTGCTTTTCCACCTTCTTTGTTTTTACAATGACAGATGCATTGTTTATGTCTTATCAGAATTTCTGCCCAAATAAATAGTATCATTATATACTTTATAAATAACTACATTTCTATTGGCTGGATCTTATACACGTGACTGGTCCTCAAAAATCCATGTACACCAGTTTTCCAGTGAATATCAATTTTCAAAATATAGCTTTTGGAAATCCCCTCTCTAGATCTATTTCAATCGATATAATCTCTATAACATTGTTTATTTTTTTGTTATTCTACAGATGATAACTATTCTAATTGAACTTTTAATTGACAAATGGAAGATTATTTTTTTGAGGATGGTGTATATAATAAAACAGTTATGGTCTTTTGTGGTGGTAAATATGATGTGATATGAACCTATAAAACTTATATTGACCTTGGCTAATGCCTCGGTCAATATAAGTTTTTTAGGTTCATATCACATCTTATTCACCACCACAAAAGTCCATAATTGTATAATAACTAATGCATGATCTCGTTTTGGCAAGATCATGTATTAATTGTTCCTATTTATTGTGGCAGAAACTCTACTAAGATATAAATGGCATGCCACTTAATTCATATTTGGATGCAATATACAACCTTTGAACTTAGTTAGTTCTGACAGATTGTCACTCTTATGGGATTAGGAATTTGGTATATATTTCATTATTTTGTCATAAACTGTAGTTCATTTGCATCTTTTAAAATTGACATAACCCAAATGTAATCTTAACAATCATTCAAGGGTTATTTCCAGATCTGTAAATGTGTCATAACTCGAAGTCACTCATATCACAATCCAATCGAAAAAAGGCTGCTTTTGTGATCACAGTTCCCCATAGGAATCTGGGAATTGAAGCAGTGCTTGTTTACTGTTGTAACCAAGCTTTGTTTTACTGGTAAAAATAGGACCCAGTAACCAATGTCTTGGGTGGAAGTCCTCCAAAATCGGCAACATGGGCTTATGGTATAAAAATAACAAGAATGGTAACTGAAAGAATTCTGAGAATCAGCAACAATAGCTCGAATTTAACTATTCTGAAATTTAATAAAAAAAATAGTATAAAAAGAAAATGATACAATATCTTTTACACTATTTGATTTACACAAAACTATAAACAGAAATACTTATCAATTAGTCCAAAATAAAGTTCATTACAACCCAGTAATCCAGTGATGAAGAAACTTTCCAGCTGGTATTATATTGTCCAAGATTGTGTCTGCAGAAACAGTATCCAATAAGTTGTAATGAAATGTTCACTCAAAAATTCACCAGTCTCCAATTAATTCCAATAAAGCACTCCACAAAATTCAAATGGAATTAATATCTAATAGGTATTGGCACCAAAGGTAGTTTTAAAAATAATTACCAGTAGAATTCTGGCTTTTCACAAAAGTAAATTTGTGTTCTCAGCCAGTATAAATTCTCTTCAAACATTTAGAAACACTTTTCCAATACACAAAGATATTCCATAGAATATATATAAACTAATATTAATGCACTGTCCTGTAATAATAATCTCCAATATTCCATGTATGCTGAATAACCAAATCACTTCTCAATGCTTTGTGAGATGAACGAATGTCTGAACTGTGTTGACAGAAGTTATTTGTATAGTCTTCAGATAGAAAGTTCAAGAAGAGGAAATTTCTCTGATGTTCTTTCATTCCATTAATGGCTGTCGGTTGTATAATAAAGTCACCTCATTCAGCTTCTAGATGATTCTGTCAAATTTCAAGCAAACAAGTGTGAACCAATTAAACAGTCAGTGAGCTAAAAATAGATTCTGTGTAACAGTATCTGTAAGCACGTTGATTGGTACATTCATAAGTTGCCCAGGGCAAATAAGTGATGACACAAGCCAAAGTCTGATTATTCTAAATAAAAAAAATGACCATAGAAAATATTAAGTGTGTATAATTATTAAGCAAGACATATCAATTCTGATATTATAATAGGGGGCCATAACACATGGCTATAAAAGATTGTTTGGACTTGACTTTATATCCATGTTGCTGACATGATTAGCCATTGTGCAGAAATATGTGACCTTAAACATCAATAAATAAATAAATAAATTTAGGATCACAATACTGTACCATGAGTTAATGAAAGAGCCTGGTAGTAAGCAGCCTGTTTGACAAGCAGAAGTTTACCTGGCCATGATGACAAGTACAACTTCTTAGAATTGAATATAAGTCATTTATTTAAAAACTGGTCTACATTTTTAGCTTACCTGACTGAAAGTCAGGGTGAGCTTTTCTTATCACTCTTCGTCCGTCATCCGTCCTGCGTGAAATTGGTGTTTGAGCCTCTTTCTCCTAAACCCCTGGTCACATTTTAATTAAATTTCATGTAAGTAGTGGTTATATAGGGGCATTTTGATTTTTATCCAAATTAGGTTTCGGCTCACATTGGGGAAAAAATGGCCAAATTTTTTGAAAATCTTCTTCTAATGAACCACCAGTAGCAGAGACTTGATATGTGGTATACAGAGTCCTTTTGAGGTTTAGAATCAAGTTTGTTCAAGAGAACTGTGTCGGGCATTATTTGCCTTCGTTATGGGAGGGGCAAAAATTTTGGCCACGCCTAAAATTTCTATTTTCTGAACCGTGAGGTCGATTTGAACCAAATTTGACTTGAGATGATAACGGGTCATAAGTAGTTGATTGATGCAAAAAAAAAATTTCCCATTGCCCTGTGGGGACCTCGGGAGCTAAAAATAGGAAAAACCTTAAAACTGCCATATCTCCAAAACTACACAGCACAGAGAATTCTTATTTTGTATAAAGCTTACTTTTATCCAGTAGAATAGAATGGTTAAAAAAAATCCCTATCGGTTTGATCACAAGGTACTTTTTTCAGGACTTTGAAAAAGTGCTGAGTCAGCACTTTTTAACGCTGTAGGCAATGGGAAAAACATTAAAAAATCTTCTTTTCCAGATCCAGCAGGCAGAATCTTTTGATATTTGGTATGCAACATTGTAGGGTGGATCTGATTCAAGTTTGTTCAAATCGGCCTCCTGGGTTCATATTTGGGCTCAGTATAGGAGCCCGATTTTGAACTTAGTGCATTTCAGGCAAATTTCTTAAAAAATCTTCTTCTCCAGATCCAGCAGGCAGAATCTTTTGATATTTGGTATGCAACATTGTGGAGTGGATCTGATTCAAGTTTGTTCAAATCGGCTCCCTAGATTCATATTTGGGCTCACTATAGAAGCTCGAATTCGAACTTAGTGCATTTCAGGCAAATTTCTTCAAAAATCTTCTTCTCCAGATCGAGCAGGCAGAATCTTTTCATATTTGGTATGCAACATTGTGGAGTGGATCTGATTCAAGTTTGTTCAAATCGGCTCCCTGGATTCATATTTGGGCTCACTATAGAAGCCTGAATTCGAACTCAGTGCATTTCAGATAAATTTCTTAAAAAATCTTCCTCTCCAGATCCAGTAGGCAGAATCTTTTGATATTTGGTATGCATCATTGTGGGGTGGATCTGATTCAAGTTTCTTCAAATCGGCTCCCTAGATTCATATTTGGGCTCACTATAGAAGCTTGAATTTGAACTTAGTGCATTTCAGGCAAATTTCTTAAAAAATCTTCATCTCCAGATCCAGCAGGCAGAATCTTTTGATATGTGGTATGCAACATTGTGGGGTAGATCTGATTCAAGGTTGTTCAAATCAACCCCCTGGATTCATATTTGGGCTCACTATAGAAGCCTGAATTCAAACTTAGTGCATTTCAGACAAATTTCTTAAAAAATCTTCTTCTCCAGATCCAACAGGCAGAATCTTTTCATATTTGGTATGCAACATTGTGGTGTGGATCTGATTCAAGTTTGTTCAAATCAGCTTCCTCGATTCATATTTGGGCTCACTATAGAAGCTCGAATTCGAACTTAGTGCATTTCAGGCAAATTTCTTAAAAAATCTTCATCTCCAGATCCAGCAGACAGAATCTTTTCATATTTGGTAAGCAACATTGTGGGGTGGATCTGATTCAAGTTTGTTCAAATAGGCCCCCCTGGGTTTGTATTTGGGCTCAGTATAGAAGCTTGAATTCGAACTTAGTGCATTTCAGGCAAATTTCTTAAAAAATCTTCTTCTCCAGATCCAGCAGGCAGAATCTCTTCATATTTGGTAAGCAACATTGTGGGGTGGATCTGATTCAAGTTTGTTCAATTTTTTTCTTCAAAAATCTTCTTCTCCAGATCCAGCAGGCAGAATCTTTTGATATTTGGTATGCATCATTGTGGGGTGGATCTGATGCAAATTTGTTCAAATAGGCTCCCTAGATTCATATTTGGGCTCACTATAGAAGCTTGAATTCGAACTTAGTGCATTTCAGGCAAATTTCTTAAAAAATCTTCTTCTCCAGATCCAGCAGGCAGAATCTTTTCATATTTGTTATGCAACATTGTGGGGTGGATCTGATTCAAGTTTGTTCAAATCGGCTCCCTAGATTCATATTTGGGCTCACTATAGAAGCTTGAATTCGAACTTAGTGCATTTCAGGCAAATTTCTTTAAAAATCTTCTTCTCCAGATCCAGCAGGCAGAATCTCTTCATATTTGGTAAGCAACATTGTGGGGTGGATCTGATTCAAGTTTGTTCAATTTGCCCCCCCCCCCCCCCCCCCCCCCCGGGTTTATATTTGGGCTCAGTATAGGAGCCCATATTTGAACTGAGTGCATATGAAGCGTGGGGTGGATCTGATTCAAATTTGTTCAAATCGGCTCCCTAGGTTCATATTTGGATTCACTATAAAAGCTCGAATTCGAACTTAGTGCATTTCAGGCAAATTTCTTAAAAATTCTTCTCCAGATCCAGCAGGCAGAATCTTTTGATATTTGGTATGCAACATTGTGGGGTGGATCTGATTCAACTTTGTTCAAATCGGCCCCCTGGGTGTATATTTGGGGTCAGTATAGGAGCCCAAATTTGAACTTAGTGCATTTCAGGCAAATTTCTTTGAAAATCGTCTTTTCAAGATCCAGCAGGCAGAATCTTTTGATATTGGGTATGCACCGTGCTTAGGGGGGGTGAGATTCAAGTTTGTTCAAGCCAAGTCCCTGGGTTCATATTTGGGCTCACTGTGGTAGCCTGAATTATAACTTAGTTCAAAATGAGGAATTTTCTTTAAAAATCTTCTTCAGATCCAGCAGTCAGAATGTTTTGATATTTGGTATGCAGCATCCTTAGGGGGGTGAGATTTAAGTTTGTTCAAGCCATGTCCCTAGGTCTATATTTGGACTCACTGTGTGAGCCCGATTGATAACTTAGTTCAAAATGAGGAATTTTCTTTAAAAAATCTTCTTCTTCAGATGGGGCAGTCGGAATGTTTTGATATTTGGTGTGCAGCATCCTTGTGTGTGTGTGTGGGGGGGGGGGGGGGGGGGAGGGGGGGATTCAAGTTTGTTCAAGCCAAGTCCCTGGGTTCATATTTGGGCTCCCTGTGGGAGCCTGAATTATAACTTAGTTCAATATGAGGAATATTCTTTAAAAATCTTCTTTTTTTTTTAGATCCACTGGTCAGAATCTTCGGATATTTGGTATAAGCTTCTCTTAGGAGGAGCAGATGCAACTTGTTGACATTAATTCTCTGGGTTGATATTTAGGCTACCATGTCAGGTGAGCGCCCTCAGGCCCCTTGGGGCCCCTTGTGTTGTTTTCCTAACACTAAATACTTGAGTTATTTTCATTTATTGGGGAGCTTTCCAATACCAATACATGATAACAGGCTACAGCAGGTCTGGCATTCTTTAGGAGTGCTGCATGCCTACCGCACACCTAGAAAAAACTGCCAGACCTGTTTGGGTCTGCCTTTAAAATCTGTTATTATTTTGTCCCTACTGGCACATAGAACACATTGGAACTCAGGGGACGATTTGTCAGTATTGCATTGATTAACAATAATTCATGACCCATTCTGTGTTGCATTTCGATACATTTTGAGTGCAGAAGACAGCCACATATGATTTGAATGCATGATTTTGAATAATGAGAAGATGTGTGTGTGTCAATTTTTCCTTTGTGTAGCTGAATGTAGTACAATTTTTCAGTCAAAATATTACCGTAATACCTTGAAATGAATATAACCAAAATAGCATACAAGTTTTGGGATTGAAAATTTCAGGTGCAATTGCTCTCCCAAGCAATCTGAGGAGGGCAATTGTTTTGCACTTCTTGATTTTCTGGATTGCCAGGCCTTCTACAGTTATTGTTAGATCTTCTGCATATACATTTAGCACATCTCCATGATATTAACTGTATATGCTTTAGAATTCACCCATGGAATTCAGGAGGAGAAAGTGATATCGGTAAAAGAATGAATCCAAATCTACATGTGCTTTCTACAAGGTGTGTTTATTTTAGTTACTTATTGTGGTTTTAATGACACTTTCGACAGCCAGGGTCACCTCGTGTCTGACAGTTTTATGAGTGGAGGAAGCTGGAGTACCCAGAGAGAACCAGCGGTGAGCAACTGTCAGACTCCACAATTTACTAACTCCACACAAGCAGTTAGCATTGGTTGAAGACAAGCATACCATCGACATGCAATACACCTTAGCACACAGCACCACCATGCCCACGTGAGCAATTGGGGTTAAGTGTCTTGCCCAAAGACACAATGTATTTACCCCTACAGGGTGCGTTACCCAATAAAGTAATTTGTTACATGCCTCTGTTTCCTCCATTTCCATATTTACAAATCTGCACGGAACATGTGTTCCATATGGATCTCCATTGATTGACTATTTTTCCACCCGATGTCATGGATCCGTCATAGAAACTAAATTCTGCCCATTTTTGTAATCAGCCAATCCATATGTCGCATTAAGACCCAGATCAATTCCAAAGCTGTGGTGACAGCCAATAAATCGAATGCTTCAGACAATAATTAAAAGTATATAACATTTGTTATAGTAATGGTACATCACTCCATTGGGTCTAAATCATGTGACAAGTACAAAATTTGGGATGACAGGCACAAAACTGTTGGTACCTGTCACAATGACAGGCACCAACAAACTATTGTTTGCAGGCTTATTAATGAATGTTATAGTACTGAATAGGTTTAAGAAGTTTTTTAAGGAAATGCTTGTATTCTGATGAGGGGGGTTGTTGAAGGAAAACAGTTCCAGGTTTGTTTTGTTTTGGTGAATGTTCAACCTCTACTGACTGATGGAAAAGATTGAAAAAAAACATAGAACTGACAAATTAAAAGTGAAAATGTGTACAGAACAAATACTGCTGCTGGCTTAAAAACACAGAAGTATTCCTGTTACAAGCTATGAAGTATTTAAGATGAAGCAAGGTGCCCACAGTAAATTAAAAAGAAATCAGAATTTTTTATCCTGCCAATAAAAGAAAAACAATCTTGCCAATAAAATATGGAAAAAGTCAATGATTTTTTTCCCTTGATGATGACCTTTCTTTATTTTAAGTTGCTAAGATACATTGATAGAAGTGTAATCTCTTCCTTTATCTTTCATCTCAGATTGTCTGTTGCTCCAGGGAAGAAATACAAAGGAAGCCACTTCAACTGATGTTAACCATATGCCAAGAATAAAAAAAAACAATGGAAGAAAGATTTTTTTTTTGAGCTTGGAGATTTTGTAACAGTCAAAAAATTACCTATGACAAAACTACATCAGTTGAATCCTGTTAATTGAATAGCCACTTTGCCAATAAAAAATACTCCTCAATTAACAGGAGTATTCACATATTACCAGAATTTTTACTTTTCCTCTATTATAGAGATTAACTGAGCATATATTTAATCTATTATACCTTGTTCATGGAACTCTGCAAAACAAGGTATAATAGATTATCACTTTACCCAATGTACAGAATATGTAAATTCCAATGAGGGGTCACATGATAATAATTTTTCAACAGCTGAATTTGCATATTATGCATGCAGATGCATCCAATTCGTTAGGTAAAGGGTTAAAAGATACCCAAATAAGAGGGTTCTACTATAATAGGAGATTGATTCACTATAAAATCATTGGTTGGGAGAGGTTCCACCAGGGGGATGGGAGACCATGTGTGTCTGATCATGATGTTAATTCACATAACTTATGCTTCTTTGGCAAACTATTCAGACAAGGAATCCACAATCACTGTAATTAACATCGACAACTACCAGTTTCATGAAAAAAGGCTTTGGCAGAATATCTTGGCTTTCACCATGGCATTGCTGACAGGCTGTTCTGACTCACAAACTATCAACTACATCATGTCACAGTTTTCTGCCTATGCTGAGATCTTTGAACATGCTTGAACATAGCACTCTGCCGAATAAATAATACATGAGACAATTTGTTTTGTCAAGAGGTGGGTGATGTGGCACCTCGTAGCCCCCCTCCCCCTCCCCCCCCCCCCTACCTTTCTGGATTTATGCCCCTGGTCCTGTGAAAATTCAGATTTGTACTACACAAAGCTTTATTGCCAGGTTGTCAAAAACCAAAGCATGTAACATTTTTTGGAACTTATTCACATCTTTTTCATTTCTTGGAATAAGTGATGAGCATATTGATGTCAAAAGACCAAAATTTAAAGTTCCACTTTTTCTAGAGCTGGGCATTTTGTGTTTTTTTGTGTTTTCAGGTTCGCTTCCATTTTTTGTGGGACACTGGAAAACTGAACCACAAGACCTAGCAAAAAAATGGCTGAACAGTTTTACTGTTGGTGCATAAACTGATCAAACTATCTTTCTGGGAGATAACTGGACTAGTGGCCTCTATGGACACTCGTCACTTAATCTATCCAGTGAAGTGGCAAATACGTCATGCTCTCATTATCACATATTCTCTCTTTATTGACTTGTCCTCCAGATGAGTCAATAAGAGAGGAAACATTACAATGAGATGACAACATAGATTAGATGAATTATATTAATTTGTTAACCCTTTACCCCTAACCTGAAAAGCAGACGACACTTGCAAACAAAATTCTTGAATAACTAATTTTTTTCATGTGGCAAAGTTACTACCACGTTAGACCATCTCATGTCCAAAACATTGTCACCTAATACCCAATCCTGTTACCATAAATCTTGGATGCTTTTGTCGGATTTCTGTACTTTATATGGGCTTTTCAATCATCCTCCCTTACCGACTTCCACCCTTTCTTTGCTCATCAATCACTTATTTTACTGTGAATATAACATTTCTTCCGTACGCACCATTTTGTCTGGCATTAAATATTTTTTAAAGCTCCGTGGTTTTTCGGATGCTATTGATAATTTTTATCTCAAGAAATTATTACTGGGTATAACAATTTGCGTCCTTCCATAGATATTCGTATGCCTATCACAGAGTCCCTTTTAGCGTGATTGCTTTCTGCTATTCGGCACGTTGCACCAACTCATTATCAAACTTACCTGTTCAAGGCAATGTTCACAACCACTTTTTACGCGTTCTCGCGCATCGGAGAATTGTTATACCCAGGCCAATAATACTTTGAATATATTGCAATATTCCGCTCTTCAGGTTTCTGCCCACAGCTTAGTGCTTACTTTTTGACACTACAAGCACAGTGTACCAGACTCAGTCCATCTCATCAGTCTTCAGCCGAAGCCAGATACTTCGTATTGCCCGGTCAATCAGCTCTTACAATACCTTACGTTACGCGGTGCCTCCCCCGGCCCCCTGTTTCTTTCAAGTGATGGTTCACCAGTACGTCATAAAGAGTTCGATAAAATTCTTCACGCAGCCCTTAATTTTTGCGGGCTTGATACGTGCGCTTACAAAAGCCATAGCTTCCGGATGGGTGCTGCCACTCAAGCAGCCTCGCATGGGTTCTCAGACACGCAAATACGTATAATGGGCCGCTGGAAGTCCTATGCTTTTAAGAAATATGTTCGAGCACCTCCTCTGTGACTGGAGCTTGTTTGGGGAGGAATGCGGGGTGCCATTGGCCAACCTTTTGCACATGTCGTTTCGATGTGGAGCCCCTCTCAGCACACCGCAATCGGCACGTGCCTCAGTAGGGGCTCCATTTATTTTCTTGTATTGGTCAATGCCCAATGGCACCCTTCATTCCCCTATTGCTCCTCACCATGTAGGTTCGAGACTTCCATTTATTTCCCGGTCTTTACGACAATCATCAGCGTTTACCTTTCGTGCAGCTTGATCGTTTAGTGGTCAATTTTTCCGACGACTCGGCTTCCACACGCTGTGAGTAGCATTTGCCCTTCTCTTCGGGTACGTCACAGACAGGATGGCAAACCATTTCCCCCCCTTCTGCCCACTATGGCTATATATTCATTCAGGGCAGCAATTGGAAGAGTCCATATTCATTATTTCGGGGTAAACCAATTACTATTTTCAATGTGCAGCCCACAGCTGCACATTGAAAATATTTATTGGTCTAACCCATACATTCACTCAGCAGTCATTCTACTTAATGAAATTATGACGTATCATGTTCCCGGGCCGGAAAAGTGGCCTCTCAGGCTCAAAGGGTTAAGATAAGTGTTGGTAAAACACTTTATGATTCACAGCATTATGTCCCATTGCCTATGTGGGGGCATGGTGTCATTGTGTACTAAGGCGTACTGCACGTCGATGGTGTACCTGTCTTCAACTAATGCTAATCTTGCTTGTGAGGAGTTAGTATAATGGGGAGCTGACAATTGCTCTCCATTGCTCGGTGGTTCTCTTCGGGTACTCTGGCTTTGAGGTCATGATTAGCCATTGTGCAGAAATATGTGACCTTAAACACCATTAAATGAATAAATAATTAAATAAATAAATAAATAAATAAATAAATAGAGCATTATGTGGTATAACGGAGATAACTGGAAAAAAGTCTCTGAGTAAGTAAAATTTAGACATTTTTAATGTAATTTTCCTCTTTGAATTGAATCGTCTTTTCGACCAGTGATATTTTTACTTAATTTTTTGTGAATTTTTATTACCAGCCATTACTGGATTTAATGAAAGTTATTTTAAAAAAATACTGAGCAGGTTAAGGGTTAAGCTATATTTTCAAAGCCCTTACAAAGGTACTATGACTATTGTGGGCTAGCTGTGATAGGTAAAGTGTTAATTATTTATATTTACAGTTCAAAAAATAGATGTATCTTCATGTAAAGGAATTCAGATTGTTCTGAGCTTCTAATTCTTGTATCTTTCCCTTTTTTTGATTCATGCCAGTTTTTCTGATATATCACAATCAGCCTTCATGTTTATAACTTATTTTCATGGCACATCTAATCACTACAAACTTTTAATATAAATTTGGTCTGATTGTCAGCTTTATTAAAGGAAATAAGGTATTCAATTTCACTCTCTTAATTAACTGATTCCTTGTAAGTATGATATATTGAATGGAGTGTTCCCCCTCTGGGTGTTCCATGTTCCGCAAACGGATTTGCTGGTAGACATAATGGAGGTGATGAACTGGACTTGTAAGAAATCCAGATATCTCATATTTCAAAGTTTGTACATGATCGTGGTGACAGATGGAATCTCTTAATTTCCTTGACTTGACTGAAGGGTAAATTGATAACCAATGCTGTTCTTATAAAATCTCATTAATGTCTTATGAATTCCAAGTCATTAACTCCTTGGCTGGTGTTGAGGGATATTCCTGCCGAGGACAGGAAATCTCTTGTCACTGAAATAAGTAAAATTTAGGCATTTGAAACCGAATTGGCTACACTAAATGGAATCAACATTTTAACCAATGATTTCTTGAGTTAAATTTTCATGAATTTTTCATCAAATCTAGTCATGGCTGCTTTACAGCAGCCATGCCTAGATTTGATGAAAAACATTTAAAAATTACTCAGCGGGTTAAGAGTTAAGTTAACACTTTGAAACTATCTTATCACAGCTGAGGTGTGGTACCTCATTACTTAGGGCGTATGTCAGATCAAAAGGATGTAGGCTTGATCCATACCCACCTCATTTGCATTGTACAGTTAATGTTAATTGCCCAGATGGGAGCACAGTTGCACAGTGTGCTAAGGCATACTGCACATCATTTTCTCACTAGTTTACAACACTGCTAATCCTGCTTGTGTGGATGATAGTAAGTTTGAGATTCCAGTGGTTACTCCTAGCTATTTGGGGTTATTTCATCCACCTGCAAATCTGTCTGATTTACTCTGGTAACCCCAGTGCTTGTTTACTGTGGAAAAGCTACAGGACTAGGTCACCAAATCGGGCAACATGGGTATAAACAGTTGGATTAGGATTAAGAAATGAGGTAATGATCTGCCCCCCCCCCCCCCCCTCCCAAGCTAGGCAGAAATCTTCAGGGTGGGGGCATATTGGATAAAAGGAGGCAACAAATTGCCGGTTATTCAAGGGTGGGGATGCTACTGTGGGTAT
The DNA here is from genome assembly GCA_031216915.1 of Pictodentalium vernedei. Classification (NCBI taxonomy): domain Eukaryota; kingdom Metazoa; phylum Mollusca; class Scaphopoda; order Dentaliida; family Dentaliidae; genus Pictodentalium; species Pictodentalium vernedei. The sequence continues at coordinate 591,901,305 of CM062295.1, read as the reverse complement.
AGTGGAAGGGAGTCCCAGTGTGGGATGGGGAGTAAGAAAGTAGGGGATGGGGGTGTCACTTATTGTTTAAAAACATTGTTTTTAATGTCGCAGGAGCATCTTTTCAACATAACATCACAGGGTTCACTGTTTGGCAGGAGGTACACTCTCACTTATTCAAGAGAGCAAGATGTGAACGGAAAACTTTGTGTTGTCGGCCATTTGGGTAAATGTGGTTTTGCGTATTCACTGGTAAGTCACGCATTGGAACCTTAATGTATTTGTATGACAGGTGTTCTTGTTTGACAATGTTTGGGTTTTTACTAGTTTTTCAGGGGTAGGCTTTCATTCTTAGGTGTGTCTGAGGGGGGTTGGAAAAAGGTGGCTATCAACCATTTTTGGTTGCTGCGGGAGCGATATATCACATCAGGTGGCTTGTTCCAGGGTTATCTGAAAGGTCAGATCATTCATTAGCTGTTTCCATTATATTAAGGTGGTCTGGGGTAGTGTCGTTTTGAGGAGTATTCTTTGATGTTTAATTTGGGGAATAGAAGTCTTTTGGCAATTGAGAGTTGTCTGGCAAAGGGTTACTGGTGTGTTTTGTTGATTGGAAGGCCAGTTCACTTTGATGATTAGTAGAGGATGTCAGAGGGGTGTTGCTCTCTGAGTAGGCAAGATATTGTTCTCGTGGGTGGAGTGTGTGTCAGTGTCAACATGTGGGTAGGTAGGAAATAGTTTTTGGATATGGTCAAGGTTGGGATTGTGTCCTCATGGTTGACCTTTCTGGGCTTCTCCAGGTTAGAATTGAACTGGTGAATGCATAGGGGACCAATTGATCTTTTTGGATGGCACTTTATTGGTCACTATTGCTATATGTGTCAGTACAGTGCTGGTTGACATCATGGGTAAAGGTTCAACAATGTTCCGGTTTTTTTTCTGACTTGGTGACTGAATGAAGTCAATGAGGATTTTTATCTTTGGGTGTTTTGCTGCGTTAGGTTAAGGGTGCCAGTAATGGGTATAGACTGAGCACTGGTTCAGAGTCTATAGGATTCAGGTTCGGATTGCCATCCTTGAGGGCTCTGGGTTGTTGGGTGAGAGTTGGATGCATCAGTAGTTATTACAACAGGATTTAGTTGTATTGGTCAGGTTTCAGTTTGGCCTTTTAATTGAGAGTCTGATACCTGAGAGTCAGGAGAATTAGTCTTGGTTCTTTTGGGTATTAGGCACGTTACATTTGGCTACATCCTTATTTATGAACTGGGTCAGGGCTGTCTCAAGGCACTTCAAATGTTTTTATTTCATTTTGGGTTTAGGTTACTGGTGTCCGAATAGATTGTTGTTATTGCGTAAGGTGTACATATAATTGTTGTCTTAAACGATTGTGGGTAATTGGAAAAAGCTTATTCATTTTGTGCAAATGTCACTGGTGTTGTAATAAGTGAGGTCCTTTATCACTCGTCCTTTATCACTTTTCTGGAAGTAATATCCGCATGGGCGAGACTTTATATCCATGTTGCAGTCACGATTAGCCATTGTGCAGAAATATGTGTTTTTTACTGGTTGAGGGCTAGACAATGTTTGGAGGTCTGAATTTGTTGTTCAAAATTTGTTTTTACAAATTATTGGAGAGTGCTCACAGGCACTCTCCAGTAAGTAGTAATAGAACAAATTTATATAAGTAAAATATTATTTGCATTTAACTGAATATGATACATGAGCAAAAAAACTGGTGGCCTTTGCTCTGGTACCCTCATTTATCTGAAAGCCTTGATAGTGGCTTCCAGCGCTCAACCAGTTAAACACCAGTAAAGAAATAAAATAAAACTTGATATGGCCTGTGCTTTTGAAAGTGTCAATGAACACCAATAAATAAATAAATAAATAAATAAATAAATAAATAAATAAATAAATAATCTTATGATAGAATGGATTCATTCCTTTCAGCTTAGTGACATGAACTGGTAGAATTCATATCTAATACATTGGAGTTCTCTTAGTGGAATAACCCTGCTAGTTGAATATAACTTCCAGATGTGAAACTATTTACCACACCTTCAATACAAATTTGGCCTGTTAATTTGGTATAGATTATAAACCAAACTCCTGGTAATTAGATAAAATATCTTGCATGTCAAGAAATTACCATGACAACAATTCCTCATGTTTAGTGGTTTATTTGGCCTCATTGCATCCATTACTGGGAGTTAAATCAGCATATCTTGTTTGATAAAGCTTCATGAGTTCTGTCAAAGAAGATATAATAGAATAAATGCTCAGTTTATCTCTAAAATACTCCCTGAGGCCACTCTGGTAAGTGAAGTAATTTACTATGGTAAAGAACCTCTGTTTTACTGGTAAAATAGGATATGGTAACACCAATGCCTGGGATGGAAGTCCACTAAAATGGGAAACATGGGTATAAATGATTGGCTGGACTTGACGTTATTATATCCATGGTTTATGTTGATGATTAGCCATTGTGTGGAAATATGTGACTTAAACACCTGTAAATAAATAAATAATCTCTAGAATGGAGCAAGGTCACCCAAACCCTGTTAATTGAATATTCCTGTTAATTGAATAATTTTCACAGGCAAAACAACTATTCAATCAACAAGGTTCCCTGTATAAGGGGTTGTTCAATATTGTCAATTGATGATACATTTTAGCTCTACTTTGGCGAAGCCAAATTTGAGGCATTGCCATGGCCCGTCGTCTGTCTGTCCGTTTGTCTGTCCGTCATGCTGTACACATGGCTCAGGCTAGAGGCCGTATTTATGAACTGATCTTTACGAAACTTCTTGGGCACCTTTGTTATGACCGTGAGATGAGAACGAGTGTTTTTGGGTTCGGTCCGAAATTTAAGATGGCCGCTGCCAGTCATTTTGTGTCAAAATTAGGTGCAATCCGATTTTTGTGCAGAACTTGCATATGAAAGCTCCGATTTGAATAATTTTTTTGTATGAATGTTTAGTACCATGGGATACATCACATATAATACAGGTTTTTTTCTCGTGCGTAAATTATGCAAATTAGACTAACTTTGATTTATTTAGTGTTAATTTCAGCACTGTAAGTGCAAATGCCAATACGGCTCGGGCTAGAGGCCGTATTTATGAACCGATCTTTACGAAACGTCTTGGGTACCTTTGTTATCACCGTGGGACGAGAACAAGTGTTTTTGGGTCCGGTCTGAAATTCAAGATGGCCGCTGGTGGCCATTTTGTACAAAATTAGGTGCAATCAGATTTTTGCGCAGAACTTCCATTTGAAAGCGCTGATTTGAATAATTTTCTGTGTGAATATTTAGTACCATGGGATTCATCACATATAATACAGGTCTTTTTCTTGTGCATAAATTATGCCGATTAGACTAACTTTGATCTATTTAATGTTACTTTCAACACTGTAACTGCAAATGCCAATACGGCTCGGGCTAGAGGCCGTATTTATGAACCGATCTTTACGAAACTTCTTGGGCACCTTTGTTATCACCTTGGGACGAGAACAAGTGATTTTGGGTGCAGGCTGGGGGCGCGGTGCCTCAGTAGGTGGAGGTGCAGGCTGCAAGCCGAGAGGTCCCCGGTTCGAATCCCACCTGCGGCAAATGCATTGTGTCCTTGGGCAAGACTCTTCACCCCCCATTGCTCACATGGGGGTGCAGTGGTGCTGTGTACTAAGGCGTACTGCACGTCGATGGTACACTTGTCTTCAACCAATGCTAACCCTGCTTGTGTGGAGTTAGTATGTTGGGGAGCTGACAGTTGCTCTCTGTTGCTCGGTGGTTCTCTCCGGGTACTCCGGCTTCCTCCACCCGTAAAACTGTCATGGTCATGATTAGCCATTGTGCAGAAGTATGTGACCTTAAACACCAATAAATAAATAATAAATTTTGGGTGCAGTCCAAAATTCAAGATGGCTGCCGGCGGCCATTTTGTACCAAAATTCGTGCAATCAGTTTTTTGTACAGAACTTTTGTATGAAAGTTCTGATTTGAATAAATTTCTGTATGAATGTTGAGTAACATGGAATACATCACAAATAATACAGGTTTTTTTCTTGTGCAAAAATTATGCAAATTAGATGAACTTTGATTTATTCAGTGCTACTTATACACAGTAAGTGCACATGTCAATACAACTTGGGCTACAGTCTGTATTTATGAACCGATCTTCACGAACCTTCTTGGGTACCTTTGTTATCACCTTGGGATGAAAACAAGTGTTTCTGGTTGCGGTCAAAAATTCCAGATGGCTGCCAGTGGCCATTTTGTACCGAAATTAGGTCCAATCAGTTTTTTGTTCACAACTTCTAAACGGCTTAGGCTGGAGGCTGTATTTATGAACCAATCTTTATGAAACTTCTTTGGGTACCTTTGTTATCACCGTGGGAGGAGAACGAGTGTTTTTGGTATCTATGACTTTCTCTACAATATCTTGAACAAATTAAAAAACCGGTGTGGTTCAATCATATCGAGCAGCGTTATAGCCCTTAATTAGTTTATTTTTTCCTATTTTCACCTTGTTGCCATGATAACTTGAATAACCACATTAACCCTTTGAGACTTTAATTATCCTGATGTTCAAACATCACTGGGAATTCAGTTCTTCAACATTTTTCAAAATGCGTCAAACGTCGGAAAGTACAAATAAGAAGATATTTTTCACATTAGTGATTATGTGGTTGAGGGTTAGATTATTTTTGGTGGTATGAATTTGTTATTTAAAACTTGTTTTATTACAAATTATTGGAGAATGCCCACAAACCAGATTTATATAAACAAAATGTCATTTGTGTTTGACTCAATATGAAATATAAGCAAGGAAAGTGTTGCTTTTGATCAGGTATCCTCATTTTTTGAAAGCCCTGATAGTGGCTTCTATAAGCACTTAACCCATTAAGAAACCTTGACAGCAGGATTATATTAGTATTTTAAGCTGCGATAACATTTGGCTCAACATTTGTCACTGAGCACTATTCAGGAGAAAATAAGAAATGAGGTTAATACTTTAAAAAATCAAAAAAATATAACGAAGGACCACAAAGTATCAATGTGTTGTTTGATTTCATATGTCATAAGACGTACAAGTATCAACATGCTGTTTGATTTCGAACGTCATAAGACGTACAAAAGTATCAAAGGGTTAAAAAAATTTAGCCAAGTTAATAACATTTAACTTTGAAGATTATAATTGTATAATATGTAGCATTGCATCATTATCTTGTGTTCACCCCAACCGGATCGCGCATGCCAATGACGTCTAATTTTGCGGCATTTGACGAAAAATTTAGATGTCCATCAATTATAGACGACCCATTGATTTGGTGGAGAGACCATGAAGCCCTCATACCAACATTGGCGAAGTTGGCCAGCCGATATTTAGCAATACAGCAATATCAGCTTCATTCGAACGCCTGTTTTCCATGTAAGGACTGGTATTCGAACAACGGCGGATGTCTCTTTCTAAGGATATGGCCGCAGCAATTGTATTTTTATTGTATTCTTAAATGAAAACATCGCTAAATGTTAGAATTTACGACACCCTGAGAGAACTATATTAACTACTCATCCCCTGAGTTCCAATGGAACTCAAGAGATGAATTGTACGTAAGTTCAATCATATTCAAATTCAAATCAATAAAAATGGCCGAAGTTATTCAAATTTTGTTCATTTTAACATTTAACATCATTTAACTCGCTAACTCTGAATTATTTAACATGTTAACATGTTAAGGAAAATTTTAACTCTGATATCAACAAATTTGGTATATAAGACCTCCTGAATAATGGCTTGAATGAGTACGAAAACTGGAGCAGTTTGATCTTAATGAATGGAGTTATGGCACTTAATTAGATCATTTTTGCACATTTTAAGCTTGTTAGCACAATAACAAATATTAAAATATTTGGTCAACATCAATAGTGAAGAAACTCATGTCATTTATGGGGGGAATATTTCAATAAATGTGCCCAAACTATACTTATTTCAGTGGCAAGAGAAATCTTGTCCTGGGCAGGAATATCCGCCAGCCACATGTATGGAGTTAAACAAGATACAAGAGTTCATATTACAGTGAAGCCCACTTCACTGGATATCTCTAAATTGAATATTCCTGTTAACTGAATATAACTTCTGAACACAAAACCATTTACCATACCTTCAGTACAACTATGACCTGTTAATTGCATTTAGGTTACAGAGTGAACTCCTGCTACTAAATAAAAAATCTTGTAGTATGTCCAGAAATTACCTGAATTTCAGATGTTTATAGACCTACTTGGCCTCAGTACATCTAATAAAAGCATTTCACCCTTTCGTGCCTCGCCGGCGAGCACCGTGCCAGTGGTAAACTGACACTACAAACCTGTATGTGCACTGCACGCTGATGTCATAGTAATGCATTTACTCTTACCTCAGTCCACGTGTGCTATCTCTATCAGTCCACAGAAGTAATTTCATGCCCGAATGAATTTAGAGTTGTTTCCTTTAGTTGATTGGCTACAGTTTTAACACATATTGCACCAGAATCACAGTAATTCCACGTACGAATATGACTAATGATAGCAACGTGGAACAGGATTCTGTGGTACAGTCTGGCTCAAATCAAGCTGACACATATGACACTACTATGAGTGCTGGACGTTCAGATGATGTTGCCAGTAATAATCCAGAGGACGGAGAGAGTCCTTCAACATCTGGAATAGGACTGGCAAGGGGAGGGGACACGGCAGAAAAAGAAGTGCTGGTCAGGGACATGGCAGAATACGTGGTCATGGAATTGGTCCAATTTTTCAATGGGAAAAATGTACAGATTTTGTTCCACTAGATATCCCATGTTCTGAAGCTGGGAAGACAAATCTTGACTTACCTGACAATCCAAATGAATGGAACTTTTATACCTTTATCGAACAGACGAGATGATCCCGAAATTAACCCCAATATCCCAAGTCTGGGGGGGCCGGTTTGGCTGAGTCACGAAAGGGTTAATCTCTGTCAAGCAAGGTATAATAGAGTAAATGCACATTTTTTGCTAAAATTCAGAAAAGTGGCCAAATCATTGTTAACTCTTACCCTCTAAGTAATTTTAAAATATTTTTCATCAAATCTAGTCATGGCTGCAGTGAAGCAGCCATGACTAGATTTGATGAAAAATTCATGAACATTTGATACAAGAAATCATTGGTTAAAAAATCTACACAACTAATAGGGGGAAATTTGGTTAAATATCCTCAAATTTGACTTCTTTTTAATAGCAAGAGATTTCCTTCCAGGGTGGGAATATCCATCAGCATGTAAGGAGTTATTTGAATACTCCTGTTAGATGAATAATTTCACTTACAAAGTGGATATTCAATTAACAGGGTTACATTGTACCAGCTTTGCTTGAGGCAATGCGTTCTCAGAAAAAATGATTCCCGTATGGGGAATAAAAACAAGTCAACACTAATTTTAATGACACCTCTATTTGTCAATTAAAAATAAGTGTGGATGTATTATGTTATGGGGATGTCCATCCATCTATAAACTTGTTCATGTTCCTAATGGGAACCCCAGGAATTGGAGCTTTTCTTCATACATGTGTTGCAGTTATGATATTGCCATAGATTCTGAAGGTGTCCTTAAACAGCAATAAATAGATAAATAAAATGTGATGGGGAATTCTATCATCATCAGAGTTTTATCGTTTGTATGTGAAAATTATATGTTCAGTCATTTACTGATGGGGAAAATCAGACTGCCTTTTTTGAAGGGTAAAATATTAAGAACATGCTGTTATAATTGGAAGACACTTGTGATTATAAGAACTATGCTTTTTGATTAATAACTCTTGCGTTCAGTATGCTGAAAAATTTGAATTGTATTTTATTTTTTATTTCTTCCGGCAGTTGTCCTAATGATGCAAAGATAATTAGTGAAGAGATCTTAGTCACCACATCCGGTTTCCTTTGTCAAAGAGGAACTTCATCAGAGCAGAAAGTGATTTAAAGGTAAAGAAAATATGTTTCTCCCATTAAAATTCTTTTTTGAGACTGCACTGTTTAACATGCAGGAAGAAATTTTATATTTGATGTTAATTAGTTCATCAGGAAATGTCATTGACAGTAGTCTATAAATTTGATACACAAGTGCTTTACAAAATTTCTTAGAAGATGCCTTTGAGCTTTCTGTATACATCTTGCATATTCAAGCATACATTGTGTGAAAAGTAATCCTTTTTATTACATTTTCTGACATGATTTGAAATATGAGGGTTTTTTTTTTTCAAACATACCATGCTATTTTAGAGGAAAGCCTTAGTTTTGCAAAATTTTGTTCATAATTGTTTCATTACAATTTATTGGAGAGTGCCTTTTGGCACTCTCCACTAAATTGTAACAAAACAATTTTATGTAAATATTTATTCATCTACAGCTGAAAAAATCAAGTTAATGTATACCGTGTAAAGCCACTAAAGTGGCTCTCAGCAATTTTCAATAGAGCCATGATGATGGATTCCAGCACTTGGCCAGTTTAGGAAATGCAGAGCTTTACGTTCACTGATTGGTGCATTCTGATTTCAAGGTTCTATCTATCCTTTTGGGAAAAGGGTCCACAGCCTGTTCCATTTGGAAAACATGATGTGTGAGCATGTGCCCTGCCATTGATGTGTTTTGAATAGAAGTGATCAGCAGATGTCCTATAACCTTAGCGGTTGTTTGTAGCCAAGCGTCGACTGTCTGAATAGACACTTGACCAGAAACAACTGCTGTGTCATGAGTCTTCATAATTTTCATGCTAAGTTAGTATGAATTTAGTGGTTTACAAAATTAGCTTTGGCGATATTCCCCATGCTTAAAAGAGCTCTTGATTTACCATAAAAATAGATTTTTTTTTCTCTCAACCCCAACTCCATTTTGTACACATAGCCATTGTAAGAAAATCATGGAAGCTTTCTCCATCTCATATTGCCATCTCATATACCCCATGTGATAAATAGAGGATATGGAATGAGTGTTTTCTCATATAATATTTATGAAATGAGTCTAAGAATTTTCCGTTTTGGCGAGCCTCTGGCGAGCTCAAACGGAAAATTCGGACGAGTTTCCTAAATATTATATGAGAAAAGCACTCATTTCATATTCTATTCATCAAATGACACACACACGCACAAATTAGCCACTTAGTATGACTTTTTAACCCATCACCTAACCTGAGTTGCAGAGGGCACTTGGAAAAAACATCCTCGTATAACTAAAAATTTTCATTTTTTGCTTCCAAAACATAGGTTATGACCCCTCATTGGAACGGGCTTGTCTGAAAATATAAAAAAAAAACGAATGGCATTTTTCTTGTAGGTAAAAGATTAATACAATATAACCCGCCCAAAATAGGACAGATAACGTAAATTCTCCTTACTGAAATTATGCAAATATCACCCAGTTGTATTTTGTTTAGCCAATCAAATTGTCCAGTTTTGAAATTGACCAATGAAAGCTCCCAACTCTAATTATGAAAATGTGGCACAGTTGTATTTTGTTCAGCCAATCAAATTGTCTAGTTTTGAAACTGACCAATGAAATTGACGGAAGGCTTTATTTATCACTGATTAATATGAAAACAAAATATCAAATGTTTTAAAGTGAACAAAACGGACGAGTCATATGATAAATTTGCATACTTAATTATAGAACTGGATAAAATCATCTGCAATTGTAAACAAAAAAAATAGCTATACACAATACGGCCAAATTCATCAAAGCAAATGAAAATAAAAACACTTGAAGAAAAACAACAGGTGATCTAAAACATTTCAGCAATTTTTGTCAAGAGAAGCACAATGAAAATGAAAGACATATATTTTTTTGACAGCGATAAACGTATTAATGCTATGAGCATGGGTCATGGTGTTGGTTGTTGAGGTATATACCATATATACCACAATGTCACCCCCAAAAATGAATTATTGCATTATTTTTCAGATCAAAATGTTAGTTTAGAAGCTATAAAATTGTCATATATAGCTTTGCTTGATTGAAGGATGAATATGAGGCTCTGGGAGTGGGTGAAAAATGACTCCTCATCACCTGATGTGTGGGGTAGAAATCAGGCCATAATGGATTATATTCCCTGGCACTAAGTAGGAGAGGGATATAGGAAAGGGTTCTGTCTGCCCTACCATCCATTCTTCCTTCCATCAATGTGTCTTTCCATCCATCTGTCCATCCTTCTATCCATCTGTCCTTCCCCCATTTCTTGCCATCACATTTTACCTGGTAGAGTGCTGAACTTTTATGCTCCCTGAAAAAATTTCAGGGGGAGCATGTAGTCGCCATTTGTCCATCTGTCTGTCCTTTTGTCTGTCTGAAACAAAAGGTTTCCGGACAATAACTTTAGGACACAATACAGTTGGGATTGATAGTAGGCTTGGTTTGGTATTTTTTTGCAGAGTTATGTCCCTTTTTCAACTTAAAAAACATGTTGATATTGGTTTTCGGATGATAATTTTAGGTTGAGTGAACGGGCGCGCGGTGACTCAGTGGTAGACTGTTGAACTTCTATGCTAGAGGTCCCGAGTTTGATCCCCCTCCCGGGATGACTCACGTTCGTTGTGTCCTTGGGCAAGACACTTTATCCCGGTTGCCCACATGGGGGCACAATGACGCCATGTACTAAGGGATACTGCATGTCGATGGTGCACCTGTCTTCAACCACTATAACCCTGCTTGAGTGGAGCTTGAACAGAGTTAGAATGTTGGGGAGCTGACAGTTGCTCGTTGATGCTCGGTGGTTCTCGCTGGGTACTCCGGTTTCCTCCACCTGTAAAACTGTCACGGTCACGAATAGCCATTGTGCATAAGTTTGTGACCATAAACACCAATAAATAATAAATAGATTGAGTGAACAAAATGAAACAAAATTTTAGACATAGGTTTATAATCACATAGTACAGGTTGGGATTGATAGTGTGCTTAGTTCGATATTTTTTGGCAGAGTTATGTCACTTTTTCAACTTAAAAATATATTGATATTCGTTTCCGGACAATAACTCTTGTTTGAGTGAACGAAATGAAACAAAATTTTATACATAGGTTTATAACCACATGATACCGGTTGGGATTGATAGTGGGCTTGTCCTGATACTTTTTGGCAGAGTTATCACCCTTTTCTGACTTAGAAGACATATTGATATTGGTTTCCGGTTGGTAACTTGAGTTGTAGGTGCCTGATTTCAATCAAACTTCAAATGTAGCTTACTGTGGACAATGTACCAGTTGGGTTTGATTTTGGGTTTGGTGTGATAATTTTTATCTGAATTATGACCCCTTTTTGGACTTCTTTAACCACTAAAATATATTTTTTCTGAAGCGGGGGCATTAGTGTCCCATGGACACATTTGGTGGCCTGCTGTATGGTTTAATGGAGATAAAATAAGATATTTATTAATTCAGTATCAACAAATGCAAATGACTACAAACTCATGCTTGGCGGTTGGGGGCAGGAGTATAGCCACCCTTGGCATTCGGGGACCATCTGTTGGCTGTGCCCTTGTTTTTCAGTAGTCATTTGTAATGAAAGTATTTCTTTTCAAAGATACCATGCTACCAACAAGAGGGGCCTTAGTTTAAGAATATGGTGTTAAAAAATAATTGTTTTGTTACAGTTTGCACTCTCCAATAAATTGTAACAAAACATTCTTCTTATTTTTGTTCTACTGCTGAGCCAACAACATACTACAGTATACATTGTAAAGCCATTAAAGTGGCTTTCAGTACTTTCATTAGAAATAGTGGCTTCTAGTACTCAACCAGTTAAAGAAAACCTTTCAAAACATTTTTGCCAAATTTGACTTCTAGCTTTTTATCCCCCTGCAAGAGAAGGATATAGTGAAGAGCTCCATCCATCTGTCTGTCTGTCTGTCTGTCCGAACTTTGTGTTTATGGCATAACTTGAACAATATTTCAACCTTATTGGTATATATCTCTATAGCAACAATGTATTCATCAAGTTCGAAGACCACCGATGTCTCTTGACAATTATGGGAGTTATGGCCCGTTGTTATAAAATATCCTGTAAATCTTTTTTATGGCATAACTTGAACAATATTTAATGGATTTCAATTCTCGAAAATGCATTTTGAAGGATTTAGAGTGATTACATGCAGAAAAGGCCACAATTTTTATTTTTTTTGGGCTCCAAGATGGGTTTGGCCAGATTTGGAGTGATTTTATGTGGGGTAAAAACACCTATGACACCCCCCCCCCCCCCCAATTGGGGAGGGGGGGTGCTGAGGGATTAGCAGTGCTTGGCAACACAGACCTCTTGTTGTGTTGATGTCATGAGTGGGATTGCAAATTAGGTGTCTCCAATCAATTCTGCAATTTATTTCTCTTGTTGGAATTTCTTGTCAACACATTACCATTACTTGTCATCACATTTAAGAAAACCATTCAAGAGTTTTTCTCCAAATTTAATTTATAGCTTTTTATGTGTACCCATACTATGTATGGTACACATAATGCCGGCATCTGGGGTGGCCATCCATCATTCGTCCATCCTTTGTCCGTCCGTCTGTCCATCCGTCTGTCTGTCCATCTGTCTGTCTGTCCGTCCAACATCCGTATCCATTTCTTTGGCATTCGATAACTTGAAAAATATTGCTTGGATTGTCAAGTTACTTTATATTTGTGTTCAGGTTACTGATTTGCCGAGCTGTATAGTTTTTGATGTAAATCTGATGATTTGATCCTGAGATATTAACCCTTTATCCTTCAAATTGAAAATTTCTCCAATCCCTTTGGCATTCGATAACATGAAAAATATTGCTTTGGATTGTCAAGTTACTTTATATTTGTGTTCAGGTTACTGATGTGCCAAGCTGTATAGTTTTGGGTGTAAATCTGTTTTTTTGATTCTGAGATATTAACCCTTTATCCTTCAAATTGAAAACTCCTCCAATCCCTTTGGCATTAGATAACTTGAAAAATATTGCTTGGATTGTCAAGTTACTTTATATTTATGTTTAGGTTACTGATGTGCTGAGCTGTATAGTTTTTGGTGTAAATCTGATAATTTAAACCTGAGATATTAACCCTTTATCCTTCAAATAAAAAATTTCTCCACTCCCTTTGGCATTCAAAAACTTGTAAAATATTGCTTGGATTGTCAAGTTACTTTATATATGTGTTCAGGTTACTGATGTACCAAGCTGTATAGTTTTTGGTGTAAATCTGTTATTTGGATTCTGAGATATTAACCCTTTATCCTTCAAATTGAAAATTCCTCCAATCCCTTTGGCATTCAATAACTTGAAAAAATATTGCTTGGATTGTCAAGTTACTTTATATTTGTGTTCAGGTTACTGATGTACCGAGCTGTATAGCTTTTGGTGTAAATCTGTTATTTGGATCCTGAGATATTAACCCTTTATCCTTCAAATTGAAAATTCCTCCAATCCCTTCGGCATTCAATAACTTGAAAAATATTGCTTGGATTGTCAAGTTACTTTATATTTGTGTTCAGGTTACTGATGTGCCGAGCTGTATAGTTTTTGGTGTAAATCTGATAATTTGATCCTGAGATATTAACCCTTTATCCTTCAAATTGAAAATTCCTCCAATCCCTTTGGCATGAGATAACTCAAAAAATATCAATCCGATTGTCATGTTTCTTTATATATGTATTCAGGTTACTGATGTGCTGTGCTGTATAGTTTTTTAGGTAAATCTGATAATTTGATCTGGAGATATTAACCCTTTATCCATCAAATTAGACACTCCTCCAGTCCATTTCTATATGTACCCATACCATGTATGGTGTACATAATGTCGGCATCCGTGGTGGCCCTCTGTCATACAGCTTTCTACTAGTTGCGCATATGGGTACACATCTGACGATTTCATCGGCCTATTTTTAGTCATAATGTCTTGAATTGCATTGCACACCATCCATGTCTAAGTATTCATTCAAGAGTTTTTGTCCATGTTGGATTTAGAATTTCTTGCCATCTCATTGCCGTTTCTTGTCACCACATTTCAAAGAAAGATGGTTCAAGATTTTTTTCCAAATTTAACATATATATAGCTTTTCAGTGATAATATCATGATGCAGATTGCAAACAAGCTGTGTCCACGTATTTCTTTGAGTGTTATTGCCCTTGTTGGACTTAGTAACAGGGGATTGGCCATCCCATGGCATTGCACTTGTTTGGAATTTGAACAGATTTCTTTTATATATACCCACTAGATGGAGGAGTTGGGATTTTTTAGGGTGGGAATTGGGAAAATTTCAAATTCATATTTGAAATGGGGCTGATATTCAGCCGATGTTGCATCCGTATTGATCTCTGAATGTTTGAAAATGTTTGTGGCAGTTTCTTTGATTTTGAGGGGGTGGGGGCATGCCATAACATGCCAAAGGAATGTCCTGAGGCCCAAAGGGCCAAGCAGATGGTGGGACTGGGAGGGATGTCCCTCTCCCTCCCTAGAGTGGGGGGTCTGGGAAAATTGGGAAAAATCTAGTGCACTGAGAGTGAATCTAGGGTAAAATTTGCTTCCAACTTGAGTTAATTATCTGTGCTAGGAATGAATGCTCCCAAACACCAAAGACTGTATTCGTGTTTTTGCCTCAATCTGGGTGTAACATACTAGCCTGAAAATAAGCAGTCTGACATTTCCAGAATGAGGTCCCCAGAGGGTGAATTTGATGATGCTATCCCATACAGTGGGCTAATTTATCCTCTGGGTACCTCTTTCTGTTTAGTTTTGAAACCCTGATTCAGATTGAGGTTCACAGAGGGTAAATTTAGTGATGCTACCCTGCTATGTAGGGTTGCATCTCTAAATTCATCCTCTGGGGACCTCATTTTGCAGATGTCAGTCTGCTTATTTTCTGAGTTGGTAACATGATAGATGGGTGAAACTAGTTGAAATGGGGCTTGAATTGGGATTGGTTAAACTTGGTTCTATACGGCTCGGGCTAGAGGCCGTATTTATGAACCGATCTTTACAAAACTTTTTGGGTACCTTTGTTATCACCGTGGGATGAGAACGAGTGTTTTGGGGTGTGGTCCAAAATTCAAGATATCCGCCGGCAGCTATTTGTACCGAAATTAGTGCAATCAGTTTTTTGTACAGAACTTCTGTATGAAAGTTCTGATTTGAATAAATTTTTGTATGAATGTTTAGTAACATGGAATACATCACATATAATAAAGGTTTTTTTCTCATGCAGAAATTATGCAAATTAGATGGACTTTGATTTATTCAGTGCTACCTATACACAGTAAGTACACACGTCAATACAGCTCGGGCTAGGGGCTGTATTTATGAACCGATCTTCATAAAACTTCTTGGGTACCTTTGTAATCACCTTGGGACAGGAACGAGTGTTTTTGGGTGCAGTCCAAAATTCAAGATGGCTGCCAACGGCCATTTTATACTGAAATTAGCTGCAATTTTTTGTTGTGTTTTTTGTACAGAACTTTTAGGACTACGTTTGTTATCATCATGGGATGGTAACAAGTGCTTTGGGGCTCGGCCAAAACTTCAAAATGCTTTTTGGCAGTCATATTTACGGGAATTCTGTGCATTACAATTTTTGTACAGAACCTGTAAAGAAGATTTTTTATGTCAGTAATGTTTGCTATAAATTTATTGGGTGCCTTTGTTATCACTTTGCTATGAGAACAAATAACCCACTTGGGGACTCAAAAAGGGAGATAATTAAAAATCTTTTAAAAAAACACCAGACAAAATAATGTTTCTTGAATTCAGCATCCCCAGGATGTGTATATTCAAATGTGTTGAAGCCAAGTTCCTGTGTTAATATTTGGTGTTGTTTGGGGAGGGTTAACATTATTAGTACAACCTGATTTTCTAATTTACATTGAGAAAAATCAAATCTCCTATGAGCTAAAGATAAAAAATTCAAATACCTATATTTTAAGAAGGACTGGACAAATATTTATTAATTAGTATGAATCAACCTTAGAAGTGTTTGAATCAAACAGACCAAAACAATTGCTAACATTTGGCTTATGGTGCACCATACAAGGATCCCAATTGTAACATTAACCCCATGAAGATTTCTTTTCTAGTTTAGCATCTAACTGTCACCCACCTTTACAATACTTGACCTATACATTTGTTATAGACTACGGTCAGTATTTCTGTTCAGACCGTTACAATACTTTACATGTACCTTTGTTATCAGGTCATGACCTAGACGTGTGTCATTGCTGTGTCACATATGAAACATGTACTTGTCTTACACAAGTTGAGCTACAGTGTCACTGACACTTTTATTTTTGTTTGCTTTAACCCTCTGCACTCTGAAGTTGAAATATCAAAATGTTTAGCTGTAAATTCTCTGATTATCCAACAAGGACTTTTACCAATTCAGCTTTCTTTGACAGAGCTCATTGAGCTCTGTCAAACAGGACTGAATTGGTTAAATTCCTAGTGCATTATGGGAAAATGTCCAACTTGAAATTTCAGTATTTTGACATCAGTGGGCAGAGGGTTAAAGTGTGTTTTGAAAAATTTTAAGTGATTCATAGAAAAAAGAAAATTACTTAATATGGGGGTGGGGTAGCCCATTATTTGAATTATTTTTCTTTTTGCCTCAAAATTTTATGGGGAGCGTGGTGGCTCAGTGATAGACTGTTGGACTACTGGACTAGAGGTCCCGAGTTCAATCCCCATCCAGGACGACACGCGTTGTGTCCTTGGGTAAGGCACTTTATCCCGGTTGCCTACATGGGGGCACGATGACACCATGTACTAAGGTGTACTGCACGTCGTTGGTGCACATGTCTTCAACTGCTGTAACCCTGCTTGAGCTGAGCTTGAACAGAGTTAGAATGTTAAGGAGCTGACAGTTGCTCGTCAATGCTCAGTGGTTCTCTCCAGGTACTCTGGCTTCCTCAAAACGTAAAACTGTCACAGTCACGATTAGCCATTGTGCTTAAGTATGCGACCTTAAACACCAATAAATAAATAAATAAATTTAAAATTTTATGCAAACAACTATTTTGTTCCATGGGGTGGGTGGCTGGACCAGTGCATAAGGCAATCATTGATTGGAGGACTAAAGATGTAGTTTCCTCTCCAGTGTGCTTTACCCAAGTTAAGAAAATTGCTAAATTTGTCCCTTGAGTGCAACAAGGCTTTGCAATGCTTCAGCTTTGCAAATCCTTCTTGCACTCAAGGGACGAAATACACTACTACCCATGCTATTCTGTACATTATGAGGCCTAAAACATAAAAACAAACCAAGAACATGAACTTTTCATGGCAAAGAAATAATCACAAAAATAAAAAATTAAATAAAAAAATGCCCGCCCGCATGCAGTTTTACCAACAAATGGCCTGAAATACAGGCGATCTACTTTGTGGGGCCTAAAGTACCTGTTATGAGACCACAGTGTTTGTCGAAGTCATCAGCTCACAACTGATGGAAGTGTAGAAAAGCCTGCGGTTGAGTTTTTCCCACCATATTGAAATGACTTATAATTTGGAGGTTTTCAACATCCTGAAACTTTTCCTAGGAGGATGTTTATTGCCGTCCTATGATTTTTTAAATGATAGACCTGCATTTCAGAGTAATGCCTTCATCAGTGGTGATATATTATCAAGACTAACCATCTCCATGGGAACCCAAGGAAAAGGAGCAGCACTGGTATGATAGGTTCCTGTTTACCTGAGATGAGAGTAAAATTAAGTGGATAAATGATTGGAAAATGTGATTTTATGCATTTGTTGTCTTCAAGGAAATTTGAATCCAATAAACAAAAAACAAGAATCGCCACCTTTATGGGAAGTTTTTCTTGATAATAAACCCTGCAAAAATGATTTGAGTTTTCTTGTTTAAAACTATGGTAGCAATGGTAGTTAATGTGTTAATGCTAGTCTGAAATTATTTGGTGGCAAGTGGATTTTTTGTTCGGTGACAAATTAAAAATTTTAGTTCCAAATAGAATCTGATTGTGAATGAGAACAAATTAATCACATATTATCCTTTGAGAACAACAAGGTGCCATCTGCAATGCTTTAGCATTGCAGATGGTGCCTTATTGCACTCAAAGAATGATATTTTAAGATAGCATTACCTGGCTCTTTTAAGTATTTTACTTGGGGGCGTGGTGGCTTCGTGGTAACCGTTTCTCGTCAGATCACCGAAGTTAAGCAACATTGAGCGGGGTTAGAAGTTGGATGGGTGACCATTTCAGCGACTGATTCACACTCCCGTGTTGTGTCCTTGGGCAAGGCACTTAACCCCAATTGCCTACATGGGAGCACGATGACTGTGTACTAAGGTGTACTGCACATCAATGGTGAGCATGTCTTCAACCAATCTGACCCTGCCAGTGCCGAGGCACAGAGTTCAGAGTTACGATGTTGGAAAGCTGACAGCTGCTCGCCGTTGCTCGTTGTTTCTCTCCAGGTACTCTGGCTTTTTCTACCTAAAAAACTATCACGGTCATTATTAGCCATTGTGCATAAGTATGTGACCGTAAACACCAATAAATAAATAAATATAAATAAGTATTTTACTTGCAAAATCCCATAAATTATAAAAATATTGACAAAAAAAAAAAAAAAACTAATAAATAAATAAAGTTGAAGGCTATTTATTATTTACGTGTACAAAATAATTTCAAGGTTATTATTTACTCACTGTTTATTGAATCCTAATAAACTGATAGCAAATAATTTATTATCTTCCAGAAAGCTTATAAAATAAGATTAAGCAAGATAAAAAAAACTTAAGCAGCAAAGAAATGTTTTGATAAGAATCAGATTAAATGGACAAAGTGTTAATTCAGTTGACTCATAACAAAGAGTCAGGATTATGCCTGTTACCTGTAGATTTATTGACGGGTGAATTCTCTCTCGCCTGTATCCATGTCGTGTACGCTGCCCATATGAACACAGAAATTGAGACCCCACTAATTACACTACGAGGTGGGGTCTCAAAACCCCACCACGTGACTTCAATTTGTCTATAATTAACTTGTGTTTTTTGCAAGTGCGGTAATCAGGTTTATTCTTCCACCCAAAATAGTTTCAGTTCATTGTTGTTTAGTGATTGTTAGGTATTACACTTAAGTATAAATTGAATACGTGTACTCCATACATGTTTTTTGATAATAAAACGCATTAATATGGCAGAAAAAGCGATCAAAATATGGAATTTGAATCGTGTTTTTAATCTCGCATGAATATGTCAAACTGTGTGATGGGATGTTTGGATGACGTCGGTTTAACTTTTGATCTCTCAGTCGCCGGCTCTTAATTAGATCAATTTTTTTCACAGTCAGTGAAAAATTACCTTTACTTTTACTTGAAATATTAAAAAGATAGTTCAATATTTGAAAAAGTTATTAAAAGCTATTGCGATTCCGAATGTTGTTCATCAAAATCGATTCAGAACTCGAGGTATTACGAAAAAATAAATATTATACCATACTGAAATCATGGATGTGAGTTGAAAAAATTATAACTTGACCGGCACAATATCTGGACATTCCCCCGACGGTCTTTTACCTAACTGTAGCTATTGACGGAGAAGAATCATGTTACCGGTACTGAATTTTGAATAAATTGTGGGTTGGGTAGGAAGGGAATCTGATTTAAGATTTTAAATATTAAGTCCAGAGTGGAATGTTAAAATATACATGTTGAGAGTGGAATTAACATAAATAAACTACATTAACGAAAAAGGAATGCTTGTGGTGGCCCTGGGACGTTTCAGCCCAACACGCTTCGGAATCCATATATTGAAGCACCTGCATGCACTAACAAGGAAAACTGGCCAAGATTGGGGGGGGGGGGGGGGGGTGCAGATGGGCAAGCAATCGATGATATAGGCCTATTTGTGCGTGTGGGTTTATGGGAGTCTGGAGTCCAATTGCCTCATTTCGGGGATGGGGAATGAGGGGGGGGGGGGGGAGGGGACTATTTACTTCACCATATTGGAGTGGTATGGACGACTGAATCTTACACTGCCAAGACACTGAAATTTTTTATGTGCTGGCTGCACGTAAAAATCGGGGGTAGCGCCAGAAAATCTCCGATAGAGGAACTAAAATCTCCTGCCTGAAAGACCTATTTTAATTTTTGGGGTTTCAAGACACGTGTGGGGGGACAAACCCAAAAAATTATAATACGAAATTTTGAGATAGTTTGAGCTAGGGTTATGACGTGTGGTGGTCTGGCTTGTCGATCGGCATGTCATTATTGAAAAATAAAAAAAATAGTATTTTCTATTGATTTTATTTACATATGGTTATAATTATGATTGCTGAATTAAAAAAGTAATTGAAAATGTTGATTTGTCTCTTATTTTTTCTCAAGCTTGTCATGTGCAGAGGTGTTAAAACAGATGTTGGTTTGAAGGACAGCTCTGTGCTTTGTTGCGCCATTCAAATGTTATTTCACACCTTGTGCAAGTGGTAGTTTAATCTACTATATTTAATTAATCACATCAATCCCGACTACTTTAATGTAGTAGTAGAATATTTTATTTAAGTGTCACATTTCAATACACATACATAATATACAGAGTATTTACAAAATATTTATATGAAATCCAGCCTATGAAGGCTTATGAGACATATCTTCATCAGAGGTAGGTCTTTTTTTACAGTAGTTCATAAAAGAACCCCCCCCCCCCCCAAAAAAAAATCCCCCAAAAAACAAAAAAAAAACAAACCCGAAAAAACCAAAACACATGCATGCACACCAACACACACCCTTGCGCCCCCCCCCCCACACACACACTTGCACCCCCCCCCCCCCCACACACAGAGTAGTATGCAGACATACGCCCAAGTGCACTTGGGTATACTTTCGTGTACTAATTTTCTTTCACTTTTTCTTATCCCCCCCCCACCCATCACGTATATCTGTCTCTATCTCTTTCCCACTGAAGTGTACTCTCTCTTAGAATGGCACATTCGCAGATATTTTAATTCGGTATCCCCCTTATATTCACCCACGTATTTTTACATACACACAGGCTAATTATTATTTTTTATTATTTATTAGGGTTTAACGACACATTAACAGCCACATCATGTCGGTGACAGTTTTACAGGTGGAGGAAGCCGGAGAGAACCACCGCGCAGCGACGAGCAGCTGTCAGCTCCCCAACATCGTAACTCTGAACTCTGCACCGCGGCACAGGCAGGGTTAGATTGGTTGAAGACATGCGCACCATCGACGTGCAGTACGCCTCAGCACACAGCGTCATCGTGCCCACATATAGGCAGTCGGGGTTAAGTGCCTTGCCCAAGGACACAACACGGGAGCACGAATCAGTCGCTGAAATGGTCACCCATCCAACTACTAACCGCGCTCGACGTTGCTTAACTTCGGTGATCTGGCGAGAACCGGTTACCGCGACACCACCACCCCCCCCCCCCTCCGGCTTAGCAATTGATAATACAAATAACAACGTCGAGGAACGTTGAAAAATCTGCAAATGCAAAGAGTATAAAAGTATTAACAAACCCCTACAGAATTGGATGAAGGATATTTGTTTCCGCGGTATGCAAATATCTCCCGTCCACCCCACCCCCCACCCCCCCCACCCCCCCACCCCAATGTGAAATAATCATTAGTTTCAGTCACGAGTGAGATACTTTTTGGTATCCATTCAAAAACACTATTTTTTCTTTTTACTATATCCTTTTTATAAGAATCTTTAATTGCGTAGCCCGACAAGAGTAAGACGGGAAAGAGGATGGGCTGGTCGCAGGAGGTTTTTTCGCCTAAACATCCCACCCAAGGAAAACACGGTTCATCACGTGTTGGCCTACAGCTGTAACCAAAATGTGAAATTGGGAACTTCGCGATTATTATTTGTTTTTCTCAAGTCTGGTTTATTTATTTCCTCGATCAAATCGATCGCGCAAACACAACAGTTTAGTTTCGAAAGTGACAAGGACTTTGTACTTAACCAAATGGAACTGACTGTTCTATTCCCAATTTACAATTTCAAACCACAACAATAGTCGCCGTCTGCTTCCTCCAAATTCCAATTTTAATTTAAAATAAATTTATCTACTGCCAGCAACAAACGCAGTTGTTTTGCCAGTTGACGTCACAAGACGGTATTTATTAATCAGCAGAGAAACTGACATGCAAAAGCAATTAAGCTAATCCCTTAACGCTCGTGACCATGGCGGGTCGGTGTTTTGAAAACTGTCTTCCACTGATCAAACACTGCGGTCCACTGAAACTCCACGATGGAGAACACACCGCAGCGGCGTTTTTGTTTCAATCCACGTTGAACGTACTGTAATGTTAGTTGTAAGAAACCAAATGAAGTTAAAAGATTAAAAAAAGACAACTCATTTAGGTAAATATCTATGTGCTAAAAACAAACTTTTTTATGTTAATATCTATGTGCAGTGTATTATGTTTCTAGTTTATCGCTTGTTAAAAGTTGAAACACTTGAATGAAATAAAATATATCAAAGCCAATGTTCTTGTTAATGTTGCTCTGATGTCAATAGAGATAAGTTATTAATTGTACACGCCCACTCATAAATAGTTCCTCTATAAATAGACAGCACTAATCTAAATTTAGCATCAATGACTGGGGTTTTAATTGACCAGTCTCATATGGGTGCTGTACACGTAATGCATTGAAAATGGGAGTGCAGTGGCTCAGTGGTTATGGTATTGGACTCAAACTAAAAGGTTCCCAGTCAGGCCTGAAAATAAGCAGACTGACATTTGCAGAATGAGGTCCCCAGAGGATGAATTTGATGATGCTATCCCATACAGTGGGCCAATTTATCCTCTGGGTACCTCTTTCTGTTTAGTTTTGAGACCCTTATTCATATTGAGGTTCACAGAGGGTAAATTTAGTGATGCTACCCTGCTATGTGGGGTAGCATCACTAAATTCACCCTCTGGGGACCTCATTTTTTAGATGACAGTCTGCTTATTTTCTGGCTTGTTCCCAGTTTGATCCCTGCATTGTGTCCTTGGGCAAGGCACTTAATCTTTATTGCCCACATGTGGGCATGGTGCTGCTGTTCACTAAGGTGCACTGCATGTCGATGGTGCACTTGTCTTCAACCAGTGCTAACCCTGCTTTTGTGGAGTTAGTATGTTGGGGAGTCTGACAGCTTGTTGTTGCCTGGTGGTTCTCCCCAGATACTCTTCCACCAGAAAAAACTGTCCGGCACGAGGTAACCCCGGCTGTCAAAAATAAATAAATCATTGAAAATGACACACTGAAATAATAAACCATAATGCCCTTGAGACCTACCAAAAGTAGATTTTTGGTTCCAAATGCTGTATTTTTGGAGCCAAACGAATGTTTTCAGTGCCATTGGCACCATGGACACCCAACAGTGTGAACACTGACCAGGAAGTTACCAGTGCTATGATTTGTCAAAAAGGGAGTTTCTTTTCAGATTTGGCTGTTTAACTTTATAACTTTATTTGCAGCACAAGCATATGTTTATTATACAAATACATTGAATACATAATAGTTTCACAGAGAACAATAAAAAGCAGTATATCTACCAATTTTAGATAAATTACATGTGCTGCAGGAAATGACATAGCCAGATTGGCTGTCTTCCTGCTATTCCCGGTGGTTTGTTTGCAGATTGGCGGGACAGATTCAGAAGATAATTAACCCTTTACCTAACACGCAAAGCAGATGACACCTGCAAACAAAGTTCTTGAATACCTATATTTTTTCATTTTTTGCATCAAAAACATAGCTTATAAACCCTGATTGGAATTAGCTCAACAAGCTCTTTCAAATGAGGTGTCATAAGCTATGTTTTTGAGATAAAAAATGAAATAATAAGGAAAATTGAATGGTGTTTTTTTGCAAATAGCTGGCCATTATGTTGGGTAAAGGGTTAAGTAATTAAGTGATCAAAGTTCCGTGCCTCTTTATTATACCTCATACATTCAGTTTCCTTGTTTACTACTTCAGCTGTGTGGGCCAACAAATCATACATTAGTCAGGACTTTCATCCATCTACAGGTTACACTAGCCTGCTAGGAATCTCAATTAATGGAAGATCCGTGAAGATGCAACTGCTTGAATTTAAATTTAAAGATGAATTCAATTTAACCAATGCTAAATTAAATGAACCTTTGAATCTTCGACCTGTCATCGCCTATAAGAAAAACAAAATCTTGTGTAACATTCTTGTAAGGACTGAATTAGAGCCCATAAATGAATAACATAAATTATTGCCAGTCAGTTTAACCAGTTCCTAAGCTCATCACTTAGTTTAAATCAGTTTTATGTATTTTTGTCATGTTTGAAACTCATCAAGGTTCAGTAAATGATAACAATTTTTCAGTGGCATATTAAAAGAAAAAAATGTTTCAGTATTTTTTAAACCAACTGATTCACATCAGTTGTTGCATACAAAATCATTTCATCCTCAACATACATTTAAAAGTATCATCAAATCACAGCTCATTTGTTTCCACCACAATTCAAGTGATAACGTAAATTTCAATGGGGCTTGTTCTACTCTATTTGGCACCCTCAGATTGAGGGGGTACTCACTGTGCTTTTTGCATAGCCTGAAATCCCAAACTCTGAAAAAGCTTGAAAGTCCAGCTGAAACTACTGATTTCAAACCACTGAAGATTGAACACAACAGACCATTGCAGAATGGTAGTGGCGCGGTATATAATTGCAAAAAGACTTGTTGTAGATTACATACTTTTATGCCTGATCAGAAAGAAGAATTTTCCTCTGAACAAACGAAAAATCATCAGATCTGTAATCCCTTCCATTGTGATTCACCAAATATTATTTACCTAATCACATGTAAGCGCTGTCGGAAACAGTATGTTGGTCAAAGTCAAAATCCTTTCCGAGAATGTGCTACTAGACACAAACAGGATATAAAACATAATGCTGATGCCCCAGTAGCACAACATTTTAACCTTCCTGGCCATTCATTGGACGATTTCGAAATCCATCCTATTGAACAACGACCAATTAAAGACACATTAGAAGAAACGGATGAATTTAGAAAAAAATGTGAAGCTTTTTGGATCAATACTCTTCAAACTCTCTGGCCATTTAGTATGAACATATCAGAGGTTGAATGCGAAAGGAGGTCCATCATTCCTTTCAATTTAACATACAACAGTATGAATATCAAAATAGCAAAAATGTTAAAAGATGAATTCAATTTAACCAACGCTAAATTAAATGAACCTTTGAATCTTCGACCTGTCATCGCCTATAAGAAAAACAGAAGCTTGCGTAACATCCTGGTAAGGACTAAATTAGAGCCCATCAATGAATAACATCAATTATTGCCAGTCAGTTTAACCAGTTCCTCAGCTCATCACTTTGTTTAAATCAATTTCATGTAATTTTTTGTCATGTTTGAAACCCATCAGGGTTCAGTAAATGAAAACCATTTTTCAGCGACACATTAAAAGAAAAAAAACGTTTCAGTAGGAAATGTCTGTGCCAGTGCCATTTTTTAACCTCAAACACACACGCACATATATTTTGGAGGGTTATGGTTAATTCTTGACTTGAAAAAAAACAAGATCATTGTCAGACATAATCTCTCATATTCAGCCTTGAGACTGTATTTGGTTTTAATTGACAGGTTTTCGATACCATTCTTTAGACTCCTAATTTGAATTTTAATTGACACATTTCGTGAAAAATTGAACGGAAAATCTATCCTTACCCACTAGACTACTTGTAATTATCTTGGAGGCTGCAGGATATGTAGATCTGTTTCAGAAGTACATTTGATTTCTCAGAAGATTCTGTTCACTGAGGTAGGTGTGTTGCTATCATATTTTCTTATTTGTTTCTTTTGTTTTTGTGGGGTTTAATTACACTTTCAACCACCAGGGTCACATTGTGTCCAACAGTTTTATGTTGGAGGAAGCCAGAGTACTCAGAACCACCAAGCAACAGCAAGCAACTGTCTGACTACCCAACGTACTAACGTGCACCATTGATGTGCAGTCCACCTCAGTACACAAGCAGTCAGGATTGACCCTTGGGACTAATTCCGTCTTGGATCACTTTTTACTAAAACAGAACAGGTGCTACAACTTGCTGTCTCTGGGTTAACTCCCAAGTTATATTCCAAGTACTTTGACTGTTGTTTTTAGGCAAGTTTTGGCTGCCTATAACTTAGTTCTTCAAAAATCTTCATCATATCGATCAGTTAGAATCTTTTGATATTTGGTAAACAGTATACTTAGGGAGGTGAGATATAAGTGTGTTAAAGCCAAATCCCTGGGTTCATATTTGGGCTTCCTGTGGGAGCCCGAATTGTACCAGAATTTCTATTTTCTGAACTGAGAGGCCAATTTGAACCAAATTTGATATGAAGGCTTATTGGGTCAGAAGTTTTTTGACCGTCGCTCCTGTGGGACCTAAAAATAGAAACAATTTAAAACGCCCATATCTCCAAAACTACATGGCACTGAGAATTTTTATGTTTTATGTGCTAGGAACAGCAGAAAGGAATGTTCCAAAAAAAGCATGCCATCGGGTTTATCATAGGGTACTATTCCAGGACTTTGAAAAAATACATAGCATTTTTTAACACTGAGTAATGGCAAAAACATTAAAGAATCTTCTTCCCCCATACCACTGCTCTAAATGCTTTCATTTTTCACATTTTACATCTTTGGAAGATTTATTCACATGTTGTTGAATTCAAATCCCAGGGTCCATATTTGGGCTCTCAATATGTTCAGATTAGTGTAATATGAGGAGTATTCTTTAAAAATCTTCTTCCAGTCCCCCAATCAGATTATTTTGATATTTGGAATGCAGCATCCTTGTGTGTGTGTGTGTGTGGGGGGGGGGGGGGGGGGGGGGGGGAGATTCAAGTTTGTTCAAGCCAAGTCCCTGGGTTCATATTTGTGCTCCCTGTGGGAGCCTGAATTATTACTTAGTTGAATATGAGGAATATTCTTTAAAAATCTTTTTTTTTCAGATCCACTTGTCAGAATCTTTAGATATTTGGTATAAGCTTTACTTAGGAGGGTCAGATGCAACTTGTTCAAATCAATTCTCTGGGTTGATATTTAGGCTACCATGTCAGGTGAGCACCCTCTGGCCCCCTGGGTCCTCTTGGTTATGAATAGTTCTGAAAGGACATGACCATTACACAAAGGGTAATAAATCAATCTCTTCGGCCTCCACTCTAATTCTGTTTGGAATGTGATGCTGTTATGGGCTGTTTGTTAGCCAATTTTTTGTGGAGTTTGAGTGCAGATGACCATTAATTTTATGTGACTTCCCTTTACTCACAAAGATATACAGATAATACTCCTATTATAGATATTACAACCAATAAGTATTTAAATCACCTTGACAACATCAAGATACTAACACAGTTGGCAGAACTACACAGCATAATCAAAATACTACAACCATAGTAAGTCTTTATTCATAACTGTTTAGCGAACAAACATGTCTTATCATTTTGATTAACCCTTGAGGGCTTGGACAGATGTCTTGAATTCCCAGAAGTCCACAGCCTCTATACGTCCAGTAGCTTAGCAGTGATTAACAGGTAGCCAAGACATGACTAGAAAACACTGCCTAGTTAATTTGTCTATTGTCAGCAGGATCTCCTCATGATGGCATGTTAGGGGCATGATAGCATGTTGGGGAACCTGTTCCAAGTCTTAAAAGTTGGAAATAGGCCTTTAAGGGTTAAATCATTAAGGATTCAATTAAATCAAGACTCGATTGAAAAACATTTCTTGTGTTACTTCAAAGAAAATGAATGAATACATAAAATAATAAGAATTGAAATGAATTACCTGAACCTTAATCAGAATTTGAATGTGGGATGGGTGTTTTAAGTTTAGTATTAACCCTTTGCTACTTCTGTATGTGTTATTACGTACGAAATCTTTTTTTATGTGTACCCATACTATGTATGGTACACATAATGCCGGCATCCGGGGTGACCATCCGTCGTTTGTCCATCCTTTGTCCATCCGTCCGTCCATCTGTCCGTCCGTCTGTCTGTCTGTCCATCCGTCCGTCTGTCCGTCTGGCGTTCGTATCCATTTCTTTGGCATTCGATAACTTGAAAAATATTGCTTGGATTGTCTAGTTACTTTATATTTGTGTTCATGTTACTGATTTGCCGAGCTGTATAGTTTTTGGTGTAAAACTGATGATTTGTTCCTGAGATATTAACCCTTTATCCTTCAAATTGAAAATTCCTTCAATCCCTTTGGCATTTGATAACTTGAAAAATATTGCTTGGATTGTCAAGTTACTTTATATTTGTATTAAGGTTACTGATGTACTGAGCTGTATAGTTTTTGGTGTAAATCTGTTATTTTGATCCTGAGATATTAACCCTTTATTTCTCCAATCCGTTTGGCATTCGATAACTTGAAAAGTATTGCTTGGATTGTCAAGTTACTTTATATTTGTGTTCAGGTTACTGATGTGCCGAGCTGTATAGTTTTGGGTGTAAAACTGATAATTTAATCCTGAGATATTAACCCTTTATCTTTCAAATTGAAAATTCCTCCAATCCCTTTGGCATTCGATAACTTGATAAATATTGCTTGGATTGTCAAGTTACTTTATATTTGTGTTCAGGTTACCGATGTGCCAAGCTGTATAGTTTTTGGTTTAAATCGGATAATTTGATCCTGAGTTATTAACCCTTTATCCTTCAAATTGAAAATTCCTCCAATCCCTTTGGCATTCGATAACTTGAAAAATATTGCTTGGATTGTCTAGTTACTTTATATGTGTGTTCAAGTTACTGATGTGCCGAGCTGTATAGTTTTGGGTGTAAATCTGATGATTTCATCCCGAGATATTAACCCTTTATCCATCAAATTAGACACTCCTCCAATCCATTTCTATATGTACCCATACCTTGTATGGTGTACATAATGTCAGCATCTGTGGTGGCCCTCCGTCATACAGCTTTCTACTAGTTGTGCGTATGGGTACACATCTGATGATTTTATCGGCCTATTTTTTAATTTAACCCTTTGATACTTTTGTAAGTGTTATTATGTACGAAATCAAACAGCACGTTGATACTTTCTGGTCATTTGTTTTGTTACTATTTTTCGATTTTTTAAAGTTTTGATCTCAAATTCTTATTTTCTCCCGAATAGTGCTGAGTTATAGCCGTTGAGGCAATGTTATCGCAGCTTAAAATACCAACATAATCCTGCTGTCAAGACGTCTTAACTGGTTGAGTGCTAGAAGCCACTATCATGGCTTTCAAAAAATGAGGATACCAGAGCAAAAGCCAACACTTTCCTTGCTTATATTTCATATTCAGTCAAACACAAATAATATTTTGTTTATATAAATTTGTTTTATTACAAATTATTGGAGAGTGCCTGTGGGCACTCTCCAATAATTTGTAATAAAACAAGTTTTGAATAACAAATTCAGACCACCAAAAATGATCTAGCCCTCAACCAGATAATTGCAGATGTGAAAAATATCTTGTTATTTGTTCCTTCTGACGTTTGACGTCGCATTTTGAAAAACGTTGAAGAAACTGAACTCCCAGTGGCATTTGAACGTCATGATATTTAAAGTCTCAAAGGGTTAAGTGTTACATGTAAACTCATTCAACATTCATAATTCAATAAAGTCACAGAAAATTCATTTCAATTCTTATTTAAATAAACATTGTTACATTACTGGAAAGTGATCGATTGGTCACTCATCTCAAATTTATTGATGAGAGGCTGGAAATAATTTATAACCCAAAGCAGGTAAGGAAGTCATATTGGAACATCATTCCTCACTTATATGCCCACTTTTTAAAAAAAGAGAGTATAATGTTATGGTGCTGTCCGTCTGGGATTCGGTCCATTAATTTTTTTGTGTGCGGGCCATAACATTTTAAAGGCAAGAGATATATCATGATGAAACTTGTATGACAAATGTACCACCACTAGATGGTGCGTTGCATCCAAAATATATGAACAGTTCGCCAAGGTCAAAATCACAAATAGAGGTCAGAACATGGAATCAGGATGTACATCATTTTTCTCCTGTCTGAGACATAACTTGTGTGTGGAAGGAGATTTCATAATGAATCTTTCACAATATATGGACCAACATTAGAAAATTTGTTTGGATTGGCCCACAAAGTTCAAGATAAACACATGTAATCAGCATGCACATGAAGTTTTTTTTTGTATTCAGGGCATACCTTTTTCATAGAATGAGATATCACATTGAAACTGATACTACATGGACCACAAATAGACAGTGTGCCACTTACAAAATTGATGACCGGACCACCAGGGCCAGGGTCACAGATAGCGGTCAACAAGCGGAACAGCATGCACTTTAATTTTCAAGTTTAAGGAGATATCACAATGAAACTTTCACAACATGTGGACCACTACCATATGGTGTATCACATATAAAATTCATGACAGCCCACCCAACATGCGGGTCACTACTATATGGTGTATCATGTATAGAATTCATGACAGCCCACCAAGGTCAAGTCACAGGTTGAAGTCAGCACATGGAATCGTCATGTACTTCAACTTTTTTGTATATAACCCCAACTTTTTATTGGAAGGAGAAATGTAAACAACACAAGTACCAACACTAGATGGTGTGTCACATACAAAATTACAACCTTGGTCAAATTCACAGATCGATGTCAACGATGAGAATGAGCCTGCACATCAACTTTTTGTGGGCCACAACTTTTTAATGGAAAGAGACATATGTATCACCAATAGGTGATGTGACACATTTAAAATTCACAACCATCCCACAAAGGTGAAGGTCACTGATAGAGGTCAACACATGAATTTAATTGCACATCAGCATATTCAAGGTGGCCAACTGGCAGCCATTTTTATTGGAAATTGCGTGTAATTCGTTATACGCTCAGAACTTCTGAACGACATTTCTGATTTCAATAATTTTTGGTATGGAGGTCTAGCAGCATAAGATAAATAACATATCTTATGGGGTTTTTTCTTGTGCATAAATTGTGCAAATTAGCCTTACTTAACCTTTTTTCGGGTAATATTTTTGTGTGTATTATGTTGTGTACTGTTACCACCTGTATTTCAGAGATGCTTTGACACTTTTGTTTAAAATTTTTAGATTTGATTGGGCATTAGGATAAATTGATGCATGTCAATTTTTTTCTGAAAAAATTCAAGATGTCCGACTGGCGGCCATTTTTGTTGGAAATTGCGTGCAATTTGTTATACGCTCAGAGTTTCTGAACGACATTTCTGATTTCAATAATTTTTGGTATGGAGGTCTAGCAGCATAAGATAAATAACATATCATACAGGGTTTTTTCTCATGCATAAATTTTGCAAATTAGCCTTAACCTTTTTTTCGGGTAATATTTCTGTGCGTATTATGTTGTGCACTGTTACCACCTGTATCTCAGAGATGCTTTGATGCTTTTGTTTAAAATTTTCAGATTTGATTGGGCATTAGGACAAATTGATGCACGTCAATTTTTTTCCGAAAAAATTCAAGATGTCCGACTGGCGGCCTTTTTTGTTGGAAATTGTATGTAATTCGTTATTCGCTCAGAACTTCTGAACGACATTTCCGATTTCAATAATTTTTGGTATGGAGGTCTAGCAGTATAAGATAAATAACATATCGTACATGTTTTTTTCTCGTGCATAAATTATGCAAATTAGTCATACTTAACCTTTTTCTCGGGTAATATTTTTGTACATATTATGTTGTGTACTGTTACCACCTGTATTTCAGAGATGCTTTCATGCTTTTGTTTCAAATTTTCAGATTTGAAGGGAAGAGACATAAGATAAATAACATATTATACAGGGTTTTTTTTCTTGTGCATAAATTATGCAAGTTATCCTCACTTAACTTTTTTACAGGTATTTGGATGCTTCCAGTAAAACCACAGAAATGTGGGTAATATTGGGACTAGTTTGTTGAGTTGTTCCTATGATATCCATATTTGTTTGGGTTTTATTGAGAAAATATCAATATATTTAACAGTAATCCACCTACTGTAGGGGACGATTGTCTGATCGCTGGCTATCGGCGTTGCACTTGTTGATGAAGAAATGCCCGAATGTGTCGGCCAGTTCTTTTGCAGATGAATGTTCTGGGAGAACACTGCATTTGCACAATGAAGGAGTTTGTTCATGACTTCTGACAAAACGTGGTTTTTGTATGCTGTCTTTCATGATCTCAGAAATATTGTCTCTTGGCTTCGTGAATGAGAACATTTCGTTGGTGGACATAAAGTTCTTGGTGAATTTCAAGCTTGGATTTACGCCACTGTTTTTTGAGCAATTGACAGAGTTGCTTGGCAGATCCGATCACATCAGTGTACTAGGGAGAGGTTTCTTTTTTTATTTAGCTGGATTATGATAAAATTGATGAATATCTGTGCAGGATTATTTAATGATTTTACTGCTTGTCTGTCAGCTCCACTCAAATAAATATAAAATGCTTCTGTTTGTATAGATTCTATAAAATACTAAGTTTGGCCAGTTATTCACAGCATAATAACAGACTGGAGATGGAAAGTCATGATATTATGAGTGGGTGAAAGCAGTTTATTGACCAAAGAAGTGATTATAATGAATTGTTGTAGGAAAAAAAGAAATATCTCTTCTGTTTTTCCATCGAAGGAAGCAGATCTGTTTTAAGATCTCTATATCAACACTGAAACTATAATATGTACTGCGATTACAGTTGTGGTTTAACCCTTTACCTAACATGAAAAGCAGACAACACTTGCAAAAAAAATTCTTGAATAACTAATTTTTTTCATTTTTTGTCTCAAAAACATAAATGAAAAAATAATGAAAAGGCGATTTTTTAGAATAGCGCTGGCCGGTTTTGTCCATTACGTTGGGTAAAGGGATAAAGGCCATGAACCAATTGTCAGGATCTCTTATTTATTAAGTAGCTTCCCAAATGATGTGACGCTTTCACTTTGCTACTGTTACAAGCAATTCAATGCCAGCTTTACCAGCAGTACCAGAAGTTAATGCTATTCCAAGCTGTTCTGGTGATTCTTGACTGAAAAATTAGATGTATAATAATAATAAAATGAAAGTAAAATAATTAAATGTATAGAAAGTGACTCCGAGAGTGATACTGAGCCTTGAACTGGGTAACCTTTCCAGAAAGCTTTGTTGATCGATTCGCCCAGGGAGGGTTTTTTTGGATGAGTCGGCACACTCAATTCCAAATTCCTTGTTGCGTATTGACATTTAAAATGTTCCAAAAATTAACATTAATGAAAAACATGAGAACATTCTGATTTGTGGTATTATAATTATTAAATTTCATCTGTGAGTTGAACAGTCAGTTTGTTAAATTATTGTTGGAAAGTGGGACTATTTTTTTATGTATGAGTGATTTGGCTAGTCCAGTCTTGAAAGAACGATAATAATAACAATAATAATAATAATAATAATTCAATGTTAACGTCTAGAATCCACCACAGTGCTCTCTGACTTACATTATCACCGTGTATCACAGGTGTTCACACCCTTTGTTCATTCTATGACGTTCTCAGCTCAACTCAACTTAGCATACTGCCGTGCTCCACAGAAGGGCACACAAGGCAAGCACCTCAACAGGTCCCTATTTTACACTTAGTCCAGGCACATTAGACATAAAAATGAGAAAGTAAGGAAAAAAATCGGAGAAAGCTGATTTTTTTATATGTTTCCGGGACACACATTGCGGATAAAGTGTGAAAAGTCCCCGCGAATCCGAGTTGAGCTTTTTTAGTTATAGCGTTTTTTTGATGAAAAAAAAAATTCGACCCAGCTCCATATTTCTCATTCTTATTCGCCTTAGTAGGGTGAGAATCATAAATATCGTGCTGAATTATATTGAGAATACATATCCCCAACAGAAAATGCCAACTTTGTACCAATCCTCACACTCAATGGTGAAATATTCACGAAAATGTACAAAATTACGAAAAAAAATTTATTGTTTTCATACACACAACGGTACACAAACGTCCATTAAATCAAATCTACGACTACTTTGGGAGTTAAATTATATATCAAAAATTGCAGAAAAGCAGTGGCTTTATAATGATATATAACAATAGTCATTTATTCCATAATGAACTGGTGAAACGTGTGAAATATTAACCATACCCCCTAAACTCAAATTCAAACGGCATCGACTTTTCTCATTCAAATACCGTATTATAGCATCATTGTTTCAATTTCCATGTTCGATTAAATCACATAATGTGGTGTTCGCCTACACTCAAGATGCAAACTGAATGTGAGAAACAGGGACTGAACGTTTGTCCAGTGACGTTTGACCAACCACTTTATATCAAAGCAGTGGAGATTGTGTCTTCGTCAGATAAGTTGACAAAAGTTTTCGTTAGACTCGGCGGCTTCCATATGATTATGTCATATTTAGGGGCAATTGGTTCGATCATGGCTGGTAGCGGCTTGGATGAACTTTGGGGGACTGTTTATGCTGGTGGGTCAATCCATCATTTGATCAGTGGTCATGCATATTCAAGAGCAGTTCGTGCCCATTTGCTAACACAAATTGCAATTACAAAACTTGTGTTTGAAGAAAGCCGAACACTAGATAACATAGACTGCACAGAAGTCAATGAAATATTCTGTGGACTTGCCAGAGGTGACTGTACAACAGCTGACGCTGTCAATCAAGAAAGTGTCAACCATCTACTGTCAAAATTACACGAACTGCTCCGGAATGCGTCCGTAGGACGCACAGGAAAGCTTTGGGTACAATACTACGAGCAAATAGGTCTTCTCCAGTTGTTCTTGAGAGCAGAGCGCACATGCGACTGGGAACTCCACACATATTGTGTTCGCAATATGATTCCAGTATTTCACGCAGGTGGTCATTTTGCATACGCAAAAAGTTCTCATCTCTATTTGCAGCAGATGAATGAGCTAACAGAAATAATGCAACAGGATGATTTGAAGTTGTTCACTGAGAAAGGTTACTTTACCATAAGGCGCTCAGATAAATTCTGGGACGGGATATATTCTGATCAGACCATAGAGCAGTGTTTAATGAGAATGTTCAAGCTCCCTGGTGGTCTCACACATGGCAGGGGAATAACCGATAGCACTGTTGCGAAATGGGTACATGGACTACCTCTTTGCCTTCCGATATGTAATGCTCTCGAAAATTTTGTTCATGTTCACACTGGTCATGGCGAACAACATCGGGATCTCCGTCAAAGTTCACAGTTGACTGATGCCAATGATATCACCAAATTATTGAACTGGCTCAGAGTGCATTCCCCCTTTCAGAATAGAGATCCACTACAATTAGTCTCTATAGCGACCGGGCTTGTGGCCGACAAAACTGTGAACTGTGACCAAGTTCGCAAAATTGGTGAATGTTGCGTATCGAATGTTGTAAGCAAAACGTTCAACAGCATCAAACTACGACGTGTTGACACTGTGAAGTCTTTCGCATCGATGGCAAATAGCATCAAAGTCCGTGGAAGTAAGGTAGTGATTGACCCCACAATTCTGTTCAACAGCATCACATGTGTTATTCAGTCACAAGCAGAGATGGAAGAGTATCTCAAATATGAACTCGCCCCGAAACCACCAGCATTGTTTGATTCTGCTGGAATGAGGAAGACACAGAAAAGCACGCTCGGTAAGATCCTCAAAACATACGGTTCCGAGCAAACTAAAATCCCAGAACATTCTCTGTTTGTTGTAGATGGTGGATTTTTATTGAGGGCAGTTGTATGGCCTAAACAGTCGTCATATAAGGACATATGTACATCATATTCCAGTTATCTAGTGAGACATTTTGGGGCGAACGTCGTGGTTGTTTTTGATGGTTATGCTTGTACAATGTCGACAAAGGGCATGGAACAAGCCCGTAGATCTAAAGACAGGTATTCCATTGATATCAATATCTCACCCGAGTTACCAGCCACCACACCCCAATCCGATTTCCTTGCAAATGCCAAGAACAAAACCCAACTGATCGATCTTCTAATGCAGGAGCTATCTGCTATCAATATTCAGTCCAAGCAGGCCGAGGCTGATGCTGATGTACTGATAGCCGAAACTGCACTTGACATCGCTCAAGATGACAACAATGTTGTTGTTGTGGGAACAGACACAGACTTGTTAGTCATTCTTACCTCTCGAGTTCAACCGTGATGTAATATTCACATGATGTATTCCATTACCCCAAACTTACTAGTTTCAGTTAGTGAAATAGCAACCAAAATGGGTGACCATAGAAGCAACCTCCTTGTAGCACATTCTATAAGTGGTTGTGACACTACTTCTGCACTCTTTCGAGTTGGTAAGAAGAAAGTATTCAGTACAATTGTCTCTGATGTTACTAGCGACTCACAACAGTATGTCAACACAATTTTGTCGGATGACAGTACACCAAGTGCAGTAGCCGCTGCCGGGGAACAACTTCTCCTGATCTTATACGGGAGTAAAACTGTTTCCTCTCTCGACCAATATAGATATGTCACTTACAAGCGTTATGTAGCAAAATCTAAACTGAATAAACCCATCGACCTAGCCGCACTCCCACCAAGCAGCGATGCTGCACAACAACATGTCTACAGATGTTATCTCCAGGTCCAACAATGGCTGGGCACTTCGCTTCCTCTGACGGATTGGGGGTGGTCGCAAGACAATGGACTTCTTGTACCGACTGCAGCCACAAAGCCATGTGCCCCCGATAACCTACTGAATCTGATCAGTTGTGGTTGCAAGAGTGCTTGTACAAAAAGGTGTGGGTGTAAGAAGGCAGGACTCTCTTGCTCAGGTTTGTGTAATTGCAGTTCGGATTCTTGTAACAACCACAGAAACACTGTCCTGTCGGAAATTTCTGAGTTCGATGAATAATATGTATATAGGTCATGTCATTTCTGTATATAGCGTTGATAATAGTCAATGTAACTTAATCCATGTTGATTGATTTGTACATTCTGTAAATATTATTTATTGATTTTTGTACATTCTGTAAATATTATTTATTGATCTAATGCTGCCAGACACAGACGTGTCTGTTCGGTCCCAAGCCCGAAAATAGTTGAGTTCTCATGCTGACAAATTTTATGCCAAAAGGGGAACTCGGCCAGAAGCAGAGGGGGTCTTCCATAAAGTCTGTTTTGTAAGCAATGATAAAAGTCTTCAGATGGTGGTGGATTTTTTATCGTCTGTCCAACTAACATCCCGTTCTGTACTACGACCCTTTGGGCAAATCCGTTAGGAAAATCGTCATTTTTTGCGTAAATCCGATACTTTTTTGTGAATTTTCAATAATTTTTCGCAGAAATTGTCAC
The DNA here is from genome assembly GCA_031216915.1 of Pictodentalium vernedei. NCBI lineage: Eukaryota > Metazoa > Mollusca > Scaphopoda > Dentaliida > Dentaliidae > Pictodentalium > Pictodentalium vernedei. Next base: position 591,864,015 of record CM062295.1, on the reverse strand, counting down.
AGAATGCACATTTTCCTCTAGGTAAATGTAGATTAGACATTATGTAGCTCGAAATACGCGTAAACAAAAAATACAGTTGGATCAATTCGAGGTTACAAAGTTCGTGCGATTTTTTTTAATTTTTTTCAAACGCGTTTTCGAAAAAAGGCTGTAGAAAAAAAAAGCTCAACTGGGATTTTAGGGGACTTTTATCTAATCGTTCAGTGACATGTACTCGACATTCCCTGAAAAAATCAGCTTTCTCCGATTTTTTTCCCTAGTGAAACCTAATGTTCTTGGGCTATTAGGTATGGTGAGGATTGCATAGTACTGGTGAACATTCCCAACGTCCACAGCTGGCATGTGACGCAACGTCACAGAATCACACACTCAAACTTCTCCGATTGCACACCAGCTACTACTATGGAAAGCACCCGAATCAATTGCCGAATGGTCACCCACCCAAGGATTAACTGGACTCGACGTTGCTTAACTTTGGTGATCTAACAAGAACCCGTCTCTCTTCACCAGTGTTCCCACAATCAGATGATCTTTGTTATTGTTTTGAAATGTACGTGTTTGCAGTTGAATTGGGTTGAATATTGCATAGTTAAATGTCATGTAGCATATAATAAAAAGAAAATCTATGCTATTTAAGTGAATATTGGTAATTATCTCATTCGTGTGAACCTGAAAATATTTTTCACTCCTGCAAGTGCTCGTGAAAAATAAAACTTTCAGGTCTACACTCATGAGATAATTCCCGATATTCACTAAAATAGCGTAGATATCCTCTATGTATTATGGATAAAATTTCTCTGATGAAATATTGATATTTCCAGATCAGGGGTGCAGTGGCTCAGTTGGTAGAGGTGCAGGCTGCAAGCCGAGAGATCCTCGGTTTGAATCCCACCTGCAGCAACTGCATTGTGTCCTTGGGCAAGATACTTCACCCCCATTGCCCACGTCGGGGTACGGTGGCCTTGTGGACTAAGGCGTACTGCACGTCGATGGTGCACTTGTCTTCAACCAATGCTAACCCTGCTTGTGTGGAGTTCGTATGTTGGTGAGCCTGCTCGTCATTGGTCGGTGGTTCTTCCCAGGTACTCCGGCTTCCTCCACCTGTAAAATTGTCTGACACGAGGTGACCCTGGCTGTTAAAAGTGTTGTTAAACCCCAATGAATAAATAAATATTTCCAGATCAGTTTTCAGAGGGTTAATAGATAAAGCACTTTGGTTACTTCCTGTTTTGTGTATGATATGGACTACAAATTTGTGATGAGATTGTACAAACCTATTTAGGGACCATATGGTTGAATGGTACATTTACAGTTTTATTTATTTAGCTGGAATATGATATAATTGATGATTATCTGTCAAGGATCGTTTAATGATTTTACTGTTTGTCTCTCAGTTCAATTCAAATAAAAATAAAATGCTTCTGTTTGTATAGATTGTATAAAATACTAAATTTGGCCAGTTATTCACAGCATAATAACAGACTGGAGATGAAAAGTATTGAGATTATGGGTGGGTGGAAGCAGTTTATAGACCAAAGAAGTGATTCTGTATAAAGGATAACTCAAAGACTAGATTCCATATGCATATTTTTATTTCATATATACATATTTGCATCATCAGAAAAGTCTCTACACACACAGTAGATGATGTGCTCGGCTCCCTGGTTAGAGCCCAGTGGGGAATGGAGATGATATGAAGCGATAATGACGATGAAATGATAATGCTGAAGAGGTCCGGCCCCCTGGTTAGGGCCAAACACTCGATTAGGAATACAGAAAAACTGAGATATGTATTTTTGTAGGCATAAAACATCATTCTGAGTCATTTCAAGAGAAATGGCTCAGATGATGTAATGTGCCCATGCCTCAAGCGAAAAAGGGAGATGAGGATCGGGATGAAGGATGAGAATGTAGAAGGTGAACCTGCTCGGCTCCCTGGTTAGAGCCCTGCAAATGAAGAAGCACAAATGATGATCTTGTGGCAAGGAAAGAGAGAGAAGGTTGATACTTGGGAGATACCCCAAGGAGGGTAGAGGAGACACATGCAACACGACTTGTTGGAGGCTGATTGGTGATGGCGGTGGGAAAGTTTGTGAATTTTTTCCAAATCCCAATGAGACGTTAATGACTTGGAATGCAAAGAGTTCTGCAGTCTCACTAAAAATAGCCACAAGTGGGAGGAGTCCACTTAGAATTAGTAGTACCACACCTGAATAAATGAACAACTCCAAATTTTGCTGAAGCTGCAGATATTTGACCTATTCACATTTACACAAACTCCACCTAATTTATCTTCTATATGTAGGTATATTAAGTTACAATTTGTGTAAAGGATAACTCAAAGACTAGATTCCATATACATATTTTTATTTCTTATATACATATTTGCATCATCAGAAAAGTATCTACTACACACACAGTAGATGATGTGCTCGGCTCCCTGGTTTGAGCCCAGTGAGGAATGGAGATGATATGAAGTGATAATGACGATGAAATGATAATGCTGAAGAGGTCCAGCCCCCTGGTTATGGCCAAACGCTCGATTAGGAATACAGGAAAACTGAGTTATGTATTTTTGTAGGCATAAAACATCATTCTGAGTCATTTCAAGAGAAATGGCTCAGATGATGTAATGTGCCCAAAATGTGTAGTAGAGAGCCTACATAAATACATGCCTCCAGTAAGTCCCTTGATTATAGTTGGCGATGATTAAGATTAACATGGTAACTTACAATAACTAAGTTACAATACTGTATATAAGGCATAAAGCAACTTATACTTTTTCAGCAACAGTCACACAGCTTACACGCGTTTCTCACAACTAGACTACTAAATATGTACATGGATAAAGCAGTAGCTAAAGAAAAGTGGAGTATATATGATTATGTAACTCCTTGTAAACGTCCATACTGCTTCTTAACACCAGTCTGATGAACTCTGATAGGTTGCTTATCTGCATGTAACCTTCGAACATTTACACGAAGGTGAGGATACACTATCACCTGCCAAATACTAGCGATGGTACCAAGAGTGCTGCCACACTGTTTGGAAGAACTGTTAACAACCCCATTGTTCCCCTCTTAAAACTAAACTCTTCTCAACTGAAAGGAAAACAATGGTTAGACCAGAAAGTTCAGCTAATGACATAAATCTGCCAACCCATTCCAGAATATCACTTGAGCAATAAGAGAGGACACTAAGGTACCAAGCTTCTAATTTATTGTATTCCCCATGAATTCATTACTGACAAATCAGGTTATTTTGAGCATTTTTTTGTAGATGTGTCTGGAGTCTTGATATACCTAATATAACAACTTGATGACCAATGACCTAAAGGTTTAATTAGATGGTGTTCTATATTGGCAAATGACGCAGAAGTAGTGGCCCCAATTCTGAAAGAATGTCCTGAATAAGAATCCTGCGAATAACCCATCTTTTCAAGCACCAACCTGATATGTGTGATGAAATATGATCAGGTTAGAGGTTGACCACTACAGGGGACAAAGAGAGGGCCTTGGTTCCCAAATATTAACCTATTTCTTAAGTATTTTTTTAGAAGCCTCACTGGGCATACTGGATGATCAACGTTGAATGATTTTATATCAATTCCCTTTCGAAATGTGTCTGTATTTTATGCCTTCAACCTTAAGATGCATAATGTGTCATTGTCAGCAAAAGACATATCTCCCATTTCGAGATTTGAATCTGCTTCTGACTTTGACTTTGCAGTGAATTCCCCACATCTTAAAAACCCCAAAAATGCTACAGAACAGGCTGTCTGCAGCATGAGGTCTGTATAGGGACCGAAGCTACCATAATTTAAGGCCCAGAATATACGATTTAGGACTGGAAAAGTTATGGGAAATTTGGGTGTTTGTGGTGCAGAAGTGAGCTTCTTGAAACCGCACAAAACAATAGGGACTTGCTTATAGAGAACACCATCAGGGTAACACATAGGGTCAGCAAGTCCATTTTCGAGGTAATAGAATTTTATACCAGCCAAATACAATTTAATGGTGTTGTGCTTAAAGTGTGCTGGCAGTACGCTATAAAATATACAATCAGTTCCTCATTGACATGGGGAAAGTGTCTGTTGGATAAACCAAATCCTTTGGTGAAGTTAAGAAAACACTGTAGACCAGACCTGTAGGTTCTCCGTGTGCTGGCTCTCAAAGTGCAATGTAGGAGGTCTTTAACCACTGGATTTAAATGGCAGAAAACTGGAGAATAGCTGGAATCGCTTCTGGATGTGGACAGGCATCTGGTGCTAGTTCTCAGAATCGGTTCATCTGAAAGCGAGAAAGAGCATCAGCTTTGTCATTCTTATAACCTGGAACATGCCTTGCGTATACTGCAAAGTTGTGCTTTGCAGCATACCAAGTCAGATTTCTCATCCAATGCATGATTCTTAAGTTTTTTGAACGACCCTTTTTAATGATATGCACGTCTGCTTCATTGTCGCATTGGAATAGTACATGTTTCCTACACCACTGTCTCCCCCAAACCGCTGTTGCTACAACAATGAGATACAGCTCTAGTAAAGCCATGGAAGGCAATTCATTGTTTGTTCTAAGGGCCTCAGGCAACTCACCCTGGAACCATCTCCCAGCATAAAAAGCACATAAACCCCTGCTGGAGGAGGCATTTGTGAAAACCTGTATATCAGCATCGACGGTAAGAGTGTCATCCAGAAAGAAGGATTTGCCATTTCACTCTGACAAAAAATGGTACCACATCCGAAGGTCTTTTCGACATTCACTATTAAGATAAACGGTAGCAAAGAGGCTATCAACTGAAGTAGACAGTGCAATTAAATAGGAAATAAAAGAGTGACCGTGTAGAATACATCAGCATGCCAAGTTCATGTACCACAAGAGGGAAAGCAGCTCCCATTTAGAGCATGAGCAGATATGCAGGAAACTTTGTACCTTGCCCACCAATCTGTGCAATTTATCGTCTGGTAACCGGGCTTCCATCAGTTCTGAGTCTAAAATTATGCTGAGGAACTCAAGGTTTGTGGTTGGACCAAGTGTTTTATGTGGAGCAATAGGTATGCTGAGTGATCTGAAGATTTTTGTCAAGAGAGCCATTGTGCACTCAGGAATTGAACCTGGAGAGTCAATGGAGAGAAAGTCATCCAATAAATGAAAAATGTGGTTGATTTGGTATTGATGCTGGACAAAGAGCTTTGGACTACTTCGGCAGCCAAAAACTAAACGATGATAAAAGTAATACCTATCCCGCCCCCTTATGCCATGTAAATGCCACAAAGATGGATGAATAGGAATTAACTTGAAGGCGTCATCGATATCAGTTTTGTACATCTAGCTCCCCACCCCCAGCTCCTTAATGATGATAGCATCATCGATGCGAACGTTACTTAAAGAACAGTCCTCCTTACATATCAGCTCATTTAAGCTGGGATGTGCAGGATCATCATGGGGTGCTGAGATGTCCACAATGATCCGTTTTTTACCTGAATATTTGCCTGTGGCAATACCAATCGGGCTAATCCAGTAATATTGAAAGGTTGGGAACTGAATGGGCCCAGAAGAAAGCCTTTCTCACACTCATTTATTAAAGCGGCATCCACAAAGAGGGGATCTGCCCTAGCCAATAATAAATTCTGGCATTCAAGGGTACTGCCTGGCATTGAGGAAATACCAGTTTGGAAACTATATTGTAAACCATTGAGCAAATCAGCAACAAACTCCCTGTCAGCGTGGCCCATTAGCTCATTCTCTAAATGTTTTACATTGATGGAGGTAGTTGCCTGCATGTCCAAGTCAACATTTAAATTAGAATCAATACATGCTGCTGCTTTCTGACCAAGTGGCCTCAATGTTTTAGCACTGGTTTCCGGTAGTCAGGCAGTACTCTGTCCGGGAGGATTGCCTCCTTTTGATTTCTTTTGGCTGCCAACATTCACGGGGCATTTACCTACTGGATGACCCCCTTTACATCGCAAGCAAACATGGCTATTGGAACAGGTGGGACATGCACAGCCATTTTCGTTATTAAAGTTATTGAAGATTTTCTGCCCCAGATGAGTGATTCTTGGACGTCCCCGTACATCTAATTTTTTTCCAGACCTGAATGGCACAAGAGTATATTCAGCATTGATACAACCTGGTCGTACAGTCAGAGAAACATCCCTATCAGGTGACATGGTGGATACAATTTTGGGACAAAATTTTGTCCTGTGGGAGGCACTCTCACAGATGTCACACCTATGGAATGTGACCCCTGAGAAAATCCTCTGAAATAATTGGGGGCTGCTTTTGGACCAGTCAACCAAGGTGTTTCGCTGACTCAGCCATGCTGCTACCTCAGCAGAAAAGGCTTTATGGAATTCATAGAATGTGAACCCACCATACTGACTGTGTAGCTGCACAATCAATTTTTCATATGTATCCATCTCACTTCGCCTATTTGGATAGACCTCGCACATGACATTCTTATATGTTGTAAACGCTGTAATAAATTCTGAAATTGTCAGATTTCATGAGACGACTGTCTCCATCTTTCAACTGGAAAGAAAGACTGCCAACCTTTGCAGTCCTCTGATCCCCGCACTTAAAATTGGGAATCATAAGACTGGCCAAGTTCACATCCCTTCCCTCAAGTATGGCTCGCTTCAAGGAAGGCGTCACTTATTCAATGTCATGGTCGAGGCTATCCAGAGCGATACTTGACCTACAATTGAAGGGTTGCACTGGATGAGATCCAAGTTGATGTTCAACGTCCCATAAACGAACAGGCTAGTGGCCTCTCTCCAAATGCGGTGGCAGGTGCATTGTTGTTTGTGTCTCTGTCATAGCTGTTGCCAAATTGAATCTCGGCTCTGGAAGCATTGAACAAGGTGCAAAACTGGAGTCAATGACGTTGTTTACAAAGGTGGCTTCCAGTCCGGTGGAGATGGGATCGTAATGCCGTAAATCTCTTCCTTGGTGAATGACTGGGAGGTGAGTCCGTACATCCGGTCCGGCGGGTTACGGTAAACTGATGTTCCGTCGATCCGTTGACAAATGGAGCTCTGGCAGAAGTGGGCCTGGCACTATGTTTACCGGCGGTAACGGAAATGGGGACGGACTGTTCCTGTTGCAGTGTTGGCAATGAGGTAATCGCAGTTTCAGCACTGGCCACCCGACCCCCTCTGTTGCCCCATGTTCAGGATAGCCTGTGAACCTCACAGTGTCTTTTAACCCACTTAACTCAGCGGCAATGCTCTTGAGCTCGGCTGTGTTTTCAGTCGGAATTGCAGAGTCACTGTTAATGTTGCCTGGTGTTGACAATGAAGCTGACGCTGCTAAACCCATGTCTCCTTGGAAGGAATTGAAAGTTTGAAAGGAATGCAAGGTAACTGGGGGCAATGTTGTGTTGTGATGTCGCTCTGCATTGTCCTGATACAGTTGCACAAGAACAGATTTCCGACCGTTTGGAGCTTTTATGCCAATACTGTCCAGTCTGGCTTTCAATTGCATAACAGTCCAATTGATCGGTTCGTTCTTATCCCAGGAAGGACTGAATTTTCCCTTTTTTTGATTTATTTTGTGTGGAAATGGAACTGTGCCGTTTTGCAGGCCGTGGAGCATGCCCATTGTTCAGCGGCTCATCTGCTCCAGGGTGCGGTGGACTTTCCATTGAAATTGCACTTTCTGATGCATGTACCTCGATTACGGTAGGTACAGGTAAGCTAGGATCTTCAGATCTCCCATGAATCGTGTCACTGTGGAAATAAGAAACTTGACGATCCGAACTCTGAACACTTCCACAATTGACACTGGTAAGTAGCTGTTGTTGCAGCTGATTGGATGGAACAAGTCTGCGACAGTAAAAATCAGCTACATCCAGAAGCGTGTCCAATCTTTTATTCATGGTAACAAATTGCTGCGTTTGTAAATTAAAAGTTGGAAAAGTTTGTGAATTTTTTCCAAATCCCAATGAGACGTTTTCACTGAAGCGGTCAATGACTTAGAATGCAAAGACTTCTGCAGTCTCACTAAAAATAGCCACAAGTGGGAGAAGTCCACTTGGAATTAGTTGTACCACACATGAATAAATGAATGACCCCAAATTTTGCTGAAGCTGCAGATATTTGACCGATTCACCTTTACACAAACTCCACCTAATATATCTATAAGTTGGAATATTAAGTTACAATATAATGAATTGTTGTAGGAAAAAAAGAAATATCTTTTATGTTTTTCCATCAAAGGAAGCAGATACGTTTAAAACTCATTATACCTGCACTGAAACTATAATATGTACTGCGATTACAGTTGTGGTATAAAGGCCATGAACCAATTGTCAGGATCCCTTGTTCATTAAGTAGCTTCCCAAATGATGTGACGCTTTCACTTCGCTACTGTTACAAGTGATTCAGTGACAGCTTTACCAGAAGTACCAGATGTTCATGCTATTCCAAGCTGTTCTGGTGATTCTTGACTGAAAAATTAGATGTATAATAATAATAAAATGAAAGTAAAATAATTAAATGTATAGAAAGTGACTCTGAGAGTGATACTGAGCCTTGAACTGGGTAACCTTTCCAGAAAGCTTTGTTGATCCATTCGCCCAGGAAGGGGTTTTTTGGATGAGTCGGCACACTCAATTCGAAATTGACATTTAAAATGTTCCAAAAATTAACATTAATGAAAAACATGAGAATATTCTGATTTGTCATATTATAATTATTAAATTTCATCTGTGAGTTGAACAATCAGTTGGTTAAATTATCGTTGGAAAGTGGGACTATTTTTTTATATTTGAGTGATTTGGCTAGTCCAGTCTTGAAAGAATGATCAGCTGATCTTTGTTATTGTTTTGAAATGTACATGTTTGCAGTTGAGTTGGGTTGAATATTGCGCAGTAAAATGTCATTTAGCATTATAATAAAAAGAAAATCTATGCTATTTAAGTGAATATTGGTAATTATCTCAGTCGTGTGAACCTGAAAATATTTTTCACTCATGCAAGTGCTTGTGAAAAATAAAACTTTCAGGTCTACACTCATGAGATAATTTCTGATATTCACTAAAATAGCGTAGATATCCTCTATATATTATGGATAAAATTTCTCTGATGAAATATTGATATTTTCAGATCGGAGGTGTGGAGGCTCAGTTGGTAGAGGTGCAGGCTGCAAGCCGAGAGGTCCTCGGTTCGAATCCAACCTGCAGCAACTGCACTGTGTCCTTGGGCAAGACACTTCACCCCCATTGCCTACATTGGGGGCACGGTGGCCTTGTGGACTAAGGCGTACTGAACGTTGATGGTGCACTTGTCTTCCACCAATGCTAACCCTGCTTGTGTGGGGTTAGTATGTTGGTGAGGCAGACAGTTGCTCGCCATTGGTCAGTGGTTCTTCCCAGGTACTCCGGCTTCCTCCACCTGTAAAACTGTCTCACACGAGGTGACCCTGGCTGTTAAAAGTGAAGTTAAACCCCAATGAATAAATAAATATTTTCAGATCAGTTTTCAGAGGGTTAATAGATAAAGCACTTTGGTTACTTCCTGTTTTGTGTATGATATGGACTACAAATTTGTGATGAGATTGTACAAACCTATTTAGGGACCATATGGTTGAATGGTACATTTACAGTTTTATTTATTTAGCTGGAATATGATATAATTGATGATTATCTGTCAAGGATCATTTAATGATTTTCCTGTTTGTCTCTCAGTTCAATTCAAATAAATATAAAATGCTTCTGTTTGTATAGATTGTATAAAATACTAAATTTGGCCAGTTATTCACAGCATAAAAACAGACTGGAGATGGAAAGTCATGAGATTATGGGTGGGTGGAAGCAGTTTATAGACCAAAGAAGTGATTATAATGAATTGTTGTAGGAAAAATAGAGGATATCTAGTGTTTTTGAGTGGATACCAAAAATTATCTCATGAGTGACCGAGACAAATGTTTATTTTTCACGAGCGCTTGTGCAAGCGAAAATCACCATTTGTCTCGGTCACAAGTGAGATAATTTTCGGTATCCACTCAAAAACACTAGATTATCTTTTTATTATACACTTTTTATAAGAATCTGATAATTCCACTTGTTTCAACCTTGAATTAATGGATGAAAGTAAACCGTGCATTGAATCATTGAAATGCGGGATTGATTTGATTGTGATACTCGGAACAGATAGCATCCTGCAATCTGATTCAGCTGGGGGGTTTCTAGTCCAAACATGGCCTGAAAGTCTGTAATATAAGTTTTTGGTTTGGTACATCCTTTGAAATGACATACCAAACCAAAGACTTATATTACAGACTTTCAGGTCATGTTTGGACTAGTGGGGTTCATGCATCAATTCAAGGTGAATACGTGTTGAATTATTGCTGAAAATGATCGGTATCCAATCAAAAGCACTAGATTTACTTGTCACAATACGTTTTTAGAACAAATCGATCATTTATAGTGATTATTTGACTCGTATTTACCTTGAAGTGATGCTTTCAAAGCCGCCATTTTAATTGATACCATGAAAGTAAAAATTTCTATATCTTCTCAATTTCTTTGATAATCTATCATTTAGTTTATAATAAAAAGAAATATCTGTTTTGTTTTCCCATCAAAGGAAGCAGATCTGTTTAAAGCTCTCTATACCAACACTGAAACTTTAATATGTACTGTGATTACAGTTGTGGTATAAAGGCCATGAACCAATTGTCAGGATCTCTTATTCATTCAGTTAATTTGTAGCTTTGCATGTTTGAGGTCATGAGTCGCACCTCTCTCTTGATCTGTGACATTTGGGGAGGGAGGGAGGGGGAACATGTTTGACTCTCAGTAGCTGGTGATACATTGTTTTGACTGCTCTGTTCAAAACTTCATTAAGGAATGGGTGAGTTGTGAAGTGTCTGAGGCTTAAAAACCATTTATCAATCAGGTGGATTGGCTTTGATCTTCTCATTTCAGCGACATTTTTTGGAGTGTAATGTGTGGCACATGGGCACCAAAATACCAAATAATTAGAAATTCATATTCACATGATGAGTGACAACCAGCACTTGACATTGTGTGTCAGATGATTTATGTGTTAGAGGTTGAGAGTTTAAGATTTTGCTCTGCACATCCAGGGCTTGACATTCAGGTGAGAATCAGAATTTATTCCCACAAATGATTCTTGCAAGGAAACCAATGAGAATCAGCTCTGATTCTCTCAAAATGTTCACTTGATTTCTTGCCATAAATTTTGAAAGTGTCCTTAAAGGCCAGAAACATTCTGCTTAGTTTTTCAGGTTTCATGTGGGGCCTTGGATTCAAGGAATGGTCTTAAATTTGACTAAGGGTCATTCAGGGCCTTGAAATCCTGAAAAATGTGACCTGAGGCCTTGAAAGCCTTAAATATTCACAAATAAAAATGCTGAAAAAGCATGTAATCATAACTGTATAGTTTTATATGCCAGAGTTTGTGAAGGCATAGTTCTAAAACTAGGACACTCCGTTTGTTACCCCCTTCTTCCTCTTCCCTTATAGTGAAGTGGGAGAATGGAGTACCGTATTTACTCTATGGAATGAGACAGCTAAAAATAATTATTTTCACAGATGTCCCAATTCTTAGAAAATGGAAAAAAAAAATCCTGGTCTTGTTTTGATGCTGAATAAAGTTGTGTGTGATTCGTTTTCCATCACTATTACAAAAATCCCCATCCAATTTTTTTTATATTTTCATTTTTTGCTTCCAAAACATAGCTTATGACCCCTCATTGGAACGTGCGCATTGCACTCGTTCCAATGAGGTGTCATAAGCTATGTTTTGGAAGTAAAAAATGAAAATTTTTAGTGTCGTCTGCTACTAGCGTTAGGTAAAGGGTTGAAGACTGTCACAATGTAATATTAAATAGTCTTCCTCATGCCAGTCAGGACTGTAAATATTAAAACTTAGGAATAGTTTAATTAAAAACAACACATATCAGTATGTATTATCAATCTTATATAGTTTAAAAAGGAAAATTAAACACAAACTTAGCTTTAATATTGAGCATTTTGCAGTTTTCAGGTGACTGGGCCAACTGGAAACAAGTCTCCTGAGTATCGCAAACCTAGGAGCATAAAAAAAGTATTTTTCTGGAAAAATTGTGTGTCCCAAATCATAGAGTGTCCCAATATATAGAGTAAATAAATAACCGGACGTCGTAGTTTGGACCATTGAAGACAGAGACTTGAAAATCCTTGAATTTTGCTATTGCAGAATCTTGAAAAATGGTGAAATATATCGAGAAACAGCCTTGAATAGCCTTAAATTTTATCAGTCCTTGCCTGTAGGAACCCGGTTTCTTACTCTGTCATAATAATAGCAGTGGTGTCTAATATAAGTTATCTCCGCCGATATGTATGGTATATGGAGATTTAATACCTGGATGTCGTTTTTAAACACCGAGCCGCAGACGATGTGTTTAAATGAGACATCCAGGTATTAAATCTCCATATACCATATATGTCGGCGGAGATAACGTTTTTGTCCCGTTTGAAACACAATAGAAACATAGTGAAAATAAATTTGGGGACGCGTTTCTCACACAACGCTAATTGTTTTGTTTTTACAAATGCTGAAGACAACAGATAGACTTACATCCCTTGGTTCATTAAAGAAACGAGTAAACAGTATTTTGTTGACATATCGTCCCCTGAGTTCCAATGTGTTCTATGTGCCTATCGGCACATAGAACACATTGGAACTGGGGGAACAATATTTGCTCTTATTTTATTTTTCTCAAGTTGTTTCATTTAATTATTCACCTATTTAATTTACAACAGCAAAATATGATCGAATTGTCAGAAATCTGATGATATTTGTGACTATTTTCAGGTTTTTTGGTTCAATTGTTATACCGAGGCGAGTGAATGCAAAAAGCTTTCATTTAAACCATATACCCCCAATGTTTCGTGTGCGCTTATATCCTGGATGTTGCACGCTCTCATATACCTTTGAATTTTGGGTGCACCCTTTGCCATGGCTATTTGTTCAAGGCATTCTGACCAATCAAAAGACAGGATTTATCAGCATATAGGGACAATGTAGTTTTGGCTGCCCATATAGGCAGACAAGACTTCACTTGAAACTATTGTCAAGGTACTGTAACTTCCATCAGGAAGACCACTAAATAGAGGATATCTAGTGTTTTTGAGTGGATACCGAATATTATCTCATGAATAGCCGAGACAAATGTTTATTTTTTCCATTTATCTGGGTCACAAGTGAGATAATTTTTGGTATCCACTCAAAAACACTAGATTTTCTCTTTATTATACGCTTTTTTATAAGAATCTGATAATTCCTCTCATTTCAACCTTGAATTGATGCATGAAAGTAAACAGCGCATTGAATTGAAGTGATTTGACTGATACTCGAAACAGATAATCTCTTGCAATCTGATTCAACTGTTGGGTTTCTAGTCCAAACATGTCCTGAAAGTTTGTAATATAAGTTTTTGGTTTGGTACGTCCTTTCAAAGGACGTACCAAACCAAAAACTTATGAACTTTCAGGCCATGTTTGGACCCATACTCCACCCTTGTTCTGTTATGAAACAAAAGCAAGACTCTGATACAACATTTTGTACATAAACATAATGGTGAAAATAGAATTATCTTATCCCCCATGGGAAGTGAAGCAGTGCTTGTTTACTGTGGTAAACAAGCTCTGTTTCACTGGTAAAATAGGACCCAGTCACTAATGCTTGGGGTGCGAGTCCTCTAAATGGGCAACGTGGGATATAAATGATTGACTGACCTTGACTTTATCTCCATGTTGTGGTTATGGTTAGCCATTGTGCAGAAGTATGTGACCTTAAACACCAATAAATAAATAATTATCTTATAATTCTGAACTGCAGTAACTTGATTAACAAGCATTTTAATTTCAGATTTCATTTTCAGACTCACTAAAATGAACATTTGCGATCTTCTGATGGACTTGTGGAGTCTGTATGTGTGTTCAACGTTCTGAAAAGACTGGGCTCTGTAATAGTATAACTGCAAGTTGTTTGAGCTTGAATGCTTCCAGTGATTCAGATACAATAGCATAAAAACAGTGTGGTTCCATAATTTAATAATTATACTTTTGACAAGTGTTTTTTCTTTGTCTTTTCTTTTATAGAAATGTACAAGGTCCCTCATAAGCATGTTTCAAAAGCTTGTAACGTTCTATAAATAGTAATGTAAACAAATCATAACCAAGCACGTGCTTGTATTATGCAGTTGCAAGATACAGACTTTGTTTCAGGAGGCCCTGATAACATTCCAATAACTACATACTTAATACATACTTATTGAGAGATAAGAATACAGAACACAACTCAGATAGACTATGGGGGGTGGGTACAGGAACCAACAATGACCCATTGTTAGAGTTTTTCCTGTATTTCACTGTCCTGCCCCCCTAAACTCCACCCCCGTGTGTTCTGTATTATATACACATCTAATTTTAAAATATTGTCTTCATGAACATAGTGGACACCCTTTCTCAGAGTGGGGTTGCAACAAGGATTTCATTTCTTCTCCTCCCCTTCAAAAACAAAAAGCAAAACAATTTTGCCACAGGGATTTTGGAGATGTGCATTTTAAAAGATATGGCAAATTGCCAATGAAATGTAGCTTTTTATACATGGATTGTTTTTGTGTATTTCATATTACCCAATAAAATACAGGCATTTAAAAACATGTTTGGAAAACCACATGTGGAATCCTGCCCACATGTAAGAACAAGATTTAGGAATGTATCTGATTGGTCATTACATATCTGATTGATGTTATGACGGGAATTAATTGCTTTGAACAAGTGTGGCACTCAAGAAATAAAAAAGACCACTGAAGGTGATTTTTAGCTTAACTTGACATAGTCAAGATAAGCTATTGCCATCACGCGTGCGGAAGTCTGTTAGTCTGTGAGTCTGTGATGTGAGTCTGTGATGTCTGTTCACATTTTCCTTTAACACGGGCTACACCCCGCAGTTCTTGTCTGATCGTCACGAAATTTCATATGCAGGTTTGGGGTCATGTCTAGATGAGAACGTCCCCCTTTGGTCGCGATCGGGCAACCGGTATGGCTGCCCGAGCCCAAAACCTGAAAACCATTAGCACAGTCTACAGGTCGTATTTATGAAGGGATTTCATTGTAACTTGGTAGGATGCCTCTGTATAATGCCTAGATGAGAACGTCCCCTTTTGGGCATGATCTATCATCCGTGATGGCTGCCCAAGCCCGAAACCCAAAAACTTTTAGCACAGTCTGCAGGTCATGTTTAATGTGGAGGGATTTCATTGTAACTTGGTAGGATGACTCCTTATAATGTCTAGATGGGAATTTTCCCATTTGGGCATGATCTGCCAACCGTGACGACTGCCCGAGCCCAAAACCCGAAAACCTTTAGCACAGTCTACAGGTCACATTTATTGAGGAATTTCATTGTAACTTGGTGGGTTGACTTCATACAATGTCTAGATGAGAAAGTCCCCCTTTGGATGTGATTGGGCAACTGTGACGGCTACAGGGGCCCGAAGCCCAAAAACCTTTAGCACAGTCTAGAGGTCATATTTATGAAGAAATTTCATTGTAACTTGGTAGGATAACTCCAAATAATGTCTAGATGAGAACGTCCCATTTTGATCGCGATCATGCAGCCTTGATGGGTGCCCGAGCCCAAAAACCTTTAGCATAGGCAAAAGGTCATATTTATGAAAGGATTTCATTGTAACCTGTTAGGTTGACTCCATATAATGCCTAGATGATGACATCCCCTTTTGGTCGTGATTGGTCAGTTGTGATGGCTACAAGTGCCCGAAGCCCGAAAACTTTGAGCACAGTCTACAGGTCATATTTATGAAGAGATTTCATTGTAACTTCTTAGGATCACTCCAGATGATGCCCAGATGAGATTGTCCCCTATGGTTGCGATCATTCAACCATGATGGCTGCCCGAGCCCAAAGCCCGAAAAACCTTTAGCACAGTCTACAGGTCATATTTATGAAGGGATTTCATTGTAACTTGGTAGGTTAACTTCATATAATGTCTAGATGAGAACGTCCCCTTTTGGACATGATTGGGCAACTTTGACGGCTAAAGGTGCCCGAAGCCTGAAAATCTTTAGCACAGTCTACAGGTCATATTTATGAGGGGATTTCATTGTAACTTGGTAGGATGACTCCAAATAATGTCTAGATGAGGACGTCCCATTTTGATCACGATCATTCAGCCTTGATGGATGCCCGAGCCCAAAAACCTTTAGCATAGGTAAAAGGTCATATTTATGGAAGGATTTCATTGTAACCTATTAGGTTGACTCCATATAATGCCTAGATGATGACATCCCCTTTTGGTCATGATTGGTCAGCTGTGATGGCTATAAGTGCCCGAAGCCCGAAAACCGTGAGCACAGTCTACAGGTCATATTTATGAAGGGATTTCATTGTAACTTCGTAGGATCACTCCAGATGATGCCCAGATGAGATTGTTCCCTTTGGTTACGATCATTCAACCATGATGGCTGCCCAAGCCCGAAGCCCGAAAACCTTAAGCACAGTCTACAGGTCATATTTATGAAGGGATTTCATTGTAACTTGGTAGGTTGACTTCATATAATGTCTAGATGAGAACGTCCCCTTTTGGACATGATTGGGCAACTTTGACGGCTAAAGGTGCCCAAAGCCCAAAAACCTTTAGCACAGTCTACAGGTCATATTTATGAAGGGATTTCATTGTAACTTGGTAGGATGACTCCAAATAATGTCTAGATGAGAACGTCCCATTTTGGTCATGATCATTCTGCCTTGATGGGTGCCCGAGCCCAAAAACCTTTAGCATAGGCAAAAGGTTATATTTATAGAAGGATTTCATTGTAACCTGTTAAGTTGACTCCATATAATGCCTAGATGATGACATCCCCTTTTGGTCGTGATTGGTCAACTGTGATGGCTACAGGTGCCCGAAGCCCGAAAACCTTGAGCACAGTCTACAGGTCATATTTATGAAGGGATTTCAATGTAACTTCGCAGGATCACTCCAGATGATGCCCAGATGAGATTGTCCCCTTTGGTTGCGATCATTCAACCATGATGGCTGCCCGAGCCCAAAGCCCAAAAACCTTTAGCACAGTCTACAGGTCATATTTATGAAGAGATTTCATTGTAACTTGGTAGGTTGACTTCATATAATGTCTAGATGAGAACGTCCCCTTTTGGACACGTTTGGGCAACTGTGACGGTTTCAGGGGCCCAAAGCCCGAAAACCTTTAGAACAGTCTACAGGTCATAATTGTGAAGGGATTTCATTGTAGCTTGGTAGGATGACTCCAAATAGTGTCCAGATGAGAACGTCCCCTTTTGGTCATGATCATTCAACCTTGATGGCTGCCCGAGCCCAAAAACCTTTAGCATGTCTGTAGGTCATATTTATGGAAGGATTTCATTGTAACTTGTTAGGTTGGCTCCATATAATGCCTAGATGATGACATCCCCTTTTGGCCGTGGTTGGTCAACTGTGATGGCTACAGGTGCCTGAAGCCCGAAAATCTTGAGCACAGTCTACAGGTCATATTTATGAAGGGATTTCATTGTAACTTCATAGGATCACTCCAGATGATGTCCAGATGAGAATGTCCCCTTTTGGTTGCAATCATTCAACCATGATGGCTGCCCAAGCCTAAAGCCCAAAAACCTTTAGCACAGTCTTCAGATCATATTTATGAAGGGATTACATTGTAACTTGGTAGGTTGACTTCATGTAATGTCTAGATGAGAACAGCCCCTTTTGGACACCATTAGGCAACTGTGACGGCTACAGGGGCCCAAAGCCCGAAAATCTTTAGCACAGTCTACAGGTGATATTTATGAAGGGATTTCATTGTACCTTGGTAGGATGACTCTAAATAATGTCTAGATGAGAACGTCCCCTTTTGGTCGTGATCATTCAGCCTTGACGGCTGCCCGAACCCAAAACCTTTAGCATAGTCTATTGGTCATATTTATGGAAGGACTTCATTGTAACCCATAAGTTTGACTCCATATAATGCCTAGATGATGACATCCCCTTTTGGTCATGATTGGTCAACTGTGATGGCTTCAGGGGCCCGAAGCCCAGAAACCTTGAGCACAGTCTACAGGTCATATTTATGAAGGGATTTCATTGTAACTTTGTAGGATCACTCCAGATGATGCCCAGATGAGAATGTCCCCTTTTGGTTGTGATCATTCAACCATGATGGCTGCCAGAGCCTAAAGCCCAAAAACCTTTAGCACAGTCTACAGGTCATATTTATTAAGGGATTTCATTGTAACTTGGTAGGTTGACTTCATATAATGTCTAGATGAGAACGTCCCCTTTGGACGCAATTGAGAAACTGATGGCTACAGGGGCCCGAAGCCCGAAAACTTTTAGCACAGTCTACAGGCCATATTTATGAAGGGATTTTAATGTAACTGGATAGGATGACTCGTTTTGGAATAATTTCACTGTAACTTGGTAACTTTTGTTGATATACGTTAACTGTGAGGGCCACATACATTAACTGTGAGGTCATATTAACCCACCCCTCAGCTCTTTAGTACAGTGTACACCTCATATTATTTTTATCATGAACATAGCATACAGGGAACAGAAATTAACATATTCCCAATTATCACAATTCTTGCCTTATTTCATAATCCTTTCATAAACATTGAACATTATCCTTTTCATCAAACACAACACACAAGTTAAGCTACAGTGTCATTGACACTTTCATTCTTTAAAACTTTAACCTTCATTCACTCAATTCAAATTTAATTGTGGTATCCATAACAGAACACAACTCAGGTAAAATATAGGAGGAGTGGGGGGACTATTATGATCCCCAATGAGTCTGAAGGTGGGATGTGGAAATCTCACCCGAGGGGCAAGATATTTGAACCTGGTTCAAATATCTTGCCCCGAGGGTGAGATTTCCCCATTCCCACCTTCAGACTCATCGAAGATGATTTTTCTCACCCACCATGCAGCGATTATGTTAGCCATAGGTAATCAGGAGTCACATGCTGATTCAGTCAACTCATTTTGTATTCGTTGTTTTGAGAAACTGATGACACCATTGGAAAGAGCATGCAAAAGTTATGTATATACCAAAGCTTGAGGGTTGAAGAGTTTTAGAGCATCGAACTTTGATCACACTGCATTCCAATGACGTCAATATGAATTAGTTGGCAGCAAGAAACTGATATATGCATAACGTCATAATAACGTTATAAATGTATAACATCATGTGAGTGGGGTGGGATACATCTGTCTCTCCCTGCTATCTCACCCACGACACACGTATGTTACACATGCAGTGGGGGGAGAAAGGAATCAACAATCCTTCATGGAGTCATGTAATTCCTTAAAAACTCCAACTTGGGTTGTTGCTTCCTGTCCCCTGTACTCCAGCCTCGCAGTGATCTGTCTTGGTAGAAAATAGTTTGGAAGATTTTATATTTCCTCTAGGGCTCTGTGAATCACACATGTTCAATTTGAATCAAATCTTGAATCGAATCAAGTCTATTATTTGAAATTGAATCGAATGTCAAATCAAATTCTGGGCGTCTTGAAGATGACCGATAAGGGGAGGGGAGGGGGGGACTGTAAACCTGATTGCTCCGACTGTGATGGCTCAAGTCATGAATGATAAAATATTCCAGCTACATCATCAAGGCATGCCTTCCTTGAAGGCATGCCTTGATGATGTAGTTGGAATATTACCCAAGAATGGGTGTGAGACTTACAAGCACTAAAGACTGTGCAGGACTAGCCGCAAGCAACAGCTCATTGTCAACATTGTTTGGAAACTTGAACTTTGTTTTCAACCATAGTAGAGACAAGTGAGACTGGAATTGGCATGGGAGGGACATGGGTCAGATGCCATTTATGTTAATATAGATGAAATTACACTCTGTCTTTATTCTAAACATTATTTACATTTATTACTTTCCAAAGTGTGATTTACTGGGATTTCCGGGTTTGATTATAAATGATAACTTCACAAGTGAATTATGCAATCAACAATTGAGTCATGTATCCGGGCGCACAAACAAAGACGCTTTGTCGTGGGTGTAATGGGGACTTCATTGTTTTTTGTTTTTTTAACCCATTACCTAACATGAAAAGCAGAGGACACTTGCAAAAAAAATTCTTGAATAACTATTATTTTCATTTTTTGTCTCAAAAACATAGGTTATGACCCCTCATTGGAACAAGCTCGATGAGCTCATTCCAATGAGGGGGTCATAACCTATGTTTTAGAGACAGAAAATGAAAATTAATATGCGATTTTTTTAGAATAGCGCTGGCCGGTTTTGGCCGTTACGTTAGCAAAAGGGTTAAATAATATAATTATTGTTAATAATGAAAAGTAATAAACAGAGTAATCGCTTGACTGGACTGATTATGTGAAATAATTCATTCGAGGTGAGGGACTATATTGTAAAACACTCATGCGCATTTGCGCACTCGTGTTTGTACAATTCCCTCCCTCTCATGAATTATTAGCTCCCCTGACTGAAAGTCAGGGTGAGCTTTTCTGATCACTTTTCGGTCGTCGGCCGTCGTGAAGGTGGTGTTTGGGCCTTTTTCTCCCAAACCACTGGCCACATATTAATGAAATTTCATGTGAGTAGGGGTTATATAAGGACATTTTGATTTTTTGTCGAATTAGGTTTCACTTCATATTGAGCAGAGGGATGGGGAAAAAATGCTCCAATTCTTGAAAAATCTTCTTCTCAAGAACCAGCAATAGCAGAGACTTGATATTTGGTATGCAGCTTCCTTTTGAGGTGTAGACTCAAGTTTGTTCAAGAGAAGTTCAAGGGGCTATATTTGACGATGTTAAAGGAGGGGCAAAGATTTTGGCCCCGCCCCAAATTTCTATTTTCCAAACCGCGAGGCCGATTTGAACCAAATTTTATGTGAGTGCTTATTGTGTCATAAGTACCGCCCCATGGGAACCGCTGGAGCTAAAAATAGAAAAGAATTAAAACGCCCATATCTCCAAAACTACATGGTACTGAGAATTCTTATTTGTTGTGAAGCTTCCTTAGGACCAACAGAATGGAATGGTAAAAAAAAATTGCCATTGGTTTTATCATGGGGTACTTTTTGGGGACTTTGAAAAAGTGCTGAGTCAGCATTTTTTAACATTGTGGGTAATGGGAAAAACATATAAGACTACTTTTCTCCCAAACCATTGCTCCAAAAGCTTTCAAATTTCACATATAACATCTTTGGAAGATTGTTTCACATGTTTATTGAAATCAATTGCCTGGGTCCATATTTGGGCTCTCTATGGGAGCCCAAATGTTTAAATTAGTGCAGTATGAGGAGTATTTTTGAAAAATCTTCTTTTTCAGATCTACCAATAAGAATGTTTTGATATTTGGTATGCAGCATCCTTAGGGGGGGTGGGGGGGGGGGGGAGATTCAAGTTTGTTCAAGCCAAGTCCCTGGGTTTATATTTAGGCTGAAAATTTGGGGTCCCGTTGCAGACTTAGAAATTTTGGACCAAAATCCCGAAATTTTTGTTTTGTTTTTTTATGTGTTTCGGTCAATTTTAAGACCAAAAAAATGTATTTTTTTTACACTGAAAATTTGGGGTCCGGGTGGGACTTGGAAAATTTTGGACCAAAATCCAGAAATTTTATTGTTTGTTTTTTATGTGTTTCCGTCAATTTTAAGACAAAAAAAATAATTTTTTTTTACACTGAAAATTTGAGGTCCGGGGGGGACTTAGAAAATTTTGGACCAAAATCCAGAAATTAGTTTTGGGGTTTTTTATGCGTTTCAAGAAGAAAAAAGAAATTTAGGCTGAAAATATTTTGTTTCGGAAAAACTTCTGTTTTTTATGTGTTTATCTCAATTTTGGGACGTAAAAGTGCAGGAACTGAAAATAGAAGGAAAATCCTGTGTATTGTTTGGGCACAATCGCTTCATCTAGTTGGTATATGCTTTTCTTAGGAGGGGCGTATGCAGCTTATTCAAGTCCCTGGTTTGATATTTAGACTACCATGTCAGGTGAGCGTCCTCAGGCCCCCTGGGGCCTCTTGTTTCATGTAACCATTCCAGTCAAGCGATTACTCTCCATAAATTCCATCTGAACTATACATTTTGTGGGGTGACGAGAATGACTAATATCAAGCTATATACTCCTGTGTAAAGATTCGAAAAGAAACAAATCAGGCAGCTGATTTCGAATCAAATCAAATATCAACTTAAGATTCAAAAGCAAATCGAATCTCGGAAGCTTTGCAGGGCCCTAATTTTCTCATTTCAATAAAGGCAAACATCCAAGTTTGTGAACTGTGATATTTTCCATGTTATTTGGTGATTTCTTGCTGCCATTGATCCCAGAGGTATGGTTTCAGATTATTTTAATCATTGTCATATTGACAAATTAGATGTTGTTTGTTGACATTTTGACACAAAATCGGAAACTCATAACACAAGTGATTACTTAAATTGAAAGGGGACAGGAAGTTATTGCTTGAAAAAATTGTTTCTAATATTGATGAAAATAATTTTATTAGCGTCTCTCACATATATCATAGCAGGTTTCTGTGATTTCAACTAGAAATAATTTGAGAGGTTGATTAATTTATTTACCCCAACACTCAAATCTCTAGCTGTTAGCCAAATGAAATGTCTAGACAAACATGTATTTGTGAATGCTTTCTAGAACTTGGGAGACCCAGTGAGGTAGGAATCCACTTCCTGTTAACCCTTTGCCTAATGTAACAACTTTATCTGGGAATGTCAATGTCGAATCAAGCAAAGGATTTCAAATTGGATAAATACACAGAACGTCACGATGTGTGAATGTGTTCATCGGTATTGTATTTGTGCCAGCATGGAAGGATAGAACAAGAGGCACAACCTTGAGTTCTATCCCTCCACGATGGCATGAGTGCCATGTTGACGAATACATTCACACGTCATGACATTCTGTGTTTATTACATGCCTCTCTGATATAGAATCCATTAAATTTAAAAATTCAAACATCGAACACAGAAAATTTCAAACTTTACAACTCTTTGTTAATTTTCCATTTAACATTTGATTTATTGGCTGAAACCACAGCTTCCAAATTGATCTGGGCCCGAATGAAATAGTCCTTCAACAGAAATCCATATGGAACATGTGTTCTGTACGGTTTTGTAAACATGGAACTGGAGGAAAAGTAATAGGCATGTAATACAAAAAGCCCTGAATCAAATCTCATGGCTCTTCAGATTGTAAATATTGCACCTTCTTAAAACCATAAATATTACCAGTCTTCACTCAAGTATTGTATCCAATGAGACCTTGTCTGTTTCCGCAAGTCAATCAAAAAGCAGAATATTCCAGAATGGAATCAATGTAGTTTTTGGAAGTGTAACCTTGTTTGAACTCTTCTTCTGTCATCATAAAGAAGACCTGATGACAGAAAAAAAGTTATAGAGGATCTCTTCTGTTATCAGGAGCCAATACTATAAAACTTTTACAATTGTATTTTCTAGAATTGTATTTTCTACCTATTAATATAACTGACTAAAATGAATCGTTAGCATTTTAAAAGATATGGCAATTTGCCAACTGGCAAATTGCCACATCTTGGAAAATGCTAATGGTTCATTTCAATCCGTTTAAAGTCATAACTAGAAAATACAATTCTGGAAAATACAGTTGTAAAAGTTTTATAGTATTAGCCCCTGGTCTGATGTACAGGCGAGCTGATGAAGAAGAGTTCAAGAGATGACACATGGTAAAATTTCTGAATCAGCATGACTGGAATCGAATCGCATCATCAGACAATTTGTAATTGAATCAAGTTTTAAAGCTTCACTCAGCCTTGCTATTCATAAAAATCGCCATCCAATTGTTATACTTTTTTAGTCCCCTACCGGCATCGCTGGAGGGGACTATAGGTTTGCACTCTGTCCAGGCGACTATAGGTTTGCACTCTGTCCATCCATCAGTCTGTCACACTTTAGTTTTCCGGACTTTTTTTGGGAAATGCTTCAACGGAATGATTTCATTTTTGGCAACCTACTACAGAACGATGACTTACAGATCAGGTTTGAGTTTCATGCTGATTGCATTATTCTTGTGTGAGTTATGACCCTTAGAAATATGGAAAAGTGCCAAAATATCAGTTTTCCAGACTTTTTTGGAATCGCTTCAACGGAATGATTTCATTTTTGGTAAACTACTATAGAACGATGACTTACAGATCAAGTTTGATTTCATGCTGATTGCATTATTCTTGTGTGAGTTATGACCCTTAGAAATATGGAAAAGCGCCAAAATATCAGTTTTCTGGACTTTTTTTGGAAACGCTTCAGCGGAATGATTTCATTTTTGGCAACCTACTATAGAACGATGACTTACAGATCAAGTTTCATTTGCACTCTGTCCATCCGTCAGTCTCTCAGTCAGTCACACTTTAGTTTTCCGGAAATGCTTCAACCGAATGATTTCATTCTTGGTAACCTACTATAGAACGATGACTTACAAATCAAGTTTGAGTTTCATGCTAATTGCATTATTCTTGTGTGAGTTATGGCCCTTGGAAATATGGAAAAGCTCCAAAATATAAGTTTTCCAGACTTTTTTTGGAAACGCTTCAACGGAATTCATGCTGATCACATCTATGTTATAACATTTGTATAATTATTAATGCTCATTAGTCCGGTAGGGGACATTGTATTGCTTCAGCGATACATGAGCTCTTGTTCAATTAAGGACAACCTCATCAAGCATGTTCCAATGAGGGGGGTCATAAGCTATATTTCTGAGGCAAAAAACTGAACATTTTTAGTTATTCATGGATTTTTAGCTCACCAACAAAGTTGTGTGAGCTTATGTCATGACCTGATGCACATTGGCATCCTGGGTTGGTTTTTGGGCTCTCTATGGGAGCCTGAATTGTAACTTAGTGCAATATGAGGAAATTTCTTTTAAAACCTTCTTCAGATCCACTGGTCAAAATGCTTTCATATTTGGTATACAACATATCTAGTTTGTTCAAATCGAGTCCCGAGATTAATATTTAGGCTCCCTAGGTTTTAACTTTGTGAAATAAGAAGGAATTTCATTAAAAATCTTCTTCTCCAGAACCATCAATTAGAATCCTTTGATATTTGGTATACACTCTCTAAGTGGGTCAGATTCAAGTTTGTTCAAATTGAGTCCCTGGATTAATATTTGGGCTCCCTATGGGACCCAGAGTTTTAACTTTGTGCAATATGAAGGAATTTCTTTAAAAATCTTCTTCTCCAGAACCATTAGTTAGAGTCTTTTGATATTTGGTATATAATATCTCTAGGGGCATCAGATTCAAGTTTGTTCGAATTGAGTACCTCGGGTTAATATTTTGGACCCCCATGGGAGCCCAAATTTTAACTTTGTGCAATATGAAGAAATTTCTTTAAAAATCTTCTTCTTTAGATTCTCCAGTCTGAATGCTGATATATTTGGTGTACAATATTTTTAGGGGGATAAGATTCAAGTTTGTTTAAATTGGGTCGCTGGGTTAATATTTAGGCTCTCTACTGGAGCCCAGAGTTTAACTTAGTTCAATATGAGGAAATTTCTTTAAAAATTTTCTTCTTCAAATCCATCAGTCAGAATCCTTTCATATTTGGTATACAAGAGATAATTTTAAGTACATCTGCAGAATATGACACCTTCGCTGTTTCAGGTTTTATTTCTGAAATCACACAAACTCAGGTACTATCGACCGATAGAAGATGAAAAGAAACGTTCTAATATTATAATATATGGTCTAATTAATGTGTAAATGAATACAAATGTTGATGTGATGAAATTAATACACCATTATGTGTTTGTAGTCTTGATTAATTACCATTGCTGACATGCTACCGATCGAAAAAAAACGTACATAGCATGGGTCCATCCACTGGTTATTTGTAATTGAGGTACACAATTTTTCATATATTTGAAATATCAGCAGTAGGCAGGGGTGTAGGTAGGATTTTTAAAGGTACTGAGCAAAAGCCAGGACAGCGTGAGAGTTGTGTCCCTCACATTGGTGAAGGTTCGGGAGAAATTTGAAATTTCAAGTCTGTGTTACTGAATCTGTGGCCCCAATGTTCTTTTTTCATTGAATTAAAATGAGTAAATTTTGTTGATTGAAATGAAATGTAGCTGGTTTTCTACAGTATTGCTTGGGGACCTTAACCTTTGTGGACCAAAGTCCAAATTATAATTTTTTTGGAGTGGTATATCCACAGGGCATACCACACCAAAAAATCATATTAAAGTCTATGGTTCCAAGTTCGAACTAATGTTTACCACACATGGACCTTTTTATCATAACTTGACAAAGTCAAGATAAGCTATTGCCATCACGCATGCGGAAGTCTGTGAGTCTGTTCTATTTTCTTTAGCTCATATGCAGGTTCAAGGTCATGTCTAAATGAGAGCATCCCATTTTGGTCATGATCGGTCAACCGTAACTGCAGCATGGGCCCGGAACCTAAAAACTTTTAGCACAGCCTACAGGTCATATTTATGAAGAGATTTCATTGTTAGGGTTTAGTCAACCTTGACGGTGACAGGGCTCATTACATAGATTCCTTTAGCACAGTCTGCAGGTTGTATTTATCAAGGGATTTCATTGTAAATTGGTAGAATGAATCAGTAAGATGTCTAGATGAGAACATCCCATTTTGGTCACGATTGGTCAACCACGATGGCAGCACAGACCCAGAACGGAAAAACATTTAGCACAGTCTGCAGGTCGTATTTATGAAGAGATTTCATTGTAACTTGGTAGGATGACTCTGTATAATGTCTAAATGAGATTATCCTGTTTTGGTCGTGATCGGTCAACCATAGTACAGTCTATACCTCACATTATTCTTGTTGAAAACAGCATGTAGGGTACAGAACTTAACATATTCTCAATTATCACAATTTTTGTCTTATTTCAATCCTTTAATTAACATTAAACATTATCTTTTTCACCAAACACTACACACAGTCAAGTTAAGCTGCTGTGTCATTGACACTTTCATTTAAATTTGGGCGGTGTCATTACCCCAATTACCCACCTGGCACCCTGGATAGGAGATGTATCTAATAATTTCTATGCCTGAGGTGTGAAATGGAAATGCTTAGCGACATGGTCTCCTGTCCAGATAGGCCTGAGGTGATAGTAAAACACAAAAGTTATCCACCACCTTCAGATTCACTTATATTCAACTTTCCCAGTCAGTATATCAACAAAGACTGTACTCCCAACACCAAGATCACTGAACACATTAACAGGTGATGAAACTGTTGAGTATTAACCCTTTACCCAACCTGAACAGCAGACGATTGGGGGCGCAGTGGCTCAGTGGGTAGAGATGCAGGCTGCAAGCCAAGAGGTCCTTGGTT
The DNA here is from genome assembly GCA_031216915.1 of Pictodentalium vernedei. Lineage (NCBI taxonomy): Eukaryota > Metazoa > Mollusca > Scaphopoda > Dentaliida > Dentaliidae > Pictodentalium > Pictodentalium vernedei. Next base: position 591,836,621 of record CM062295.1, on the reverse strand, counting down.
TAAATTCCACCTGCGGCAACCACGTTGTGTCCTTGGGCAAGACACTTCACCCCATTGCCCACGTGGGGGCATGGTGGTGTCGTGTACTAAGGCATACTGCACATCGATGGTGCACTTGTCTTCAACCAATGCTAAGCCTGCTTGTGTGGAGTAAATATGTTGGGGAGCTGACAGTTACTTGCCATTGCTCAGTGGTTCTCTTCAGGTACTCGGGCTTCCTCCACCCATAAAACTGTCATGGTCGTGAGTAGCCCTTGTTCAGAAATATGTGACCTTAAACCCAATAAAAAATAATTACAGCAGACAACACTTGCAAAAAACATTTCTTAACAGACTAAGCATTTTCATTTCTTGTCTCTTTGATCTTGTTCCAATGAGGGGTCACAAGCTATGGTTTTGAGACAAAAAATGAAAGATAATAAAATTTGAATGACGATTTCTTATCAACCTACCTTACAATTGTTTACTACAGGCTTGCACTACAGTGGAAGACCCTAACTCGGATAAAATACTCTCTATTTTAATCTTTCCCAAGAGATTTGGGAAAGAAAAGTGGTGTAAAAAACACCACGAAAGAAAACTGGGCCGAGCGCCATCGGCGCACACCCAGTAGGGAACGCTCTTCCCTTACTACAATTCCACAACTTCCGTTAACCAGTCCGCAGTGCAGTCATCAATAAATCATTCTTTTTTTGTCCGCGGCACATGAAGAATGTGTCGTTGCCATTTGCATTACGAAACAGTGATAATTCAACTCGTCGATAATGGTTTTCCTGTGACTGGAATTATGGATCTGAAAATCGTATAATAACAGGACTGTGTTTTATATATTCTCGTTAATATTTTCAACCACATTTTCATTGAGTTTTATTTATATTTTCCAATTTCGCACATGATTTTCGAAATTGTTTCCACGCGGTTCGGGCCTAAAATTTTTCAGTTGATAAATTTTAATATTATTATTGGAGTTAGGTGTCAATTAGGGACTGTATGGACAGGATGTCTTCACTCTGTTGAGGGCTGAATTTCTGTTTTTTAGGTCCCTGTCGACCGTCTGGGTTCTGTTGTGTTCCTACCGGTTCTTTTTTCTTTCACCTTCTCTCGTAGTTGAGGGTGTTCTTCTACTTTCTGTTTCTGTTGAGTTCACCTTTTTCTTCTACTGCTCTCACCTCTGTTATTTCCAGTTCAGTTCCTTTTGAGCAATTCCTTTTGCCCTCGCTTTTGGTGCGTTCTCGTGGCTGTTCCTCCCGCACCTGCAGGAGGGGACGCTGTCGTTTTGGGGCCTCCCGACATGACCACGTCTGGTGAGAGTTATACCCCCTCCATGGGGGATATGCAGCCCCTCCCGCATCCGCAGGGGGGAAACGCTGTCATTTTGGGGCCTCCAAACACGACCACGTCTGGTGAGAGTTATTTCCCCTCCATGGGGGATGTGCAGTTTTTTACTGTGGTGGATACTGCGGAAGCTGTTGGACGTCTGGTGAAGAGATGCCTGGTTTCACTTTTAATGATTGCTTTGATCTGCATAACCAAATCACAAAAGTGAGCAAAAGCTGCTTCCTCCAAATAAGAAACATCAACAAAATCAGAAAGCTACTTGACCAAAACACTCTGAAAACTGTTATACAGTATTTGGTCCTGTCCCGTTTGGACTATTGCAACTCTCTCTATTTCGGCCTTCCTCTGAAATCAATGTACCTTCTTCAACGTATTCAAAACACAGCAGCTAAAATCATTACCAGTGCGAAAAATTATGACCACATTACACCAATCCTGAAATCTCTGCATTGGCTGCCAGTTGAGTCTCGCATTAAGTATAAGGTATTGGCGGTGACACACAACATCTTACATAGCGACAAAGCACCAATCTACCTTAAGCAGGTCATCAAAGTACACACACCGTCGAGGAATCTCAGATCAGCTTCTGAGAGTCTCCTTGTCGTACCGCAAATTCGATCAACGGCAGGGAAGAGATCGTTCACTTTCGCAGCTCCCTCACTCTGGAACGCCTCCCTCAGAACCTTAGAAAAACTCTAAATGCAGATCACATCAAGAAAGCTCTGAAAACCCATCTCTTTCAAGCAGCCTTCGGCCGCTGATTATACCATTGTTACCGTCACCTATGTTTTCAGTGCTTTTGAGCAGCGTTTCGCTGGGAAAAGCGCTGTATAAATAAATTATTATTATTATTCTTATTATTATGTGCCCTCTCCAGTCAACATCTGAGGCTGTCACTAGGGTTGTGACTCCTCCTTTGAAGGCCGAGCTAGGTTGCTCTCTCCCCTTTTCTGCCAGTTTCAATAGCTCCCATCGTATCTGCTGCTACTGCAGTTCCGTCTACAACATCATCGGTCACCATTTTAGCCTGCCTCGGCTTATCCTTACAGGGGTCTGCAGTGATGTCTGTAGTGTGGTTATAGGGTATCGGCCTCAGCCTTCCCTGACTTCAACTCAGCGAAGTCGGAAGTGGCTCCCAACCGAACTCAATAAAAAATAATTACAGCAGACAACACTTGCAAAAAACATTTCTTAACTGGTTAACCGCTCGTCTCCGCCAGTCTGTCAGTCCGTTACGTCAGTCCGTCAGTCCGTAGGAAACACTTCTTCCGTCAAAGTTTTTTTGGCTTCTATGAAAGGGAATGATTTTATATTTGGTCTGCAGCTTCATAATGAGTTGTATCGTGTGTCTAATTTTCAGATCTGCCTTGCAGCCACTTCCTGTTTGCCGATACTTTGAAGTCTGTTCATCTATGTAATCAATTGCATGCAGCGACGCAGGTCCAGACCCGGTATTGGTCTTGGCTTGTTCTCATTGGATTCGGATGTTCATGGTGGGGTCACCATGAGCTCTGTGGCATTTCCGTCCATGCACTCTGGTCCCATGGCCATTTTTGTGTGACCAACGCTTTTTGTGCAGCCTGGACCTTCTGTCCCACAGAGGTCCACAGTGACTCTCCTGAGTTTCCGCTCTGTTGATCCTCGGGGTATGTGATACCCCAATACACATCTGCCTTCAGACGTTTTTGGCTGCGGGTGTATTTGAGGATCGTGACCCTTCGCTGGTAAATGGGTCTGGAGTGAAGCCACTTTGTCGGTTCGTTCCCACGTCGTACCATTCCGACAGTCCGTGAGCTTAGGGAGGCCCTCTCCTTGCTCACTTAAGTTCTGTCCAAGAGCCTTTTCCGTTGCTTCCAGCGAGGCTATGAGTGGTTTCCAGACGCCCCCTGTGGCGCCGCCTCCCAGGATTGGAAACAGGCCGCTTTCTGATCCCCCTGGTGTGCCTACACCATGGGAGGCATCGGCTGGTTTGCCCATGATGGGCTATGTGTCTTCCGACTCGTGGGATGAGACCGACATTCCTGACGTCGAGAGCCAACAGTTTTCTGACTTGGGGGCAGCTCTTGACTTTGTGTTTGGGTTCCTTCCAGGTCTCAAACCGTCAAACCAGCCGACAGTGTCAGCCCGGCTGTGATCATCGGTCGCAGGCCTGCAGCCTGTGGAGCAACTTGGTTCTGGGCGCCTTCGACCGTGCCTGTCGGAACAGGTGGTTGAAGCATTTGCAGCTTTGGACTCTAAGCTGAGTTCCAAGGCTATGAAGACATCGTTCTTCTTCAGGGTTGACACTTTTTTGCCTCTGGTGCATTATCGTTCCTACGATTTCGCCAATCCATCAGTCTGCCATACTTGGACGGTCTTGGATCAGGACTCCAACTCCAAAGTTGGCCATTTTTTCATATGAAGACTCTGGAGTCCATGTTGGGCTTATCAGGAGAAATACTGGAATGCTTTCTCTCTTCGATCACGTCGTCTCTGCTTTGCTGCTTATCTGCTCCCAGATGAGTTTGACGACGAACAAGTTTTTGTTTTGTGTGTGCTGTTCAAGGTGCTCGTGCATCTTCTCACTCACATGCCTGTAACATGGCTAGCTTGGAATTAGTTCACAGGTACACTGTGCTGGACACAAGATGTTCCCTTCTTGAGGGGCAGTGCGCTGCTCTTCGATCTGCCTCTACCGACGGGTCTGCGACTTTTCCATGGTTCCGTGATGATGGTCTGGCATGACTCCCTTTGTCATTCCATTGATCTGCTGCTGCTTAGTCAGCTTGATCGGCCTTCTGTTGGAGGCAGCCACCATCCAAAGCCTAACAAGTACCCTTCTGCTTCCTCTGCGAAGCTAAGGGCTGATCCTCCTGCCGCCACTTCTACTCACACACAGGGTAGGGTAGGCGTCGGCAGTAGTCTCCTCAATTTCGTTCCAGGTTGAGGCATTCCACTCAGTCGAGAGTGTCTCTTCCAACAGGAGTCCTTTTCAACGTTACACAACTTTTGATCATGGAGTAAGGCAATCTCCTGTCAAAGGGGGCGATCGAGGTCATCAAGAACTTTCTTTCAGTGGGATTTTATTCCTGCCTGTTCTTGGTGCCGAAGAAGGACGGCCGACTCAGACAGGTTATCGATCTGAGTATTCTGACACAGTCTATCATTGCTCCTCAGTTCAGCATGGAGGCTTTCAGATTGGTTCGCCGCTCCATTCCCCAGGATGTTTTCCAGGTTAAGGCCATGTCCTTTGGCCTCGACCTGGATCCTTGGGCCTTCACCTGTCTGATGTTGCATGTGTTAGTTTTTCATCACACACAGTCTAGGGTGTCTTTTTCGGCTTATCTAGTTGATATCCTCCAGAGGCAATCCAATGCTGCTTTTCTGCAGTCTGATGTCGTCACACTGTTGAGCCTACTCACGTCACTAGGGCTCAGAGGCAACGGAGAGAAGTCAGACCTGGTCCCTTCTCCGTCATTTTGTCATCTGGGATGGACTTCATCAGCTCAGAGTCTTCCCCGACTGCTTGGTCTCTGCATTTCGGTGACAGATCTCATTCCTCTAGGTCGACTGCATATCTGACCTCTCGAACACTTTCTGCTCAGTCGTTGGAGGCCGAATGTTGATCCTCTCGTTCTGGTGCTTCGGTTACCTGAGTCTCTTACCTCATCTCCTTCTCCCCTGACAGATGTTCAGTGGATTATGCAGGGAGTTCCGTTGGACTTCCCCACGTCCGATCGTGTTCCGGCGGCAGTCGTCAGCGATCTCGAATGGGGTGTGACTTTGGATCCTCTAGGTCTTTTCCTTCATGGGTCATGGGACCAGGATCTAGCAGCTCTTCACATCAACCAGAAGGAGCTTCTTGCTCTTCTTCTGAGTTTCCGGCAGTGGATCCCCCACTTTTCGAATTGTCAGGTCCTTCTGTGGTCTGACAATTCTACGGTGGTTGTTTACATTCGGAACCAGGGTGGCACGCACTATGTTCCCATGTATGAATTGGTTCAAGATCTTCTACTGCTCGCTCAGGATGTCAATACCGGAGTGGCGGTTCATCACTTTCCCGGTCATCTGAACTTCCTAGCTGACTCCCTGTCCCAACAGGGCAGGTTCTTTTCCACCAAGTGGATGCTCCACATGGCGCTGTTCCAGTCTCTTTGCGATCTCTGGTGTCGTCCCCACATCGATCTTTGCGACTCGTTGGAACCATCAGGTGGACACTTTCATGTCCCCATGTCTAGATGCTCTGGCTTTCGCTGTGGACGCTCTGTCCATCCTTTAGAACCATCTTGTTGGCTACGCCTTCCTGCCAGTTCCGATTCTGCTTCAGGTTCTAGCCCAGATATGAACCTGCAATTGTCGAATCCTTTCGATCGCACCCGTCGCCTCAGTGGGTGTGGATCAGTCTGCTCCGCTCCCTGTTAGCGGTGGTTCTGGAATGTCTCCCTCTACGTCGCGACCTTCTTTGCCAAGGTTGCCCAAGGAGGTTTCAAGTCGACCCGATGCCAAGGTCGTCCGAGGAGGTTTCAAGTCGACCCGACTTCATTGTGCCTTTGCACATGTTTTTTATCGGGTCCTGTCTCCTCCATAGTGGTTTTTTCGAGACGAGCAGTGGAGCTGCTTTTCTTCTTCAAGGAGGCACTCACTCCACTGGTTTAGCCTCTGCTAAGTGGAAGGTTTTTCTGTTGATGGTGTGCGATCACTCTGTTGCTTCTGTCACTCCTTCGATCACACCGATTGCGGAGTTCTGGTATATGTTTGATTCTGGGGGTCTCCAGCAATGGGTACATGTCCATGCTTCAGAGACCTTTTTCATATGTGGGACAGCGTCGTATCGGCACTCTTCCTTGCCTCTCCAAGCTTGTTCTGCACTTTTCCTTGAAAAGGCCTAGGACGACTTTGCAGTTTACTCCAAGATGGATACTTTCTTGGGTGCTGCTCTGCTTGAGGGGGGGTGGGGGGAGGGGTGGTGTTCGCGCCTTTATCCCGGGTGGATATGCATTTTCTCACATGCCAGATCTGTCCTGAATCCATTTCTTGATGGATTTGTCTTGCTATTCGTGCAGCTTCTACTCGTCTAGCGACTGGCGATTGTATTACCAATCGTTTTTCTGCCATGAGGTGCATGCATTGTCTACCTCTCGGGGCTTGTACTAACTCTGTCATGTTGTCGGATGTTATGCTGGCAGCCTACTGGAGAAATGCTACCTTCTCCACTTATCTGCAACAGTTGCACAGTTCTACAGACCCTTTTTTCTTCTGCTCAGGCGGTGTCTATCCCAGCCATTCAGCTTCTTAGAAGGTCAGTTCCAGCTCCATGCTGTTACTGCCCTTTCTGCCTGTGCGTCGCACATCACCATATGCCTCATCTCTCATTGTCTTTTACTAATGTTTGTGATGCTATGGTTTGATAGGACTAAGGATCTCTTCCTCTGTCCACGGTTCCAGTGCAAGTGAGTTATGTGTGGGTTGGTTATGTGATTCCCTCCATCCTTTTGTCTATTCAGCCTGTAGTAAACAATTGTAAGGAAGGTTGATAAGAAATATAAATTTTATAGTAAATTTCCTTTCTTATTATACCTACCGCAATTGTTTACATGGAGGCCCTCACGTCTTCTTATTCGAGTAAGAATCCTTCCTCCCTGCAGATCACGTAACTCCTATGTTGACAGACTCAAAAGAATGATTATTGATGACTGCACTGCGACTGGTTAACTGAAGTTGTGGAATTGTACTTAGGGAAGAGCATCCCCTACTGGGTGTGCGCTGATGGGGCTCGGCACAGTTTTCTTTCGTGGTGTTTGTTACACCACTTTTCTTTCCCAAATCTCTTGGGAAAGATTAAAATAGAGAATATTTTATCCGAGTTAGGGTCTTCCACTGTAGTGCAAGCCTGTAGTAAACAATTGCGGTAGGTATAATAAGAAAGGAAATTGACTATAAAATTTATATTTTTGTGAATAGCGCTGACCATATATTGTCATTACATTGGGTAAAGGGTTAGTAGGTGAAATGTGATCTTGCAAGGACCACTCAGAAAATAGACATGTAAGTTTGGCTGCAGTAAACCAGAGGCAATGTCTTGTTTTTGCCCTCCAACTTCTTGAACATGCCTAATTGGGCTAAAAAGTTAGGCAGGACTGTGACTGAATTCATTAACCATAAATACAGGGAAACAATTTTGATCCCACAAATAGCACACAATAACAATTTCAGTACCCTATTTTTTTCTCTCCTTGTTTTGACTTAAATGAAGCACTGTATTCAACAAAAGTTGGTTTGTGTTTCTCTATATTAGTGCCATTTCTCTATACATTAATCCCACATGGGAAACATTTTCCTTCCTTTGGCCAATGTTTTAGATCAATACCTTGAAATGATTCTCGTTCCCATAAACCTATTTGCTAATGTGCTCTAACCATTTTAGTAAACTTGAAATGGGATCAGAATGTATTTTCTATGTTATCTTTGAGTCAATTAATTAATCTTATGGTTTTTATGTGACCCTGTAATGGCTTCAGGCACATCATTTTATTACCATGAAATTTACGTTTCCATTCAACTCAGAAAGGGTGTCTTGATTCTCACATTAAATTGGTGACAAATGGTAGTATTCGTCTACTTGTCTATAACCAGATATTGATTTAATATCTTTCCATTCCATTTTTTATGAGAATTTGAAAAGAGGTATTTATTAACCCTTTATCCAACTCCCACAATTTCAAAATTTGATATTTTAATAATTTTTTGGCAAATTTTAAAAGAGATTTCAACAAAAGCATATGTGATACCCTAAATGGAACAACCTTGATGAGCTCATTTCAGTGAAGGATCACATGATATGGTTTTGAAATTTTTTGAAAATATACTACTCAAAGTTTGCTAAGCACCAAATATTTGACACATCATTGTGAAACTTGCTTGTGACATATTTGCGATATTTTTGGTGGATATGATTGAGGAATGTATTGAGATGGTCCGCAGTGTTTACATTAGCTCTCTTGACAGGCAGACTTCGTGACAGTCATGGAAAGTATGAACCCCTTGATTTGCATGATGTTTTTGTGTACTGTCTACATGTACATGACAAGTGTAGGGTATTCAATCTTCATTTCAACACAAACCCTTGTGATTTAATGATTGAATATGGCAAATGCAAATGTAAGAAGACATTTGACTGAAGCTGAAATGTGGTGGGCTGTAGGGATGGTGGAGCAAGGGGCTACCCATCGTCAGGTTGGTGAAGCCCTTGGTGTGCACCATACAGTGATCACCAGAGCCTGGGCAAGATTTCAGCAGTAGAGCACACCAGTAAGACGGCATGGTGGTGGCAGAGACAGGGCAACATCTGCAGCTGAAGACCGGTTTTTGATCATTCAGGCCCATAGGAACTGCTTTGCCAAAGCAACCCAGCTTCGCAATGACCTTCAGAATTCATCCAGGGTTAATGTTTCGATGCAGACTATCTGGGCAAGGTTGCACGAAAGTGGTCTCTGATCGAGAAGACCATGTATTCGTATTCCGCTGTCCCAGAACCACCACTAGGCACGATATGAATGGGCCATGGACCATGTTGGATGGACCAGAGAAGATTGGCGACCTGTCCTTTTTACAGATGAGTCAAGGTACTGACTAGACCACACAGATAGGCATTCTAGGGTATGGAGAAGACCAGGAGAGCGATTCCATGCAGCCAACATTGCTGAGCATGACTGTAATGGTGGAGGGTCAATCATGGTCTGGGGTGGCATCATCAGGGATGGATGTACAGAGCTCTGTGTCCTTGGACGTGGTACATTGACTGCACATCGGTATATTGATGAGATCCTGGATGTCCACGTCAGATTGTATACAGGTGCAGTGGGTGATAGATTCATTCTGATGGACAATAATGCCCGTCCTCATGTTGCCCATGCTGTCGGGGAGTACCGACAGAGAGAGGGTATTGAGCATATGGACTGGCCAGCAAGAGCCCCTGACCTCAATCCAATCGAACATGTCTAGAATGAGTTGCAGCTTGCAATTTCAGCCCATCCAGTCCAGGGAAAGAAGTGTCCAGGAGCTTGGTGCCATGCTGGTCCAAGAATGGAACAACATCCCACAAAGGACCACCAGAAACCCGATTGGGAGCATGAGAAGGCATTGTCAAGCTGTAATTAACAGTAATGGGTTTCATACTCGATATTGAACCCATACCAGTTTGCTCCATCAACTTTTTGTCAAATTGAAAAATTTCCTCTTTTACCATTAATATCCATTTTCAATGGTTCTCGTATTCAAAAGCTAAAAAATAATGTCAAACACAAAAAAAATCTTAATTTCTGTACTTAAATCATTAAAGATATAATTAAATAAAAAATATATACACTTTTCATAACAATATTTCAACTGATACGTAAAACAGGTAGTTGGATATACTTGGTGCTTAGCAAACTTTGAGTAGTATATATTTTTTTCAACTGCAAAATTTGTAAATATAGCCGATTTGATAGGTAAATGGTTAACCCTTTACCTGGTGAATCACCCACATCCACCCACGTAATTTGCAAATTTGGCAGTTGAAAGATATAAATTTTTCAAAATATTTCAACAAAACCATATCATGGGTCACATGATATGGTTTTGTTGAAATTTTTTGAAAAATAGTAATTAAAATAATAAATTTTGATGTCGTCTGCATTGGGTAAAGGTTTAAAAACCTTGTCTTGTGTTTGCTGAATGAGTATTGAAAAATCTCCTCTGCCTCTGGTTACAATCATGTAGTTGTCTATAGCCATCAACTAAATATATAGAGAGTAATAGCTTGACCGGAATGGTTATGTGAAATAATTCATGAGAGGTGAGGGACGTTGTACAAATACGACCGCACGAATGCACACAAGTGTTTTACAAGATAGTGCCGCGATTGAATTATTTCATGTAACCAGTCCAGTCAAGTGATTACTCTGTTTATTACTTTTCATTATTAACGATAATTATATTATTTAACCCTTTACCCAACGCAACGGCCAAAACCGGCCAGTGCTATCCTAAAAAATTGCCAATTAATTTTCATTATTTTTTTCATTTTTTGTCTCTAAAACATAGGTTATGACCCCTCATTGGAACGAGCTCTTTCCAATGAGGGGTCATAACCTATGTTTGAGACAAAAAATGAAAATAATAGTTATTCAAGAATTTTTTTTTCAAGTGTCGTCTGCTTTTCATGTTAGGTAAAGGGTTAAAAAAACAATGAAGTCCCCATTACACCCACGGCAAAGCGTCTTCGTTTGCGCGCAAGGATACATGACCCAATTGTTGATTGCATAATTCACTTGTGAAGTTATCGTTTATAATCAAACTCGGAAATCCCAGTAAATCACACTTTGGAAAGTAATAATATATATTTACTAGCCAGATGCCCCACCCTGTGGACTTAGAGACAAAGGCGACTATTTTTCATATATGAAGAGATCCATATCAATATTGTTTTTGACCCAAGATTCAAGTTTGTCTAGAAATTTTATGGTCATGGTCTCAAACAACCACTTCACCCACTCATGTTTCCCTCATTATTAACATGGCAACTTGGAAAATGTTTGAAACATTGCTTCTGGCAGATATTCCTGCCCAAAACACAAAATCTCCTATCACTGAAATAGGTATGATTTGGGCACTTTTAACTAAATTTCTCTCCTGTAAATTGAATGGACCTTTTGAGATATTTTGAAAATACATGTACTCAGCGGGTTAAGAGTTAAATTGCCAACCGGTAATTATTTTAAGCAATAATGGTTCATATGTGAGTAAAAACAAATTTCAAACAAATATCATTTTTAATCAACTCTTGCCGCCACCATCAGTGTTACAGGGGCGCGGTGGCTCAGTAGGTAGAGGTGCAGGCTGCAAGCCGAGAGGTCCTCGGTTCGAATCCCACCTGCGGCAACCGCGTTGTGTCCTTGGGCAAGACACTTCACCCCCATTGCCCATGTGGGGGCATGGTGACGTCGTGTACTAAGGTGTACTGCACGTTGATGGTGCACTTGTCTTCAACCAATGCTAACCCTGCTTGTGTGGAGTTAGTATGTTGGGGAGCTGACAGTTGCTCGCCATTGCTCGGTGGTTCTCTCCGGGTACTCCAGCTTCCTCCACCCGTAAAACTGTCATGGTCATGATTAGCCATTGTGCAGAAATATGTGACCTTAAACCCCAATAAATAAATAAATACGTCAGGGTTACATTTGTTTGGATGATAAGAGAAGTCTTCCATTCATCAAAGAGAATATTCATGGAACCCTGTTTCAAAGTGGCAGCATCACTTAATCTGCCTATAATATGCTGGAAAAAATGGGCACAGAATTGTCATTTGATGTAAAAAAAAAATAACCAGTATTACTGAATTGGGGCCTTACCAAGCAGAATGATGCTGAAAATGACTATCATGCTTAGGTCTGTAACCATGCATCAACCATTTCAGCCCAAGTTCCTGAATGAGATCATTCAATATAATACTGTAGTATTGGGTGAATAACCTTTGCATTTGTTCTGAGGTGCATGGTTATTGTAGCCTTCTGCATTAGGGCTGCAACAATACATTTTCTCACGATACGATCCTGATGATTCGATACGTATTACGATACACTCGTCAATCATCAAAAAGTACACAAGAAGCAAATCTTGGTGGTCCATAACTGCAGATTTGCTTCTTGAGTCCTCACATTTCTACTGGGCTGGTGAGTAGAGGGAAAAGTCTAATATCCACCCACACAATTGTCAACAACCTTCATTTCAATGAAATTAGATTTCTCAAACTTCTTGACAACAAAACATCGTGGAATTTGTGATTTGTTGGATCATAGTATATATAGGTTCAAGAACGAGGTTTATGGTTTGCAAATTTGTAAATTCAGACTTCTACAATCCCGATTTCAAAGGAAAACTACATATAATGGATGCGAATAGTCAACAATGAGGCCATTTTTGAAGTGTCTTTAACAAAATATTCATGAAATTTTGGGTCCATGTGTATCATGATACCATGCAACCAAATCGTGATACGTATCGTCAGAGAATGAATTGTGATACATTTGTTTCAAAATTAATCATTGCGGCACCTCCCCCTCCCCCCCCCCCCCCCCCCCACACCCCCTCTTTACTCTGCATACATTTCAAGATACAAATTTTTCCCTTAATTGAGCTCTGTAAAACAAGATATGAATGGATTAAATTCCATGTTATGTTATGGGAAAAAATTGCCACTCAAAATGTTGGTTATTCCTGTGGGATTAAATTGTTACTAATCCCAATAAACTTTCTTCTTTTTTTTAAAATTTATTTGCTCGTCAGCCACTGATTTTTTTTACCTGAAAAATTATGTTTATAGTTATAAATCCAGTCACAAATGTATTCAAAAAAGTGACAATGCAAAATGCAAAACCAGACAGAGAATTTCGAAACAGTCGCAGCCAGACCACGTTCCTTTTGAAATTCCCTCTCGTCTTCATTCCACGCAGCACTGCAAAATCTCACTTTACAAAAAAGGAAATGCAGAAACTTTGAATCTCAGGTGCTTTTCCATTAATTGATTCAGTCTTGATTTTAATCTCAACTCACTGGAGCAAGTATGACATGACCGGGCACAATCTTAGTAACTGGTTCAGTGCTAGAAGCCACTATCCTGGCGCTGTTTTAAAGTGCTGAAAGCCACTATTGTGGCTTTACACTATATGCATTAGATTGTTGTTTTCTCAGCAGTAGAATGAAAAATGTTTATATAAAATTGTTTTGTTACTATTTATTGGGGAGTGCTAACAGGTAACAATTATTTATGAAGAACATCTTGCTGAACTAAGGCTCCCCTTGCTGGTAGCATGGTATCTGAAAAAATGAAAAATTTATACCAATTTTAATATTTTTAAAACTTACCAATGGCCCAGACTAGCTGGTGCAACCCAATTTATTACCAGGGCCAAACACAAATTTTGAATCCCCCAAACCCCAAAAATTTGCCAAAAAACTTAAAAGCAAGAAGACCAGTATGGTCCTCCATACTTTGCGCAATGCGCAACTTGTTGTCAAAGACAACAATAGGCTACCGCCATCTTGTCATTCTTATTGTTGTGCCTGTTAAATGTCAATAAGAACTGTAATAAAACTCAGCGGGGAGGAAGGAGTGTCTACTCCAGGGCGGGCCATCCCCGTCTGGGCCATTGGTAAGTATTAAAAATATTAAAATTGGTATAAATTTTTCATATTTTTCCACTATACCAATGGCCCAGACTAGCTGAGAAGAGTAAACAGGCAGGTGGGCCTAGTACTTAATATTCATTGCTCCTATTTCAGAAAAACAATGAAAATATAGCTGTAACTCTGTTTAAGGCTAGCTTAACCCATTATGCTAATTTGATAAAGGAAGCCAAAATATAAAGAAGTCCAGAGAAATGAGACTCTTTATAAATCATTAAAAGTGTCCAAGTATTGTATAGTAAAGCTCGTCTTGACACATGACATATACAATAACGCTTCACATTGAGCTACACATTAAAAGCATATAATATATTTAAAATTGCTTCATATCAAGCTACACATTAAAACTACCATAGTACTGACCCCAGGATAATATCACTGAAGGAGGTATGTCCATGTTTCCACTTTAAAGCCAGATGACTATTTGGAAATACCTTCCCCCTCCCCTTCCCCTTGTTTTGAAAGTAACTACATGTACACTTTAAAATGAAGAGGGGAGCAGACTGAAGACAGTGCTAGAGCAGACCAAACAGAAGGTTGAATGAAAATCCTAATTAGAATGGACGACCTTCTGAACTACCGAAAACAGTCCTAAAGATCTGAGATCATCCGAAATTTATTCTAAATCTCGAAGATAAAATTTGGTAAAAGTCATCTGTTGTGTCCAATAAGCTGCTTGCATCGAATCCTTCAAAGGAGTACTACTAGCATAAGCCCAAGAAGAAGCTAAAGCTCTAACTTCGTGAGCTGAAATCTTATAAGCTATTCTCTGATTCGCAGACAAAGCATTATAAGCTGACCGAATAGCTAACTAAATCCATCTAGATATTGAATGAACAGAAATATCATTTCTGTTAAGAAGAGAAAGGAATAACCTTTTCCTACCTCTTCTAATAAAACTAGAACGCTCCTTATAAATCTTAAGCGCTCTTACTGGACACAACAAAGGTCTCTGACCATCTGAAGATGGTAATGCTTTAATAAGAATAGGGCTAGGCCGTTTGTACGGAACCTGATTCTTAGCTAAGAATCCCACTTTCATAGTGTGAGTAATAGAATTACCAACACTACGATAATGAGAGTCTTCAACAGACAAAGCATGAAACTCACTAACTCTTCTCGCTAACGTAAAAGGCTAAAAGAAAAAACGTGTTATAAGTAAGAAATTTAAACTCAACAGTATTTAACGGTTCAAAAGGTGCTTCCTGAAGTTTCAGAAGAACCCAAGCTAAATTCCACTGAGGGACTAGTCTCAAGGTATGAGGTCTATTCACAGAAAAATTCCTCATTAATTATTATAGATACATCTGACCCAATGTTTAATTTCCCTTGGTGTGCATAGGTGTCAGATAGCATAGACCTATAGCCCCTAATAGTAACTGACTGTAGCTTAACTTCATCAAAAAGATAAATAAAAAAGTTGGGTTAAAAAAAATCAATCAATTGTGATTCACACCAACGAACAAAAACCTTCCACTTCGCTTCATAATTTAACGAAGAGGAGGTCCTCCTACAGTTAGAAATTGCACCCATTGCTCGTCTGGAAAACTGTTTATCGTGCAGGAAGCCGACGGAGTTTCCCCTGTGTCAGAAGATCCCGGAGAAGTGGTAAATTCCGTGGAAGGTCCCAAAGAAGTTCCCGGAGAGGAATTATCCACTGTCTGTGAGCCGACAGACTTGCAACCAGTAGAATCTTGCAAGAAGACTGTTTTATCTTAGCAAGATCTGTTGAATGAGGGGAGCTGGAGGGTAAGCATACCCTATTATCCCGTTCCATGAAATTGACAGAGCGTCTACTGCATAAGCTTGAGGGTCCAGGCATGGAGACACAAAAGTCTGTAACTGATTGTTCAGACTCGTGGCAAAAAGATCGATCATTGGATGTTCCCACTGGAAGCAAATCTGATTGAAGACAGATTTTTTCAACATCCATACTGAAGGTAGCAGGCGATCCTTTCTCGATAGAGAGTCTGCTATTACATTGAGACGACCTGGAATATGACGAATCGATATCAGAATCTGATTCTTTTGAGAGAAAAGAAGAATCTTTTCGGTGAGATTCAACAGCTGGACGGAATGAGTACCTCCCTGACTCCGAATATAGGCTACTACTGTTGAATTGTCCAACAGCATTTGAACATGTGAGTTATTACTCGACAGAGCCAATGATTTAGAGCTAACCAAATTGCCCTAATTTCTTTGTAGTTTATATGGAACCCAAGAAACTGACTCTCCCATAAGTCGTGACACACTTGATCGCCCGGAATCAGAGAAGCACCCCAACCCTCCTGAATGGCGTCCGTCATGATTATGAATTACGGCTCCTGAATCTGAAGCGGTATTCCCTGGGAAAACCACTGGATATCCACCCAAATTTGAAGATGTTTTACTGACTGTGTTAAAACAATCGGACTGTCCAACAACTGTCGTTTTACGCTCCAATTTTGAATTAGATAAATTTGAAGTGGACGAGTGCGCAAACGACCTAGCGGAATTAACTCCGCAGCGACGCCGCAAAGTCCTAACAGCCACATAAACTCTCTTGCAGAAATGACTTGTGCGTTTATGCAATATTTGCGTAAAGAGAAACTAATTTTGCTCTTGCTACCGGCAAACAGACCCGATTGTTGAGAGTATTAAAACTCATTCCAGATGAACAAAACGACCTCGTCGGTATTAAATCCGACTTGTCAACAATGATTATATATAAAACCTAGGCATTGTAGCAGCGATAGCAGACTCTGAACATTGCTTTGAAGAGCATGAACATTTTCGTACCTTTGAAGAATGTCGTCCAAATATGCCGATGTCATTGAAGCCGAGTGAGCTCTAAAATGGCTCATCACTGCATTCACCACCCGAGTGAACGCCCACGGAGCAGGGTTCAAGCCAAAACACATTGCTCTGAACTGGTATACTTCTCCTTGAACTGCAAAACAGAAGTCTATACATGCGGCATAATCGTTCACACGGATGATGCCTCTCACCGATCGAATTGTCTCCGTATAAAATTTGGAGCAATTATTAGCTTGTTATCCAACTGAGATCGATGAACGGCCTGTACGAGCACAAGAAGAAAGATGCCTGTAGAATCCCTTTGAATTTGGATTCTCTACGACCTCTACTGCCTCCTTTGTAGGAGAGAGTCTACTGCTGAAATCAAAGCCTCTCTCTTGTTATATTTTGTGAAAGGTTCACAAAACGCGGAATCCGCGTTAATGGAGGTTTTCTCCAGAACAAAAGACGTAGACCATTTTATACAACGTCTCGAACCCAAAGATCCTGAGTTATTTGTTCCAGTTGCTTGTGAATATTGAAAGCCTTCCGTCAACCGGAGAACAGAGGTCGAAATCTTCATTTGCAGGACTTACAAGGCATATACGAGAAACCATGTGAAGTGCTCGCATCCCTCTGTGATGTCGGTGTGGGGTTACGCGTTTCGTTATTTTCCGACTGCGTCATCCCCTTTTTGAAATCACTCCCCTGTTTCGAGCCACCACAACCATGATTAGCTTTAAAAGCAGCATGGGCTGAGCCTCTCTTGGAGAAAAATTTACCTCTCCGAGGAGTACCACTTGTGGAAGGCTGAGGTTGCGAAGCTGAGCGCAACAAAAGCTGACTTGTAGCTTTCTTAGAAGCATCTTCAAATACAGCTTTTAACTGATCATTGAATAATGAAGAGCCCGAAACGGGAGCGGCCCTTAGAGAGCTCTTAACACTGTCGTCAATAAATGACGTAGATTTAAGGGCAGCCTCGTACCTGACCAACTCTAAATTCGCTACTGAAAGAACAGAGTGGGATGATGTATACATGATGGCGCGAGAGAGCACTCTCGAAGGAGATAACAACTCCTGTATAAGCTCTCAGATTCCAAATTGCCGGCCAATGCCCTGCAAATATGATGTGCATATGACAGCGTCCAAAATACTTCTGCTAGATTCAATGCAAGTGACTATAACAAAAGAACTAACGCTACACGATGACGGAAGAGACATATCTAAGTCCCTAGCTCCGTCATCCAATTGCAGAGGAGCCCTTGGAATCTTATTCTCGCCTACCGTATTTAAGAAGGTATTGCCTCTAAACGGTAGGTCAAGCTTCCTTTCCGAAAGGAAAGAACTTTTTCTAGCCTGAGCCAGGTCAGCAATAGCTTCGTCACAACAATCAAATGCATCTAATGCTTGGACTGATTGAGACGGATACAGAAGGATACTTTCCTTCGACTTAATGACCTCCCTGTCCAAGAAGACAGGCGCTTGGCTCTAGAAGGCGCAGAACTCGACCAGAAAGAATTAATTCAGGTGAAAAATCCCGCAGGAACCTCATAGTTTCCATATGTTGCTCAGCCAAAGATGTGGTGTCAGTCTCGTCTTCATCAAACTCCCTAACACTACCAGCTAGAGGTTCCTGGTCTGGTCTATTATCGGCATACTGATTATTGAGGAAACCCTTCTTTCTGCCGATCCAGCACCGTCCGAATCATCCAAATCGGAGATCGATGATGGCCGCATATTATGCTGCTGGGAGTCTGCAATTAGCTGGGCAATTTGCTCCAGCAATTCCGTATTCGAGGCAATGTTCACCCCCGGTCTATGCCTTTTGGCTCTGGAAGGTGATCTGACACAGAGCCCTGTGTCCGTCTTTTAGAAAAAGACGTTTGCCTCGAAATGCTAGCCTTAGAGAGAGCCAGATCCTGGCTCTGACTCTCTACCTCTGGATTTTGCTGACTAGCATGCGGTCTACTGTGCTGAGTCCTGGAAACGGAAGAAGAGGCTCTTTTTTCAAAATTACTGGCAGCCGCACTAGCAGAGAAAGGTACATCAGAAACAAGTGGTTCCGAAGCATTTTCTACCAGACTACCAGCGGAACTGGCAATAAAAGTCAAATCTTTCTGTTTTGTCCCCAAAACAGAAGAATGCTTCACTACTGATGCACCTTTCAATTTGACTGGCCTCTTCCCCTTACGTGCCATCGTCTGAACAGAGGACTGTCTTCCATCCTCCGTATCCTGGACCGCTATGGATTTTCCCGGTACGGAAGCACTAATTAAAGGCTCCATTACACCGGTCGAGCTAGTTGACCGTCTGCTTGCCCGAGGTACCGAGTTTTCTGCGATACCTCGTAAGTCAACATGCTCTGTATCTGAAGACGACGGCAGCACAGAACTTGATGTTATACCATAACCAATACCATGTTCTTGTTCCTCTGAAATGGAAACTAAATTTGATTAGTTACCTTAGGCGAAAGCACCGAAATCGGTGCTTTGCCAACACATACACAAGTTGAGATGGAATTCCATTGCTTGGAATCCCAAGAACAGCAAGTTGCACAGGTACCATCTGCGAGCAACGAGTGCAAGCCAACATGATGAATGAGAATCAAGAGAGGACTTCTTCCTCTTACATTTCGAACATGAGGACTTCATAATACACATACGCCCGAGGCAAAAACTTTTAAACTGAATAGGAGCCGGTAACCAAGACCAAAACAGGCACAACAAAGGCCCAGGTCAGACAACTGGTATCCCAAGAATACCCTTAACAATAGAGAAACTTCCCCAGAAGATTCCCCATACAGAAGGGTAATGGCAAACAGACACGCCCGACTATGTCAAAAAACTGGTTTGCGACAAAGGGGGTGTGAATAATCCACATTCCGTAAATTATCTAAGATTTTCAAGAAGAATTTTAATTAATTACAAATTCGCAAACGGCAAATAGTTCTTAATAGTTCTTAAAAATCTAATGAGAGGATTCAAGGGGAAAAAGGTGAACATTGAACACACACATAATGATAAACAAAAAATGAACAAATCAGATGCATATCCCGAAAACGGGAAAAACAAGAAATATTATTTAATTTCAATAAAGTTATAGCCCTGAATGTTCAAAAACTCAATGTCTTTATTCAGCTAGATTCTGCTGCTATTATTCCACCATTCCACTCCAAAATCGTGTCTGGCTACATTATACTTTAAGATTTTATAGCACAAAAGTCAGGATACGTGTTGATCTGACATGGGCCAAACAACAGAATGACAAGATGGCGGTAGCCTATTGTTGTCCTTGACAACAAGTTGCGCATTGCGCAAAGTATGGAGGACCATACTGGTCTTCTCGTTTTTAAGTTTTTTGGCAAATTTTTGGGGTTTGGGGGATTCAAAATTTGTGTTTGGCCCTGGTAATAAATTGGGTTGCACCAGCTAGTCTGAGCCATTGGTATAGTGGAAAAATATACTCAGGTTATAAATCACCTTCGAAAAATAATGTAGCACTCTACCAGGTAAATATACATTATCATGACCATGTGCATGTCCTGTAATTTATATCAGATTCTCGGTCGTGTTTACAATCAGATCGCAACGAGCCCATCAGGGCGAGTTGTGATCCGATTGTAAACACGACCGAGAATCTGATACAAATTACAGGACATGCATTTGGTCATGATAATACATTTATCTAACAATCCCGTTACATAAAGCCTGTTTTCCATTTTAACCTGTGTCGCCAGCGGCAGAGCAGGTCTAGTAACTGCTCGACTCCGTCCGTCAGTCCATCATTCCATCAGTCCGTCCGAAACACTTTTTCCGTCAAAGTTTTCTTGGTTCTATGAAAGGGAATGATTTTATATTTGGTCTGCTGCTTCATAATGATGAGTTGTATCGTGTAAGCAATTTTCAGATCTGCCGTGCAGCCACTTTCTGTTTGCCGGTACTTTGAAATTTTACTGTACCCACTGAACATTGAAATTTTCCGTCAAGGTTTTCTCAGCTTCTATGCAAGGGATTGATTTTATATTTGGTCTGCTGCTTCATAATGATAAGTTATATCGTGTATGCAATTTTCAGATCTGCCGTGCAGCCACTTCCTGTTTGCCGATACTTTGAAATTTTACTGTACCCACTGAACATGGAAATTTTCCGTCAAGGTTTTCTTGGCTTCTATGCAAGGGATTGATTTTATATTTGGTCTGCTGCTTCATAATGATAAGTTGTATCGTGTAAGTAATTTTCAGATCTGCCGTGCAGCCACTTCCTGTTTGCCGATACTTTGAAATTTTACTGTACCCACTGAACATTGAAATTTTCCGTCAAGGTTTTCTCGGCTTCTATGCAAGGGATTGATTTTATATTTCATCTGGAGCCTGATAATGATCAGTTGTATCGTTATGCAATTTTCAGATCTGCTGTGCAGCCACTTCCTGTTTGCCGATTCAATTGCATGCAGCAACGCAGGTCCAGACCTGGTATTGGTCTTGGCTTGTTCAGTTTAAATTCGGTTGGAATTGGTCAAAATTCTGAATTTCATATTTTAGTGCGTAACAACAATACATATTATTTGTCATAGCGCACTGTTTACCGGAAGTTGAATCTATATGATACGGAATCAGAATGAGTCGCCTATATGATAATGAATCGGAACACATGATGTGATACGTACCATTTCTCGTGGTTTTCAGGCCAAAATCTATGATTGTTAGATAAAAATAATACTGTGGAGCCCACTTAACTGGATGTCTCTTAATTGAATAACCCTGGTAATTGAATATAACTTCTAACACAAAACTCTTTTGTGATATGTTGAGAAATTACCCTGACAATCATCAAATTCTCCTTAACCCTTAATCCAACGTAACAGCTAAAACCAGCCAGCGCCATTCACAACAATTGCCATTCAGTTTCATTATTTTTTCATTTTTGCATCAAAAACATAGCTTATAAAACCTCATTAGAACGAGCTCATTGAGCTCGTTAAAATGAGGGATCATAAACTATGTTTTTGACACAAAAAATGAGAAAAAAAATTAGTTATTCAAGAATTTTATTTGCAAGTGTCTGCCTCTCATACTTGGCCTCAATACGGGCATTTAATCTATTATATCTAATTTGATAGAGCTCACTTCATTGGCAAAGTAGGTTTAATTATTTATTATTATTTATTGATGTTTAAGGTCACCTATTTATGCACAATGGCTAATCATGACCGTGACAGTTTTACGGGTGGAGGAAGCCGGAGTACCCGGAGAGAACCACCGAGCAACGACGAGCAGCTGCCAGCTCCCCAACATCGTAACTCCACACTGCAGCACAGGCAGGGTTAGATTGGTTGAAGACATGCGTACCATCAACGTGCAGTACGCCTTAGTACACGGCGTCATCGTGCCCCCACGCGGGCAATGGAGATGAAGTGTCTTGCCCAAGGACACAACGCGGTTGCTGCAGGTGGGATTTGAACCAAGGACCTCTCGGCTTGCAGCCTGCACCTCTACCTACTGAGCCACCGCGCTCCCCAGTAGGTTTAATTAACAGATTTTCATGATGCCACTTTTGTGATCACAGAACTGTGTAGCTTCAATTTGAGTCTCACTCGGTTTAAAACTTACCAAGGAAAAGGGATGAAACACTTGAATTTGAGCCAGTGACCTTTTGTATTTTTTACCTGTGCCACCCAGATTTGTTTTTGACACCCACGAGAATATTTTTAAAGTTTTACATGTCATTCAAGACAAAAATTGTATTATTTCCCAATGAAGTTCCCATTGACATGTAGTAATAGAATCAATTTTATGAAAAAGTTTTTTATTTCAGAATGAACAATTGATTGATACAAATCGCATTCTTCTGCTCAAATAATCTGTTTGAAATTGCAAACAAATCTCGTTTTCATGTGTTCAATTTTCCCTACAGTTTTGCCAGGTTTGCAATTTATTTTTATATGAATGGGACAAAAATTGATTTATTATGATGGATTTAACCAGCATACTTTTCTGACCCCCACCCCCAAGCTTGGTAATCTTACAATTTATTACTTTCCAAAGTGTGATTTACTGGGATTTCCGGGTTTGATTATAAACGATAACTTCACAAGTGAATTATGCAATCAACAATTTTGTCATGTATCCGTGCGCGCAATCGGTGGTGCTTTACCGTGGGTGTAATGGAAACTTCATTGTTTTGGGGGTTTTTTTTAACCCTTTACCTAACATGAAAAGCAGACGACACTAGCCAAAAATAATTTTTGAATAACTATTTTTTAGCTCAACTTTGGCGAAGCCAAATTTGAGTTTATGCCATGGCCAGTCATCCGTCGTCCATCTGTCTGTCTGGCCATCTGTCTGTCTGTCCGTCAACAATTCAATACGGCTCGGGCTAGAGGCTGTGTTTATGAACCGATCTTTACGAAACTTCTTGGGTACCTTTGTTATGACCGTGGGACGAGAACGAGTGTTTTTGGGTTCAGTCCGAAATTCAAGATGGCAGCCAGCCACTATTTTGTACCGACGATGCAGAAATCTGTTTTTTGCACAGAACTTCCATATGAAAGCGCTTATTTGAATAATTTTTTGTATTAGTACCATGGGATACATCACATTTAATACGGGTTTTTTTCTGGTACGTAAATTATGCAAATTAGACTAACTGTGATGTATTAGTGTTACTTTCAGCACTGTCAGTGCAAATGCCAATATGGCTTGGGCTAGTGGCCGCTTTTATGAACTGATCTTTACGAAACTTCTTGGGTACCTTTGGTATCACCGTGGGACGAGAACGAGTGTTTTTGGGCGCGGTCCGAAATTCAAGATGGCCGCTGGCAGCCATTTTGTTCAAAATTAGAGGCAATTAGATTTTTGTGCAGAACTTTCACATGAAAGCTCTGATTTGAATAATTTTGTTTGTGAATGTTTAGTACCATGGGATACATCACATATAATACAGGTTTTTTTCTCGTGCAGAAGTTATGCAAATTAGATGAACTTTGATTTTTTCAGTGCTACTTACACACAGTAAGTACACATGTCAATACGGCTCGGGCTAGAGGCTGTATTTATGAACCGATCTTCACAAAACGTCTTAGGTGACTTTATTATCACCTTGGGACGAGAACGAGTGTTTCTGGGTGCAGTCCAAAATTCAAGATGGCTGCCAGTGGCCATTTTGTACCGAAATTAGGTCTAATCAGTTTTTTGTACACCTTCTATACGGCTCAGGCTAGAGGCTGTATTTATGAATCGATCTTTACAAAACTTCTTGAGTACCTTTGTTATTACCGTGGAATGAGAACGAGTGTTTTTGGGTGTGGTCCATAATTCAAGATGGCCACCAGCAGCCATTTTGTACCCAAATTAGTGCAATCAGTCTTTTGTACAGAACTTCTGTATGAAAGTCCCGATTTGAATAAATTTTTGTATGAATGTTTAGTAACATGGAATACATCACATATACTACAGGTTTTTATCTCGTGCAGAAATTATGCAAATTAGATGAACTTTGATTTATTCAGTGCTACTTATACACTGTAAGTGCACATGTCAATACGGCTCAGGCTAGAGGCTGTATTTATCAACTGATCTTCACGAAACTTCTTGGGTACCTTTGTTATCACCTTGGGATGAGAACGAGTGTTTCTGAGTGCGGTCCAAAATTCAAGATGGCTGCCAGTGGCCATTTTGTACCGAAATTAGGTCCAATCAGTTTTTTGTCACAACTTCTATACAGCTCGTATTTATGATCTTCACAAAACTTCTTGGGTACCTTTGTTTTCACCTTGGGACAGGAATGAGTGTGTTTTGGGGTGCCTTTGTTATCACTGTGCTATGAGAACAAATATTTTGGGGTTCAGTCAGACCCACTCTGGGACTCAAAGATTTCTTTTCTAGTTTAGCATCTGACTGTCACCCACCTTTACAATACTTTACCTATACATGTGTTAAAGGCTACGGTCAGTATTTATGTACAGGCCGTTACAATACTTTATATGTACTTTTGTTATCAGGTCATTACCTAGATGTTTGTCATTGCTGTGTCACATACTATACATGTACATGTCTTGACAAGTTGAGCTACAGTGTCATTGACACTTTCATTTCATTTTTAGCTCAACTTTGGCAAAGCCAAATTTGAGGTATTGTCATGGCCTGTCGTCCGTCTGGCCGTCTGTCTGTCCATCGCGCCATACACATGGCTCGGGCAAGAGGCAGTATTTATGAACGGATCTTTACGAAACTTCTTGGGTACCTTTGTTATCATTGTGAGATGAGAACGAGTGTTTTTGGGTCCGGTCCGAAATTCAAGATGGCCTCTGGCAGCCATTTTGTACAAAATTAGGTGCAGTCAGATTTTTGCGCAGAACTTCCATACGAAAGTGCTGATTTGAATAATTTTTTGTGTGAATGTTTAGTACCAAGGGATACATCACATATAATAAAAGTTTTTTTCTCGTGCATAAATTATGCCAATTAGACTAACTTTGATCTATTTAATGTTACTTTCAGCACTGTAACTGCAAACGCCAATACGGCTCTGGCTAGAGGCCGTATTTATGAACTGATCTTTACGAAACTTCTTGGGTACCTTTGTTATCACCGTGGGACGAGAACGAGTGTTTTTGGATTTGGTCTGAAATTCAAGATGGCAGCTGGCAGCCATTTGGTACAAAATTAGGTGCAATCAGATTTTTGCGCAGAACTTCCATACGAAAGTGCTGATTTGAATGATTTTTTGTGTGAATGTTTAGTACCAAGGGATACATCACATATAATAAAAGTTTTTTTCTCGTGCATAAATTATGCCAATTAGACTAACTTTGATCTATTTAATGTTACTTTCAGCACTGTAACTGCAAATGCCAATACGGCTCGGGCTAGAGGCCGTATTTATGAACCGATCTTTACGAAACTTCTTGGGTACCTTTGTTATCACCGTGGGACGAGAACAAGTGTTTTTGGGTGCTGTCCAAATTTCAAGATGGCTGCCGGCGGCCATTTTGTACCAAAATTAGTGCAATCAGTTTTTTGTACAGAACTTCTGTATGAAAGTTCTGATTTGAATAAATGTTTGTAGGAATGTTTAGTAACATGGAATACATCACATGTAATACAGGTTTTTTTCTCGTGCAGAAATTATGCAAATTAGATGAACTTTGATTTGTTCTGTGCTACTTATACACAATAAGTGCACATGTCAATAAGGCTCGGGCTAGAGTCTGTATTTATGAACTGATCTTCACGAAACTTCTTGGGGTACCCTTGTTATCACCTTGTGAAAGGAACAAGTGTTTTGGGGTGCCTTTGTTATGCTAGTGCTATGAGAACAAATATTTTGGGGTTCAGTCAGACCCACTCTGGGACTCATAGATTTCTTTTCTAGTTTAGCATCTAACTGTCACCCCACTTTTACAGTACTTTACCTATATATTTGTTGCAGGCTACAGTCAGCATTTATGTACAGACCGTTACAATACTTTACATGTACCTTTGTTATCAGGTCATTACCTAGATGTTTGTCATTGCTGTGTGACACACTATACATGTACATGTCTTAAATAAGTTGAGCTACAGTGTCATTGGCACTTTCATTTGTCTCAAAAACATAGGTTATGACCCCTCTTTGGAAGGAGCTCCAATTCGAGGCAAGGGACTATATTGTAAAACACCTGTGCATATTCGCGCTCTCATGTTTGTACAACGTCCCTCACCTCTCATGAATTATTTCACGTACCCAGACCAGTCAAGCGATTACTCTTATATATATTCTTTAAAAAGTTAATAACTCATTTCAATAAGGAACTATTTTATTGTGGATTGAAAACAATGGCAGAGTTTATAGATAAGATAATTGATTTCCGAGTGCACTTGACATTGTTATGGATTTAAAATCAGATAGCTTTATTGACTCAATAAGTACTACCAAAAGCAGTGATTGCAACATGTGTACAAATTGGAAGTATCTGGGTATGAAAAATGAATAAACATTGGCAGGACTTGACTTTATATCCATGTTGCAGTCACGATTAGCCATTGTGCAGAAAAATGTGACCTTAAACACCAATCAAATAAATAAAAAAAAATGCACTTGTATGGAGTTTTGCTTCCCTCAATACTTTATACAGCAGCTTAGCAAAGTTTCTGAGCTGTCACAAAGGAGATTACTCGAAAACAGTAGAGGTATTCCTTTTATTACATGCATTGTAATGTTTTAATAGCAATTTATGGCTGAAATAACTAACGAAGGTAGAATGTAAATTCAAATATATTTTTATTTGTAAATAACTTTGGCCTACTGCTGGGACAGACTCTTCTGCCTGAAATTAACTGAGATCGTAGCTGGACCCCCACGGATGCATATGCATGTGAACTCAGATCTTCGATGCTTGGTGAGATCTCCCTCGTGCGCATGCAGACTGCAGGGGGCACAGACACTCGCAGGCTACATGTATGAGTAATCAGGAACAGGCGTTCAGAGGATGTACATGTATGAAACCTTGAGTGTACTGCGCAATCACAGCTCTGAGGGGCATGCAGTCTTGCAAGGCTACATTGCCACATGAAAAACTACTGGAGCAGATGTGTATGTGATTGTGCAGGCGACATGTATGCTGCACGTGTGGATGTATGAAACTACATTCGGCGTCAAGAGTGGCTACACCCACCTAGAAGAATGTAAATGTATGAAACCCACATTTTCTGTCCATTGGACTCCAGTGTTTCTGCGGGCAATGTATGAACCTGAGACTGTTTGTTTGAGATGGCATTGTAGCTATCCGTGTGGATAGCGCAAACTTACGAGGCTATATGTTGTCGACATATGAGTCGACTAGTGCATGATAAAGGTTATTCCTTGTGAGTTACATGTCTTGCATGAGTTGATGTATGAAACCAGCCTCGGTATCGAACGTGGATACATCGACATGGAAGAATGTATGAAACCCACCGAGTTGAAGTAGTTCCTCGTATTGCTCCAGTGGCTATGAGGGCAACATATGAAACCAGAGGACTTGAGTCAGAAAGTGCATGTTGCACTTGCATGTATGCTAATCCTGAGGCGAAGAGTCATATTTACGCAATTTGGAAGGCCGCTCTTCACGCTGCCGTCGATGGTGTTTATATAAATGATACATGATATCACATTATAAAGATTAATATATATATGTACAAAACAAATAATGGTATAGCTCATCCCTGTCTGTGTCCTCTAATAACTTTCTACACGAATTGTCTAGATTCCTCAAGAGAGGCATGTAATAACACTCTCGGGTATGTCTCCCATGATAATAGAGTCCCAGTGTCACAAGAGTTCTCTGGGAGGCATATCATTCTAAAGAACAACCAGCAGGTTGCAAATTTAATACATGTCTCATTGATTATACATGTACACAAGATACCAGTTGATGTCACTATTATCCACATAAATGCACCTCACACAACAATAGCTACACACTATACATGGGTTGAGCCAGAATGTTCACTGAGCCTCATGTCGAATCAGTCTTAAAAATGTCAGAGTTCTGAGAGGCATGCGGTGTGTTGAGCTACATGCACAATGGTGAATAAATATATTGGGAAATACCCTTTAATGAATGCAACCTGCACAGGGACCATGCTTACATTTGTGTCTACAGTACACATAGCTAACAGATATTGTGAATAGAGTGAACTACATATTAACTGGGGTGAAAGTAATAAAAACTTCATTATTTGATGCAACCTGCACAAGAACCCCATTTCTATGTAGGTATACAAATATGCAGCTAATGGTTATTTTAAAATACATACAGTGTAAGCGAATTTTGAGCTTCCTTAAGGGTTTCCAGAGGGGTTCGAACATACCGAATGTAAGAATCTGATGACCACCTCCCAAGGGTCTTTATTAGGTGGTCCTCTATACGCACTGCTGCTGCTGCTGAGGTAGCAGCACCTATTCTGAAAGAATGACCAGAATAATGAGCTGGGTTGAGCTTAAGCCTTGTTAAAATTTTGTTCAAGTAATTGATGAAGTGCTTCCTGGTCAATGGAGTCCCATTGTTTAAGAGAAATAAGGCATCGCTCTGAGCAGAGGTAGGCCTAGCACAGAGATATTTCTTAAGCAAATAAACTGGACAAATTATATGCGAGTTCCCAAATAGTTTGATTGTGACGCCTCTCCTGAAAGGGTCTGTTTTGGATGTCTTGATGTTTAAACAGCACACCTCTGTACCCACTTCCAACATAAAGGTTATGTCTGACACACCTAACTCTGTATTTCGGAATGTTGTGGATTCAGAGGTGAACTCTCCACATCTTAAAAAGCCAAAAAACACTACTGCTGAAGCCATTTGAAGTAGGAGATCTGTATAGAGGCCAAAAATACCAGCTTGTAGTAAGTTGAAGATTTGGTACAAGATGGGAAAGGTGATGGGTAAACGGGGTTTACTTGGAGTGCTAGCAAGCTTTTTGTAACCACAAAGCAGGACCTGAACCCTTTGCATCGGAGTATTGTCCCAGGATACAAAGGGATCTGCCAATCCGGCTTCAAGGTAATCATGCTTTATACCAGCTAAATATAGTTTGACAGTTGAGTACCTCAGGTTAAGGGGACATCCAACTTAACTTTGGTCAAATTTCATGTAATTTTTCTGTCAAGTCTAAAAAAGGCCCAAAATGAATAACCCCAATAAATTATATTTCAAAATGCTTGGAATGAAACATAGAACATGTGTAGACTGAAATTTGCCATGGGACTGCTGCCATGTGTAAATAGCACCACCTGAAAGTTTGCTATGGCATAAGTAAGAGAACAAAATTTTTACAATAAAATACCTCAAAATAAAATAACAGCTGTATTCTATAAACATTGAAGTCCATACTCGAAGAAATCTTTTCCTAATTCATGAAAGTAATAAAGATTGAGACCAAATGTTATAAGTGGAGTTCTCACTGATTGAAAGCAGACATTTTCTTTTGTTTATGTTTTGATTTGGGGAGTTCAACAAAGGTCAACTTGAAGGAGTCCACCAGAAGAAGTATGGAAGGACAAAAGAGTGTCTCCCAATATAAAGATGTATGTGTCACTGTAGTGGTTTGGAAAGAAACTATGATATTCTCCTATGTAGAATGCACTGCAAAGTCATACATTGTAGTTGAATAAATATATTTACAAACCCCTTGCACTGTATCCCCCTTTTATCCCATGCCATGCATCAATTTGATAGTGATTAAATTGTTAAATTTGTCTGGTTTATCAATAAGTATAATAGCTTTGTTTACTCTTGGACACCAATACACTCATGATATCTGTTGGAGAAGAAATAAGGGTAACTGTAACCTGTCATTGCAATAAACCATCTAATGTACTTAAAAGTACATTGTTATTCAAAACACATCAAATCAACCTTACATAACCATTATTGCATGTACTTTCCCCAAGGAGGCTTATTGGCATATTGAGATCAGAAGGGCACATCCAGAGGGTCTCACATATTTTTTTCAAGAACGCAGTACACAAAGCAATCCCCAAAAGGCGACAAGTGAGCTCCATTTGACACAAAAAAATTACCGGGGAGGGCTCTCTAACTTGTATGACTCTACCTCTGGCACTCAAGGCAAATGCCTTTTTCTCAAAGTTTAACTCTTTTTTTCTTTTTGAAGATCCTGGCCACACATGTTCCAAACACTATCAGACAGGTAACCCTCCAAATAAGTGTACCTGAAAAAATCATGTTACATTGCAAAACATTCTTTTTAGACTTTTCCAACTATAACACTTAATTTATTGATTAATGGGTGAATAGAAAAGTCCTGCCATAAAAGTGTCAAACATCAGATTGGTGGCTTTATACAGAATATTCGTTAGGTTGTTGCTTGATAATAGGAACAAAATCTTCACCAGAAATATTTTGTAGCAATACATTTGAGGGTATCAGCAGGCAATTTGCAACAAATTGTAACAAATCAACTAGTTATAAACAAAATTTTCTAACTCAAAAGAGTGAAAAAGTACCACAACTCTGAAAAAAATGTGGGAAGAAACACATGCTACAGCAGCTACACAGGCATTGTTTCCCCATGATGCTCGATCACAACACCAAATATCCTTCAAATTGGAGTAGAAATGGTTGAGATACAAGGGAGAATGTTGGTACATGTAATGATGAATGGGTAAGAGGACAGAGATCACCACTGGCACTGCATGGCCCTAGATGCACCTTTGATTTTCCAACTTCCAGGTCTGGGGCATAATAATCGCAACACACCCACCTTATCAATTCATAATTTCAGTAACATAAAAGGAATTATCAATTTTAATTAATTTATAGATGATACTATTGATGGGAAGTGTTTGGCTTCTTTCGCCTTCTCATACTATTAATTACCACAAACAATATCAGTTTGATGCTGACAAACGAAACTGAATGCATGTGGTCTGGTTAAAAAGTTACTCGGCATGGATAATGAAGAAATTGCGAATATTTCTTGTATTTCATTTCTTTAAAAACCAATTGCAGCTAATTTTGACCGTGGATTCGATAATTTGTTTCGGTTTTGACCACACGGCCACGCTGACAGCGATTATGTTTATTGTGATATGCAAATTGGGAGATAAGTTTCCGGTGAAGGAGATTTGTCACATTTGCCAGTGTAAAACGATGACAAAAGACAATGAGCAATGCTTGTGTTAGTATGGTTGGTTGCAAGAAAAAACTAAATTCTCAGCATCGTCCAAGCGCACCTTATTTAAAAGCACGAATGCATCATTTTCAACCCATCTTCAATCCGTCCTTTGCAGACATCAAACACACCCACCTCAAATTCCATGGTTACTAGTAAGTAAATAACTTCACAGCATCGGGGGGAAATCAACCCGCTCAATATAGTTCCAGGTCACTTGGAATATACTTCGTGAAAAAGTGATTTCTGAAGCATTCTGCTTACTTTGTTATGAATATTGCCTTATTTTATGTGTATCATCCCGATTTTATACACTCGGTTATTTTTTTACAAGTGGTTCATGTTGTCTTTCTAGGGCGCAATAATTCAGATTTTTGTCAACAAAAAAGTTCAGACGGCCTGTAAACACGAGGGGGAATTTTGAACCATATTTTGCAGTTATGACATTAACAGCTCAAGTATTTGCTGTCACCTGTTTGCAAATCCGCTCATACATTGTCTCGAACAAATAAAGGGCATGATCACGTCCTTGCATTCTTACGATTGCCCAAATTGAGTATTTCTGCAAGAACCACATCATAATCACATGACCGGAATAAACATCATTGAAACATGGCCACATCCGGAACATCAAAAATTTGTGTTGGTGTATTACATTCAAACGTCAAAACCCACCAGAGTGTGTGTCAAAAAAATGCTTTCTCCGAGTCTGTAGTATGTTATCTTTATATTGAGGACAAGGCTTTCGAATTACCAATTATTTTGTGGTTTTACCGGTTCGTTACTTATGCCATTTGCAAATTAATCTTCTTCAAAATCATAAAATTCACTTTTTTTCCTGAAAAAAATTATATTTACCTTTTCTATGCACTTTACTCATTATTTTGATATATAATTTGCCTTTCCTTACTTCACTTATCTGTTTCTGAGGTATTGGGAAAAATGTCAAAAAATTGACCAAAGTTAGGTTGGACGACCCCTTAAGGATGGAAAAGCAAAAAGCAATGAAATTCACTATGAGTTCTTCCATAACAAATGGAAAAGAGGATGGTAGTATATTATACCTGTGCAAAAATTTATGGAAAGCCTTAAGTCCTGAATGATCTACAGCTCTAGTATTTTTGTTTAAAGCAGCTTTCCACAGCAGATTCACAGACTGAGTTAGATGTGGACAAGCTCCGAAAAGGGTGGAACTGGATAGGTGTTGGCATGAGGTGCTAATTCTCGGAAGCGATTCATCTGAAGTCGAGAAAGAGCATCAGCTATGTCATTGTGCTTGCCTGGGATGGGCCGGGAATAAACAGCAAAGTTGTTCACCAATGCGCATAGAGTGAGTTTGCATAAAAGACGCATTATATTCAGGTTTTTCGAACGCCCTTTGTTGATTATAGTAACAGTAGCCTGATTATCACAGTGAAAAAGAATCTGCCTATGGCACCACTGTCCACCCCACAAGACAGCGGCTACAACGATGGGGTACAGCTCCAGTAGTGACATAGATGAAGACTTTTGAGTGGAAATCTCGAGTACTTCCGTCGGCCATCTACCTTGACACCACTGGCCATTACAATAGATCCCAAAACCTTCACTCGAAGATGCATCGATAAACAACTCAACGGTCGGCACAATCTGTAATATCAATATCAAGAAAAAAGGAAATTCCATTCCAGCCTCTCACTTATGCCACATCTGCAAGTCTAACTGACACTCTTTATTTAAAACAACCCTATCGAAGAGACTACGGGCAGTTGTAGACAAACTAATCAAATATGAAACGAATGACCGGCCGGGTACAATACATCATGAGGCAAAGTTCATATGACCAAGAAGTGACAAAAGTTCACCCTTTGTACAGTGTGTCTTGTTTAAAAAGGTGGTGATTGTCGTTATGAGCCTGTTGAGCTTGTTTTGAGACAGACTTGCCTCCCACATAACGCTATCTAAATTGATGCCCAGATATTCAAGTTTTGTGACGGGGCCGACTGTCTTGTGGTCTGCAAGGGGGACCGTATAAATGCCAAAAATATGTGTCAGCATGGCCATAGTGTGTTCTGGAGTTGAATTGGAATAATCAATTGTGAGAAAGTCATCTAACAGGTGAAAGATATGCTTTATGTTGTACAAGTGTGTAGCCACCCAGCAGATGGCGACGGATAGCTGATCAAATAACTTGGGGCTACTTCTGGAGCCAAACACCAGCCTCTTATAATAATAGTACTGCCCTTTCCATTTGATGCCATGTAAGTGCCAGAGGGAAGGGTGGATGGGGATGAGCTTGAAGGCATCAGTGATGTCTGTCTTGCACATCCAAGCCCCTTTCCCCAGAGACTGAATAGTTTTGATGGCATCATCCAATTTGACATAAGAAAGAGAATAGTCATCCTTATTAATGAGGTCATTAAGACTTATTTCTGATGGGTGGTCGTGAGGTGCTGACAAATCAACAATCATTCGTTTTTTTGCCGGAATATTTCCCGGTAACTATACTGATGGGGTTGACCCGATGGTGTTGGAAAGGGTGAATCTTGGAATGGTCCCAAGAAATATCCTTTGACTACTTCAGAAATAAGAACTTCATCGACAAATGCCCCATTGGAACGAGCCGAGAGGAGGTTTCTGCACTCAAATGATGTTTGGGGATCTGATGACAGACCTGTGTGGAAACCTTCCCTCAACCCACCGATGAGGGCCTTGATGAATCCTTGATCAAGGTGAGTAACCAGGTCCTGTTCTAGGCAAGCAATATTGATTGGAGTAGTCGCTTGCAAAATGAGAGCGGTGTCGAGACTTGAAGGTAGTCATGCTGATTTCGGAGAACCTTTTCTGAAATCTCTAACAGTTTTAACTGTATCTGACTTGCATTTGACAGCAGGATGGTCGCCTTTACATTTCAAGCAAACATGTGCAAAAGGGCAATGTGGGCGGCTACAACTGGAATCACCATTGTAATTATTACAAATTTCTTTCCCAATAAAAGATACCCGTTGGCATCCTTTACTGTCAAAGCCTTTTGCAATTCGAGGTTTGTTTGCCAAAGTGGTGGTTTTCGAGAATACACCATGCCTACCTGTCATCGAGCCAATACTATAGCCAGTAATTTGTTTAATTTCTGCTACCTGGGGACAAAACATAGCGATGTGTAACAAGCTTTTACAAATGTCGCAGAGCAGATATGGAATGCCTGAAAAGATTTTTTGAAACAACTTGATGTCACCGAATGACCAGTCTATGAGGATATTGCATTGTTCCAGCAGAGCAGCAGCCTGTGCCGAAAAGGCTTTATGAAATTCATAAAACCCAAAGCCACCAAACCTTGAATGCATCTCAACGATATCACGTTCATACGCATCCAATTCTTGGCACCTCTGGGGATATGCTTCACACAGCACATTTTTGTATTTGCCAAAAGCAGCCACGAATTCACCAATTGTCAGATTTCTTTGCAGGCGCACATCTGTTTTTTTAAGCGAAGGGAAAAGCCGTCAACCTCGACTGTCCTCTGATCCCCGATATCGTAGTTGGGAATCAAAAGGCAAGAAAGTTGACGTCCTTTCCCTCGATTATCGTCTGTCTGGTGGAGGTGGAAATAATCTCAACCTTCGAAACACTATCGGCCGATATACCTCTGTTCATGGTTCAAGAGTGATCCTCAAAACGAAGTCTGTCCATGCCTTGAATGTGCTGGTCCAAAGATCGTCTCTCGGGCCGGGATGGCCATTGAAAGTTATGTCCCATGGATGATCCAGTGTATCCTCTTGTAGAGCTGTTGACATTGTATAATGGCAACGCAGACACAGGTGGATGCCCTGGAACTTGTTGAACTTGATGGGTGAAAGGTAGACCAACCACCAATGCAAGTGAAAATGCTCCAGCTGGTGGGCATGGTGTATAAACAGTTGGATTGACGCTTCCAGACGACATGCCATGTGCAAGATTGTTAATAGTGTCTTTCAGTGAGTTCACTTCATTCCTCAGAAAGGTTAAACTGTTTGTGTCCGTGGCGAGCACGTTGTTTTGGTGGGAAATGTTTACATCCGGTCGCACGCTGGGATCGACTTCCGGTCGGTACCTTAAACTTTGATCACCCAAAAGGTCCAGGTTGTGACTGTCCGGGTTGACGATTGGCGACCTGTTTGCCACAGAAACTGGATTTGCCGTACCAGGGATAATTGGGTCGGGGCCAGAAAGCCCCTGACTGTTGGTGGCTTGGATCGACGGTCTGCTCCTTTGATCACTAGCCTTGGTGTTTTCCATGTACAATTGTAGAAGCACGGATTTCTTCAAATTTTTCAAGATGAAAATGCCCATGTCCGCAAACGCTGCAACAAGTCGGTTAAGTGTCCAATTGGCTGGGTTTTCCGTATCATACATGTCAACTTTCTTGGATATTTTACGTTTTCCACATCCACCTGCCTTTGTAGGACCCGAATGTTCCATCTTATGCTTAAGTGGGCAATTGTCAATGGGCTCGTGGGTAGAGCCACGAATGTCGTCATCCTGTTCCAGTCCCTAAGAGTCAAAACTCAGATGAGATGTCACTAGCGTCCTTGTGAGGGGTAAGGTCGAATTGTCTCTGTATAGGATCTGATCTCCAAATGAACATGTGGAAGTAGATGCTGTTGCACGTCCAAGAGTCCTGGTGAGAGCACATGAAGTGTTGCAACAAAAGACGAAGTTTCCACATCTGAACATCTTGAGTTGCTTTCTTCTCTGTCACTTGCGGCCACAATATGCCGCACATTAGTGTCCATAATGGAATTGGAAGCCATTGCAAAGAGTCTTGAAAGAACAAGGAATTAGTGCAAAGAATGACTGAAATATTTGCTTATGTTTTGAGTGTAAACTGCAAACAAAGACTGCGCCGAATCTCATGAAACAAAGGACTGAGATAGCGTGCCTACTAAAAATAGAACCTGTTGCAGCCAGTTAAATTCCTGGGAATCGACTGTTCCCCAGTCGACTAGGAATCTCATAGTACATGTACATAGCAGCAGGTCAAGTCATTTAATACATAAACCATACTCAAACTGACCCTGTTGTTTGAGTTTCAATTAAAGCAATTAAAACATGTGTCAGTTTCAACTAAAAAATTAAAGTGCCAGAAATACAGAGAGATATCTATTTAAACTTATTACATGATGTGCCTCATTTCTGGAGAAATATTCTCTTATATGTTTTGTGGCAGTAGGTATCGAAAATTATTTTTTAGATATGAGTTACTTTCCCAGAATTGCTCATTATCAAACTTGGCAGATATGACTTCATACTCAGCTGATATGATGCCAGTCTTGACTGATATGAACCAGACTACAGTTGTCCCCCTTGATGTCTTACTAGGTGCAATCGATTTGTTTACATTGAAATCGTTCACTATATTCTTCAAAAGCACTTCAGGAAAAAAATGCGTTACCAGGCATAATGGTGTAGTTTGAAGCTTAGGTTTTGAGGTGAGGAATTAATGATGATAGTAAGGGTTAGGTGGATGAAGAGAAGAAAGATGAGAGTTGTACAGATAATTCAACTCAAACTAAGATTCAGAGTCGTAAGTAGGGTTTATTCCTGGGAACTTTTATTCCCGGGTTCCCAGTTCTGAAAGTCAGCCCCGATACCACTGAAATCTACAGCACAGAACTGGGAATGAAGCATGGCACTGTTTGTGTATTGAACTGAAGTTTTCTGCTTTGACACTTTGTAGGATTTCGTCAACCCTTCCACGCCTGAAATTTGTACAGTCCTCATTCCTGATGAACCATTTTCAACAAATCACTGTAGCTCTCAATCAGTTCTGGAAGACACCCACTCCCTTTCAACAGCAAGATCTTATTCACCCTCTTCAAGTTCAAACTCTTCATTTTCAGAATTACAAGTATCACTGCTCACTACCTTCTCCAACATCAACACCCTCTTCACGGCTGTAAGCAGAGGAGAATGGTGACAGCAGTGGAGAGGGTGTTGATGTTGGAGAAGGTAGAGTTGATAATGCGAGTTATTCTGATAATAAAGACGAGATTGAAGCGGGTTTGGGTTTTCATACTTATCTTAGGAAAAGAGCTTTTCCGTTTGGAGATGGGAGTTTGCCAATGAAATATGCTCATTATCATTAAAATAAATGTGCCATGTTACCCTCGTAAATTTGCTTTATATTACCCAGGAAATTGCCTGGTTCTGAGAGTAATTTCATTCCCGTTCCCGGTTCCTAGAAAACCAGGGAATATATTAAACTCTAGTCGTAAGTGGAGTTTTGGTGGAATTGAGAGAAGAGATACTTCATTTCTCCAAACGTCTCAGGTTCCCTCTTGGGGAAGCGAAGCTGTTCGGATTGCTGAACTCTGAGAAGAGGTAACCTCAGACTTTTTTAAAAGAATGAAAAACAATAACACTGTCAGAAAACCGTAACAGATAAGAACATTTTGTAATTATTTGTTTTGGTTTAATAAATAAATAGGTTATTACTTAGTTATCTTGATGTTGGCTTATATATCATCCCTTGGTAACTGCACATCAGCCTTTGACCTTTGGTCGCAGGCTGATATGAAATTACTTCAAGGTGATGTCAGGTATTTCCTGTTATCTTATAAGGTAATGTATAATAAATATTTACAATAATACATTTAAAAAAAAAATATGTTTGACATTTCCCACTATCTTTTAAGATAACATACAATAATTGTAATGATTTTCTTCTTGATGAGTACCAGAAATCTTAAAAATATTCTTGTTTACTGAGCCCAAAAAGTGCAATTCCTTTTTACAAGGTTTTGTCAAAGGGAGGAATTTCTTGTCTTCTATGACACTTTTAATATGTGTTATTTGTTTCTGCCAAATTACCTTTACAGTCAGTTATTTGATTGGACTTTACTATGAAGTATCTAGAATTCCATTACTCCTGCTAGCTTGGAGGCACAGACATTGTCAATGATTCTCACAGAATGTGACTTCCTGAAACAATTGCTCTGTCTTTAATCAATGAGAATGAATTATCTCTTGGGGTGTTTAGTGTGCAGTATAATTTGCCATATCGCCACATTTCCATTGTGTATGACCATGGATGCTATCATATTAGTCAGTCTCATTCTGGAAATAGATACTTGTTGAGAGATCCATTTCCAGCTAAAATTGATTGTACCAAAATGTGTGTTTTAAATTATTGTGGGGGGGGGGGGGGGGGGGGGGGGGGGGGTAGTTATTGTCCAATCCAATAAAATGTGTCCCTTAATAATGAGATTTTGAGAAATAAAATGACAATTGATTACTAAACTGCAAGATTTGCCATGATACATCACAAAAACTTGACTTTCTATGAGAAAAAAACCCAGGTTAGTTCTGTAGTACACAGCAATGTCTCTTATCTCTTCTGTAACAATTTAGAATAGATGCAAAATAAAAGGGGTGATCCCTCTTGCCTACAGAATCATAACTTTCTGTCTGTGAGAATGACACGCTTCCACAGGATGGAAAAAAAACAGCTGTTAAATTACTCAAAACAACAAACATTCAAAATTAGACATCAAGTAGGGGGAACCTCATGCGTATTTTTTGGCAAATGTGTTTAACATAATATTAATAGACAAGGCATGTACTGCCAGTATTTCGTTCCTATAACAGTACCTACTGTAACACGAGCACGGTGGCTCAGTGGTAGACTGTTGGACTTCTATGCTGGAGGTCCCGAGTTCGATCCCCATCCGGGACGACACGCGTTGTGTCCTTGGGCAAGGCACTTTATCCCGGTTGCCTACATGGGGGCACGATGACACCATGTACTAAGGTGTACTGCACGTTGATGGTGCACATGTCTTCAACTGCTGTAACCCTGCTTGAGCTGAGCTTGAACAGAGTTAGAATGTTGAGGAGCTGACAGTTGCTTGTCGATGCTCGGTGGTTCTCTCTGGGTACTCTGGCTTCCTTCACCCGTAAAACTGTCATAGTCACGATTAGCCATTGTGCATAAGTATGTGACCTTAAACACCAGTAAATAAATACCTACTGTAACAGCATAAATTATTAAAGCAGCAACACAAATTGTTACAGAATGTAAACTTTGCTGCAAAAATGTGTAAAAGTTTATTTAGGATTTTTTTTGTAATAAATGGTTATAGACAATAATGGTTGTTGCTTGCTTTGTTTCGATACCATATGGAAACAAGGATGTGGCTAGAGGTTTCTGATTCGGGGAGAGTAGGGTAGTGAATTTCCAACTAGGGGAAGGGACCAGGAGGGAGAAAACCCCCTCCAGGTCCCTCCCCCTAGTTGGAAATTCACTTTCCAGAAACATTTTGAAAATGAAGCCCTGAAAGGGGGCATAAAATTGATTCTAGTAACTGAAATGCCAACACATTTATTTATGATAGAATTATCAGGTTATTATTATTTGGTATTATTCTGGGAATTGAATATGTGCTAAACAAATGCTCAAGCTGAGAACTTTGAGCAATTCACACTGTCCTAACATTAAATCAGATCTTATGCTGAGCAATTCACACTGTCCTAACATTAAATCAGATCTTATGCAGGAATGATCAATTTTCGATGTTTCATCATTTTGTAACTGTGAATGATGGAATTAACTCAGGATAACGATTTTACATGATGTGATTTACTTGAAGTGTATTTCAAGGATTTTTTTTTATTACGATAAGTAAACGTGCAATAGAAATCTTGTGCCGATTGACACCATGCATACTTATGAAGCTCAATATTGCATGCACTGTCATTGTAAATAGTACCAGTTGGAATTTTTGCGATTTGAAACCAAGTTGGAATTTTGGGAAGTAAAGGAGACATCATCATCATCAAAGAAGCTTTAAAATCCAAATAGATGGAATTTCCAACTACTCATGACTTGCCCTCCAAATTTCCGACTATAGGAAATTTTAGCCAGGATTGGGGAAGTGTGGGGGGGGGGGGGGTGACAACCCCCACATCCACCCTGTTGCATGTATGGAAATCAGTTTTTGTTACAGGAGATATGTTATGGGAGAGAACTAAACTTGATAAATGGTCAACTTTCTAACTCGGCACAAGCAGAATTAGCAGCAGTAGTAGGAAAATGCATCATCAGGGGTTCTTTTGGATGTCTACAGGGGCCAAATACGGGCCCCTTTCCCAGTGGCATTTTGGCATGATTTTTCCCAATTCGAACCAAAACTTACCCAATCTCAGTCCTCGTTCAAATAAAAATTTAATTCTTCTTTAATTCTTGAAGGTTCAAAAGGCAGTTTTTAGATACGTTTGCAAGT
Source organism: Pictodentalium vernedei (assembly GCA_031216915.1). Lineage (NCBI taxonomy): Eukaryota > Metazoa > Mollusca > Scaphopoda > Dentaliida > Dentaliidae > Pictodentalium > Pictodentalium vernedei. The sequence continues at coordinate 591,796,421 of CM062295.1, read as the reverse complement.
TACATTCAAGGAACCTTGTCAGTTGTTTCTAGGCAAGTCTTGACTGCCTACATAGGCAGCCTAGACTTATTTATTTATTTTATTTTATTGATGTTTAAGGTCACATATTTATGCACAATGACAGTTTTACGGGTGGAGGAAGCCGGAGTACCCGGAAAGAGAACCACCAAGCAACGACGAGCAGCTGCCAGCTCCCCAACATCGTAACTCCACACTGCAGCACAGGCAGGGTTAGATTGGTTGAAGACATGCGTACCGTCGACGTGCAGTACGCCTTAGTACACGGCATCATCGTGCCCCCACGCGGGCAATGGAGATGAAGTGTCTTGCCCAAGGACACAACGCGGTTGCCGCAGGCGGGATTCGAACCGAGGACCTCTCGGCTTGCAGCCTGCACCTCTACCAACTGAGCCACCGCGTTCCCAGCCAAGACTTGACTAGACACAACTGCAATGCCACAAAATGTAGACTATCATGAAAATATCTTGATCATTTAATAGTGTAAGAACAATTTATTTAATAGAGATTACAGAGACTGATCATTATTTCATGCGACTGGATGTTATAAAATGTACTACATGCAATATACATGTTGTAGCTTCTGTATTAAATGTTCTCAGTTCAATATGAAGGTAACATTTCTTATTCTTTGTGTGTTTCTTCTCCCAAACAAATTCCCAATTGGAGCCTTCATAACATGACATTTCCCAATTGCATGGGCCCCGGACCCCTTTCCCAAAGAGGGCAGAAGAATCCCTGACCAGTGACATGCAGTACACCTTGGTACACAGTGGAACTGTGCCCCATGTGATCAATCAGGATTGCCCTTGGACACAACACATTTACCTCTGATCAGGATTAAACCATCAACCTTTTGGTTTAAAGTCCAGTACTCATACCACTGAGTCACTGCTCTCCCTGTACCAGGCATACTTTGTGTGCACAGAGCATTCTGCATAAGTATATCGACATAAGTTTGTTGAGATGTTGAAAATTTCCAGCACATAAACAAATAGTGTCCGGCATGTAACAGCCATTTTGGGAACATGCTGGCTCAGTGGTTATGACTTGGACTTCAAACTGAATGGTCCACGGTTTGACGCCCGTTTGACGGGGGGTTACTGTGTTATGTAATTGGGCAAGGCACTCTATTCCAATTGCACATGTGGGGGCACAGTGGCACTGTGTACTTAAGTGTACTGCACATCGATGGTGGACTTGTCTTCAACCAATGCTAACCCTGAGTTAGTACGTTGGGGAGTCTGGCTGTACTTGATTGAGTGACTTGATATTTGGTATGCAAATGTATCCTATGTTGTATACCCATAGTGAAATGCAGGTGTCATTCGAGATGTTATTGCCAGAGTCATTGCCCTTTATGGACTTAGGATTTGTATATACCCAATAACTGTATCACCTGTAGTCAGGCTTGCATTGTTAAATAAGTGGGGCTATTTTTTGTGTCACCGTATGGTGACACTTGATTTTCCTTTCCTTTTCTGAGTATCAAAATGTAGAACCTACACAAAATGTGCTAAAATATTTTTAAAAATCGACTTGATGGCAATCTTTATTTCATTTTATTTGGTCTCATAGCTCAACGTGATTCTCCCAATGGAAGTGATGAGAATCAGTTTTGATTCTCGCAAAATATATATCTATTTCTTGTCTTGTGAAAGTTTACTTAAGGACCTGGAGAGTTCGACTTATTTTTTTGCTCCCTCATGCTAAGTAACATTTTGACTTAGCAGTCGTGTCTAATAAAGTCTTGGTTGCCTGCACAGGCAGCCAAGACTTCACAAGAAGCCACTGTCAAGGAACTGTAACTTCTTTCAGCAAGACAACCAAAGCCTGGAACATGTGTTCTACGCAAACATGAAAGACAAGACAGGTTAGACTCTAGTCAATATATAATTATTAACTTTGTATTTTTTTTACTATGCAATATGCCTGTTCTGGTTTCACTCTTAACCCTTTACCCAATGCAGACGATATCAAAATTTATTATTTTAAATATCATTTTCTAAAATTTTTTCAACAAAACAATATCAAGTGACCCCTCGTTAGAACGAGCTCGATGAGGTCACATGATATTGTTTTGTTGAAATTTTTTGAAAAATAGTATTTTTTCAACTGTTGAATTTGCATATTACGCGGGCGGATGCGTCGATTCGTTGGGTAAAGGGTTAAGGATATAGTAGTACTCTCAGATCTGTTATATAAATAGAAAGTGTGTCATGTAGTCCAGCTAAAATTCAAGCTCTGATTATCTCCCTTGATATGCAGTGCAACTTGAAATCTTTCATTGCAAGTGCATAGCAAACTGTCTCGAGACAGGTTGGCCCTCTATTTTTAAGTAATTTAAGAACTGAAAATTGATTTTCACAGCAGGAGTTCACAAGAATCAAACCAATTTCCACGAATCAGAAACATTTTATGGTCTGAGCATATTTCCATCCCCTTCCTTGCAAAAAACCAATGCTAACCCTGAGTTAGTACGTTGGGGAGTCTGGCTGTACTTGATTGAGTGACTTGATATTTGGTATGCAAATGTATCCTATGTTGTATACCCATAGTGAAATGCAGGTGTCATTCGAGATGTTATTGCCAGAGTCATTGCCCTTTATGGACTTAGGATTTGTATATACCCAATAACTGTATCACCTGTAGTCAGGCTTGCATTGTTAAATAAGTGGGACTATTTTTTGTGTCACCGTATGGTGACACTTGATTTTCCTTTCCTTTTCTGAGTATCAAAATGTAGAACCTACACAAAATGTGCTAAAATATTTTTAAAAATCGACTTGATGGCAATCTTTATTTCATTTTATTTGGTCTCATAGCTCAACGTGATTCTCCCAATGGAAGTGATGAGAATCAGTTTTGATTCTCGCAAAATATATATCTATTTCTTGTCTTGTCAAAGTTTACTTAAGGACCTGGAGAGTTCGACTTATTTTTTTGCTCCCTCATGCTAAGTAACATTTTGACTTAGCAGTCGTGTCTAATAAAGTCTTGGTTGCCTGCACAGGCAGCCAAGACTTCACAAGAAGCCACTGTCAAGGAACTGTAACTTCTTTCAGCAAGACAACCAAAGCCTGGAACATGTGTTCTACGCAAACATGAAAGACAAGACAGGTTAGACTCTAGTCAATATATAATTATTAACTTTGTATTTTTTTTACTATGGAATATGCCTGTTCTGGTTTCACTCTTAACCCTTTACCCAATGCAGACGATATCAAAATTTATTATTTTAAATATCATTTTCTAAAATTTCTTCAACAAAACAATATCAAGTGACCCCTCGTTAGAACGAGCTCGATGAGGTCACATGATATTGTTTTGTTGAAATTTTTTGAAAAATAGTATTTTTTCAACTGTTGAATTTGCATATTACGCGGGCGGATGCGTCGATTCGTTGGGTAAAGGGTTAAGGATATAGTAGTACTCTCAGATCTGTTATATAAATAGAAAGTGTGTCATGTAGTCCAGCTAAAATTCAAGCTCTGATTATCTCCCTTGATATGCAGTGCAACTTGAAATCTTTCATTGCAAGTGCATAGCAAACTGTCTCGAGACAGGTTGGCCCTCTATTTTTAAGTAATTTAAGAACTGAAAATTGATTTTCACAGCAGGAGTTCACAAGAATCAAACCAATTTCCACGAATCAGAAACATTTTATGGTCTGAGCATATTTCCATCCCCTTCCTTGCAAAAAACCTTCCGGTGGAGTTGATTGTTTCTACAATCCTGGGCAATAGAAACATGGATATTCATTTATTATTTAATAGGCAAATTTTTGGCAAACCTTTTTAAAAATTGGTACAATTTGCTGCAGGGTTTGTACGGAGACTGTATAGTGCTTAGAGATGCTTGAATTTGAAAACAAACATTCCAGGCCCTCAAAAGTGCTTGAAAATTGGACTTTCTCAGTAAAAGTCCTGGAAAATCCTTAAAAGTATGTTGAACCCTTTGAACTGAGAGGGTGCTTTTCCGGTCCAAGAATATGATATGTTATAATTTCATAAAGTGGGATGGCTGGTAATTGAATGTGTGGTGTAGACCATTCAATATTTTCAAGGTGCAGTCCCAAGGCTGCACGTTGAAAATATTAATTGGTCTACCCCCAAATAATAAATATGGACTCTTCCAATTGTTGCCATTGAACTGACATGGAAGATACCACCATGGTTCAAAGCGTGAAGTGAATTCTTAGTTCTGTTTGGTCGAATTATGTAGATGAAAGGTATGGTATTTCTTGCACACCTACTCCCAATTGTTTACTATTGGCTTTCCATGCAGTGAAAAGCCTACTCAGAAAAACACTCTTTTATCATTTGATAATTTGTTTAAAGAGAATATGAAAAAGGATACAACAGTCTTTCCAAAATCTCAGAATGTCCAGTAATCTCTTATACAAATGGAAAGTCTGTGATTTTGTCATTCCGTTATTGTGTCCAGGAATTTCAGCTTTGATTATCTCCCGTGATATGAAATGGGCTACTTATCTGCCTGTGAAGCTTCTTATCCTGGGATTGGTGAGCCTGCTAGTACTGTATAAAGAGGAAAGTTATGGCAGTACATGTTGATCATGAGTCACCACATTTGCAGAATGAGGTCCCCAGAGGGGGAATTTGCTGATGATATCCCGTACAGTGGGCCAATTTATTCTCTGCTACCTCTTTCTGTTTAGGGTTGAGACCTTGATTCAGATTGAGGCTCACAGAGGGTGAATTTAGTGATGCTACCCTGCTGTGTACAGGGTAGCATCACAAAATTTACCCTTTGTGGACATCATTCTGCAGATGACAGTCTTGTTATTTCCAGGATTGTACATAAGTTGCAGAAAACATTGCCTACATGTAGGCAGAAAAATAGGAGCTAAAGTTCTTCAATTGTGTTGTCCATTTGCTGGAAGCCATATTTGTTGTCAGGAGTAGCAAGCCAAGCTGGACTCACTTTAAATTATCTTTTCCTGGTGCTTTTGCATCCTCATTTACTGGTTCAATGGCTTTCTTTGAACCAGCTCTCAATAGTAAGAGAGAAACTTTTTCCAAGTAGGCCTTTCAGAAATAAGCCATTGTGGTAGATATGTCAAAAACAAAATTTACTTTCTAAAAAGTTATATTGCAGCACATTCGTTTTCCCCAACACATGTGATCAGATAAGTTTTGAGAAGCCTGTTTGGTACCCTGAAGTCGAAGATGCTCTTTGCATATCTGAAAACACAGACTTTGAATGGAATCTGCTGCAAAAATTAATGATTTTGAAGTCAAACCCATGAAAATTGAATACAGTAGACCATGGCACAATTGTAATGGTGCGGTGTTGCATTGTATCAAGCTTTAACTGGTAGAGTGCTAAGTTATTTTTGGTTGTCAGAATTTGTTCACATGTCTTTGCCGCATTACGATTTATAGGGGAGTGCCAGTGAGCACTCTCCCATAAATTGTGACAAGGCAAATCCACAGAGACTAAATAATTCCACTTAAAAGATAATATGGTGCACATCCACAGCATATGAAGCTTTTATGATACAGTACCTGCCCTTTAGAATAATGCCCAAATATGGGCTTCCAGCACTCTACCAGTTAATACAGACCACATACATTCATGGCTTATTGAAAAGAGAAATTATTCTTTGAACAAACTAAAAATTATCAGAACCATTATTCACTTGATTGTGGTTCCCCCATTGCCACTTATCTTTTCACTTGTGAACTCTGAAGGAAACAGTATGTGGATCAAACTCAAAATATATTATGAAAACATGCTAGTTGAAGTAAAATTGATATAAAATACAGATGAGTAGTATTGAGATTTGCATTCAGTATCGGTTTCGGTATTTTTAGGGAGATATATACACAGAACAACACGGGTGTGTAAATGGGTGAATCGATAGGGAACGAGTGCCAGCGCAGAAGGATAGAACAAGAGGCCACAGGCCTAGAGTTTTATCCTTCTGTGATGGCACAAGTGCCATATTGATTCATCCATTTAACACCCGTGTCATTCTGTGTTTATTACATGCCTTCACGTCTATAACAACCATTATTAGAACAACACTCAACAATTCATTTAACAGCTATCAACAAAAAGGACACATTTTATCACCAACCAAATTTGTGAGGGAGGGGAAGCCGTGTTACTATTTCGTTCTCTGAGTTCCAATATGTTCTATGTGCCTACTGGCACACAGAACACATTGCAACTGAGGAGACGATTTTCAACTATCGCAAGCGATTCAAATTGTAATTACGTTGCCCAATTTGTAGAAAATTCCAGTGACATTTTGCTTATGTTTAAAAATAGTTCGTCAACGATTTCTGTTCCATTATGATACATATGTGCAGAATGGATTTTCTTTTTCTGAGCGGTTTAGTATTGCTGTAGACGGGGATTTCAGTATTGGTTTGGTATTCGGTATCTGATCTGACTGAAATTTGCTGATTGTATCAAAGGGGAATTCACACCAGGAAAATACTGAATAAGTTGTGTTGTATCATTCTACCACAAGGCCACAAATGCCAGCATCAGTGAGCTCAACATTGGCATTCTTTTTGCCAACACAAATCATATCTACAGTAATTTTATGACTTGTTTCAAACACACCTAAACCTTTAAAGGCTCATTTTAGGCATTTGTGATCTGGTGCCATCATTAGGAGGTCCTGCTGATGATAGACTAATCACCTGGGTAGTGATTTTTAGTCAAATTTTGGCTGCCTTAATAGGCAGCCAAAACTTGCTTCCTCACACAACACATTCATTTCAAAGGTTAGCTCTTTCCTGTCCAGATTAACTGAGTGGAAGCAAATATCATTAATCCTACATTTGAATGAACTAGGTGGAAAGGTAGATAGATAAGAATTGGCATTCATTGATTACATAGAGAGAAGCTGGCAGTTAATGAAGAGCCATGAAATTAACATGTTGCCTAAGAGCAAATATTTAGTCTTTCTCACTAAATTTCACTTGCATTATCAGTCTGTGTAAAGACCAGTTTCATAGTGCTAAGTCTGTTCACTTCCAAAATTGGTTTACTGTGTGAGGTTGTTAACCCTTTACCCAACATAATGGCCAAAACCGGCCAGCACTATTCTAAAAAATCGTCAATTAATTTTCATTATTTTTTTCATTTTTTGTCTCAAAAACATAGGTTATGACCCCTCATTGGAACGAACTTGTTCCAATGAGGGGTCATAACCTATGTTTTTGAGACAAAAATAAAAAAAAACATTAGCTATTTAAGAATCCTTTTGGCAAGTGTCATCTGCTTTTCGTGTTAGGTAAAGGGTTAACCAGAGTCCTGTGTTATTTAGAAGTAATGATCATGTTCTTAACTGGTAGAGTGCTAAATTATTTTTGCAATTAAAATTTGTTCACATTTCTTTGCCTTGTTAGCTCACCTGACTGAAAGTCAGGGTGAGCTGTTTTGATCACTTTTTGTCCATCGTGAAGGTGGTGTTTGGGTCTTTTTCTCCCAAACCACTGGCCACATTTTAATGAAATTTCACATGAGTAATGGTTATATAGTGACATTTGGGTTTTTATTCAAATTGGGTTTCTGCTCATATTGAGGAGGGGGTGAGGAGGTGGTGGGGCCAAAATGCTCCAATTTTTTTTTGAATCTTCTTCTCATGAACCAGCTGTAGCGTAGACTTGATTTTGTTACACAGCTTCCTTTTGAGGTGTAGACTCAAGTTTGTTCAAGAGAAGTTCAAGGGGCAATATTTATCATCGTTACAGGAGGGGCAAGAATTTTTGCTCCGCCCAAAATTTCTATTTTCCAAACCAAGAGGCTGATTTGAACCAAATATATGGTATGATATGAAGTATTAGTGGGTCATAAGTAATTTGATTTAGGTAAAAAAAAAAATTTCAAAATGCCCTGTGGGAACCCCAGGAGCTAAAAATAGAAATATTTTCAACTGCCCATATTTTCCAAACCAGACAGAACATAGAGCTGTTATTTGGTGTGGAGCATCCTTAGGACCAGTAGAATGGAGTGGTAAAAAAAAATTGTCATTGGGTTTTGTTAGGGTGTTCTCCAGAGGGCATAAAAAAAAATGCTGAGTCGGCATATTTGCATAAAAAATTTTTTTAAAATTCTTTTCTCCAAAACAAATGGTCAGAATCTTTTGATATTTCGTTTACAGCATCCAGGGGTGGGGGAGGGGGAGGGGTGGGGGCAGATACAAGTGTGTTAAAATGAAGCCCATTGATTCATATTTGGGCTCAGTACTGGAGCCCAAATTTTTAACTTACGGCAATATGGGGAATATTCTTTAAAAATCTTCTTTTTCAGAACCACCAGTCAGAATCTTTTCATGTTTGGTATACATCATTATTATGATATTCAGATTCAAGATTGTTCACACCAAGTCCCTAGGTTAATTTTTGGACTTCCTGTGGAAGCCCAAATTTTAACTTAGTGCAATATGGCGGATAAGTTTTAAAAATCTTCTTCTTCAGATCCACCAGTCAAAATGCTTTCATGTTTGGTATACAACATCTCTAGTGGAGTCAGATTCAAGTGTGTTCAAATTGGATCCCTAGGTGTATATTTGGGCTCGCTATGGTAGCCAAAATTTTAACTTCGTGCAATATGATGAAATTTCCTTAAAGATTTTCAGATCCACCAGTCGCAATGCTTTCATATTCGGTATACAACATCTCAAGAGGGGTAGGGTAGCAGGGGGGTTAGATTCAAGTTTGTTCAAGTCGAATGCCTGGGTTAATATTTGTGCTCCATATGGGAACCTGAAAATTAACTTGGTACAATATGAGGGAATTTCTTCAAAAATCTTCTTTTCAGATTCACCTGTCAGAATCCTTTCATATTTGGTTTACAACATCTCTAGGGGAGTCAGATTCAAGTTTGTTTAAATTGGTTCCCTGGATTAATATTTGGGCTCCCTATGGTGGCCTGAATTTTAACTTAGTACAATATGAGGAAATTTCTTTAAAAATCTTCTTCAGTTCCACTTGTCAGAATGTTTTCATATCTGGTATATAACATCTCTAGGGGGGTCAGATGCAAGTTTTTTCAAATCAGGTCCATCCATAGGTTAATATTTGGGCTCGCTATGGTAGCTCAAATTTTAACTTAGTGCAATATGAAGAAATTTCTTTACAACTTTCTTCTTCAGATCCAACAGTAAGAATGCTTTCATATTTGATATACAACATCTCCAGGGAGGTCAAATTCAACTTTGTTCAAATCAAGAGCCTGGGTTTATATTAGGGCTCCCAATGGGAACCGGCATTGGCCATGTGGCTGAAGAGTTGGAAATTTTGTATTCAGTACCCTCTAGAGGTGTGTAACTAAGATTAATCCACATAGGTTGTATCAAGGAGCTTCATAGGGGAGCTCCACATTTTACATTGTGATCATCTGAAGAAAAGACATGATGCTCGAACTATTTTTGTCACTCCTGAGGGGCTCCACGATTGACAATGTATCCTATGGAGATGGATTGCTTAATGTACACTCATTCTTGTTTTGCTACCATGGCCTCGTTGCTTTCCACCGTATGCAGTACATTTGACTTTTCTGCCCATTATGGCCTTTTTAGCACACCTGACTGAAAGTCAGGGTGAGCTATTCTGATCACTTTTTGTTCGTCGTCCGTCGTGAAGGTGGTGTTTGGGTCTTTTTCTCCCAAACCACTGGCCACATTTTAATGAAATTTAACATGAGTTGTGGTTATATAGGGGCATTTGGGTTTTCCTTCAAAGTGGGTTTCTGCTCATGTTGAGGGAGTGGGACCAAAATGCCCCAATTTTTAAAAAAAATCTTCTCATGAACCAGCTGTAGCAGAGACTTGATATTTGGTATTCAGCTTCCTTTTGAGGTGTAGACTCAAATTTGTTCAAAAGAAGTTCAAGTGGCAATATTTGTCATCGTTACGGGAGGGGCAAGAATTTTCGCCCCACCCAAAATTTCTATTTTCCAAACTGAGAGACCGATTTGGACCAAATTTGATATGAAGTATTAATGGGTCATAGGTACTTGATTTATGCCAAAATGTTTTTTCAAAATGCCCCGTGGGGACGACAGGAGCTGAAAATATAAAAAATTTAAAACTCCCATATCTCCAAAACTGCACGGCACTGAGAATTCTTATTTGGTGTGAAGCTATCTTCCTTAGGACCAACAGATTGGAATGGTCCAAAAAAATTCCTATCGGTTTTATTGTAGGGTACTTTTTTGAGACTTTGAAAGAATTCTGAGTCAGTTTTTTTTAACACTGTGGGTAATCGGGAAAACATTTAAGACACTTCTTCTCCCAAACCCCTGCTCTAAAAGCTTTCAAATTTCACATATGACATCTTTGGAAGATTGTTTCACATGTTTGTTGAAATCAAATCCCTGGGTCCATATTTGGTCTCTCTTTAATAGGGTGCCCAAATATTTAAATTAGTGCAATATGAGGAATATTCTTTAAAAATCTTCTTCAGATCCACCAATGAAAATCTTTTGATATTTGGTATGCAGTGTCCTTAGGAGGGTGAGATTCAAGATGTTCAAGCCAAGTCACTGGGTTCATATTCGGGCTTCCTGTGGGAGCCCGAATTATAACTTAGTTCAATACGAGGAATTTTTTTAAAAATCATCTTCTTCTGATCCAGCAGTCGGAATGTTTTGATATTTGGTATACAGTATCCCTAGGATGGTGTGATTCAACTTTGTTCAAGCCAAGTCTCTGAGTCCATATTTCGGCTCTCTGTGGGAGACCAAATTGTAACTTAGTTCAATATGAGGAACATTCTTTAAAAATCATCTTCTTCACATCCACCCGTAAGAATCTTTTGATATTTGGTATATTGTATCGTTTGGGAGGTAAGATTCAAATTTGTTAAATTCCCAAGTCCCTGGGTTCATATTTTGGCTCCTTGTGAGAGCCCGAATTATAACTTAGTTCAACGTGAGGAATATTTTTAGTCGAGCTGTGACGAAGTCAAACTCGACTTATAGTTTGATGAATGGTGGGCGAGCGGGTGGTTTTATTTGGCGGACAGGCTTTGTAAACAATTGATTTCTGGATGATAACTTGATAATGGTTCAACCCATGTTCATGAAACTTCATAGGTAGGTTGGCATCAGTGAGAGGAAGAATCCTATTTATTTTGGACTCGCTAGGTGAAAGGTCAAGGTCACAGTGACCTTCAACATAGTAAATTGTAAACAATTGGTTTCCAGATGATAACTTGATAATGTTTCGACCCATGTTCATGAAACTTCATAGGAAGGTTGGCATCAGTGAGAGGAAGAACCCTACCTATTTTGGACTTGCTAGGTGAAAGGTCAAGATCACAGTGACCTTCAACATAGTAAATCGTAAACAATTGGTTTCTGGACGATAACTTGATAATGGTTTGACCCACATTCATGAAACTTCATAGGTAGGTTGACCTAGGTGAGAGGAAGACCCTTATTTATTTTGGACTCACTAGGTCAAAGGCCAAGGTCACAGTGACCTTGAACATAATAAATCGTAAACAATTGGTTTCCAGATGATAATTTGGCAATGGATCCACCTACATTCATGAAACTTAATAGGTAGGTTGGCATTGGTGCAGAAAAGAGCCCTATTTATTTCGGAATTACTAGGTCAAAGGCCAAGGTTCACATAGTAAATTTTAAAACAATTGGTTTCCGGTCGATAAGTTGATAATGATTAAACCCACTTTTGTGCTGTCACAACTCGACATTGGATCGGTGATTCTATCAGCATTTTAAAAAAATATTTGTCTTCAGATCCAGTTGTCAGAATCTTTTGATATTTGAAATACAGTATCCTTGGGGTGGGTGAGATTCAAGCCAAATTTGAGCTTATGCCATGGCTAGTCGTCCGTCTGTCCATCAACAATTCAGTACGGCTCGGGCTAGAGGCCATATTTATGAACCGATCTTTACGAAACTTCATGGGTACCTTTGTTATGACAGTGGGACAAGAACGAGTGTTTTGGGGTCCGATCTGAAATTCAAGTTGGCCGCTGGCAGCCATTTTGTACAAAATTAGGTGCAATCAGATTTTTGCGCAGAACATCCACATGAACGTGCTGATTTGAATAATTTTTTGTATGAATGTTTAGTACCATGGGATACATCACATATAATACGGGTTTTTTTCTCGTGCGTAAATTATGCAAATTAGACTAACTTTGATGTATTTAGTGTTACTTTCAGCACTGTAAGTGCAAATGCCAATACGGCTCGGGCTAGAGGCCGTATTTATGAACCGATCTTTACGAAACTTCTTGGGTACCTTTGGTATCACCGTGGGGCGAGAACGAGTGTTTTGGGGTCCGGTCCGAAATTCAATATGGCTGATGGCAGCCATTTTGTACAAAATTAGGTGCAATCAGATTTTTGCACAGAACTTCCATATAAAAGCGCTGATTTGAATAATTTTTTGTGTGAATGTTTAGTACCATGGGATACATCACATATAATACGGGTTTTTTTCTTGTGCAGAAATTATGCAAATTAGATGAACTTTGATTTTTTTAGTGCTACTTACACACAGTAAGTACACATGTCAATACGGCTCGGGCTAGAGTCTGTATTTACGAACCGATCTTCACGAAACGTCTTGGTTACTTTTGTTATCACCTTGGGACAAAAACGAGTGTTTCTGGGTGCGGTCCAAAATTAAAGATGGCTGCCAGTGGCCATTTTGTACCGAAATTAGGTCTAATCAGTTTTTTGTACACAACTTCTATACTGCTCAGGCTAGAGGCTGTATTTATGAACCGATCTTTACGAAACTTCTTGGGTACCTTTGTTATCACCGTGGGATGAGAACGAGTGTTTTTGGGTGTGGTCTGAAATTCAAGATGGCCACCAGCAGCCATTTTGTACCAAAATTAGTGCAATCAGTTTTTTGTACAGAACTTCTGTTTGAAAGTTCTGATTTGAATAAATTTTTGTATGAATGTTTAGTAACAAGGGAATACATCACATATAGTACGGGTTTTTTTCTCGTGCAGAAATTATGCAAATTAGATGAACTTTGATTTATTCATTGCTACTTATACACTGTAAGTGCACATGTCAATACGGCTCGGGCTAGAGGCTGTACTTATCAACCAATCTTCACGATAAATTCTTGGGTACCTTTGTTATCACCTTGGGACGAGAATGAGTGTTTCTGAGTACGGTCCAAAATTCAAGATGGCTGCCAGTTCAATTAGGTTCAATCAGTTTTTTGTCACAACTTCTATACGGCTCGTATTTATGAACTGATCTTCACGAAACTTCTTGGGTACCTTTGTTTTCACCTTGGGACAGGAACGAGTTTGTTTTGGGGTGCCTTTGTTATCACTGTGCTATGAGAACAAATATTTTGGGGTTCAGTCAGACCCACTCTGGGACTCAAAAGATTTCTTTTCTAGGTTAGCATCAGACTGTCACCCAACTTTACAATGCTTTACCTATACATTTGTTACAGGCTACGGTCAGTATTTATGTACAGACCGTTACAATACTTTATATGTACCTTTGTTATCAGGTCATTACCTAGATGTTTGTCATTGCTGTGTCACATACTATACATGTACATGTCTTTGTCTTGACAAGTTGAGCTACAGTGTCATTGACACTTTCATTTAACAAGTGCATTTTTTAGCTCCCAGAAAATAGAAAGCACAGGTGCTGATGGGAGCAATTGCACTCGCACTCGCAATCATCTCATTTCCAGGACTGGGTTAAAATTTAGATAACCATGTTACACAATATGCCATGCTATATGAACTGTAAATTTGTACACACTAGAAGTTATTAGATGGACAGGGGAGTTGTGGCTCAGTGGTTAGGGCACTGGACTTCAAACCAAACAGTCCATGGTTTGATCCCGACCAGCAGTGACTGTGTTGTGTCCTTGGGCAAGACACTTCATCCTGATTGCCAATGCTGGGACTCTGTGGTTCTGTGCACTACAGGGCAGAATGGAGCATTTGCCTTCAAACAATTAATGCTGCTTGTGCAGTTAGTATATTGGGGAGTCTGACCCTTGCTCGCCACTGCTTGGTGGTCTGTCCAGGTACTCCAGCTTCCTCCACCCATAAAACTGTCCAACATGAGGTGACCCTGGCTGTTGAGGGTGTCATTAAACTCCAATAAAACAATAAGGCAAAAGTAAGGCATACTGCTTGTCGATGGTGCACTTGCCTTCAACAAATGCAAACCCTGATTGTATGGAGTTGATATTTTGGGGAGTCTGACAGTTGCTCGCCGCTAATCAGTGTTTCTCTCCGGGTACTCCAGCTTTCTCCACCCATAAAACTGTTTGACAAGAGCAAACCCTGGCTGTTGAAAATATCATTAAAAACTCCAGTCAATAAATAAATAATTAAGTTGGACAATAAATCTTCAAATGTGACCATGAAATAGTTTAATTACTCCCTCACCACAGCAAAGTCAAGTGACTTGAAGCCATGCTCCAGTGACATCCCAGCCAACATTTTTATAATAACACATTCAAATGCATGTGTTCAATTGGATAACAGAAAGTTGTGAAGCGTTTGTGCAGTGCAATGTTTTTGTCATAAATTTACCTTCATTTATATCAGGAATTCATTGTGATAAAATTGGAGAATCTTGATGTAAATAAATTAATTCAAATTATTTTCAAGTTGCTTCAAAAATAGATTAGGCATTAGAGAGAGTACAGACTCAGATGGCCTTTTGTGCCAAGCACTCAAGAGAGATCCAATTAGACTGCTTACAAGACTTTTGCATTTCGCTTACTAAATATATGCATGTTGTAGGATTCTGACTGACCTTCCATTTCTGTAAAATGTCTGGTCAGTCATTTATCAGACTGGATGAGTAATGGATTTGTTTTTTCATTCTGCATATTGGCTTTGATACCAGGGTGATAATTTTTCTGATCATTATTTTATTGGAATACAGTTGGTATAAGGAACGCAGTAGCTCAGTAAGTAGAGATGCAGGCTGCAAGCTGAGAGGTCCTCAGTTCGAATCCCACCTGCGGCAACCGTGTTGTGTCCTTGGGCAAAACACTTAATCCAATTTGCCACGTGGGGGCACAGTGGCATTGTGCATGAAGGCATACTGCATGTCACTGGTGCTCTTGTCTTCAACCAATGCTTACTCCGCTTATGAGGAATTAGTACGTTGGGGAGTCTGACAGTTGCCTGCTGTTGCTCAGTGGTTCTCCCCAGGTACTAAGCTTCCTCCACCTGTAAAACTGTCCGACATGAGGTGACCCTGTCTGTCGAAAGTGTTGTTGAACCCCAATAAATAAATACAGTTGATATAGTCAGGAGATCAACTGGTTGTGTTATCATTGTTTAATAAATGTGAAATGATAATGAATATGTCACCAATGGGTGAGTTTTTCATTTTGGTTAGTATGGTGGAACCTTTTAATTCATTAGGCACTTAGCCAGTGAAATATACTCAATTAACAGACATATTCATTCAGCAGAAATTTTGTCATTTTCCTGTCTGAGCATGTATTCTTTCATATCTTGTTTGACAGAGCTTATATAGAAATTTATAAAGTTTTTTAATTTTAAAATAATCTTTCCACATGAAGAAAAATATTGACTTTCTTCAACTTTTTTACATTTCTTCATCACCCATGAGATCCAAAATGAAAACAAATTTTGCTTTAACTGTTTAACCTGCTGAGTATTTTCAAGATTTTTTTCATAAAATCTTGTGGCTGCTGTGATGACTAGATTTGATGAGAAATTAATCTTTTAACTCAAAAAATCATTTGTGGGAAATTTCATACAATTTACAGGAGTAAAATTTGATTAAATGTGCCAAAATTATATTTATTTCAGTTGCAAGAGAAATCCTTGTGGAATAGCCGCCGGCAGCATGTAATGAGTTATGGGTAAAAAATCATGAGTTGTTTTGCAGGCAAAAAATAAAAAAATAATATGAATGGCGATTTTTTGTGAATAGAACTAGCCATATTTGGTCATTACTTTCAATAAAGGATGTATACAGAAGCTGCTATTTTTTAAACATGGCTTATCTGTTTAATCCTTCATCCGTCCACATAATATGCAAATTCACTAGTTGAACAAAAATATATCTTTCATACAATTTGTACAAAACCATATTATGTGTCCCCTCATTGGATTGAGCTTCATGAGCTAATTCCAGTAAGGGGTCACATGATAGGTTTTTGTTGAAATTTTTTTTTAAATTTGAAAAAATAACATTTAAAATAATAAATTTTGAAATCGGCTACATTGGGTAAAGGTTAACTCTCTGTATACTGATGTTCAATTATCAGTTTTTTCAGTCTACAAATTTCACATGATGCAACTGGGAATTTAACTAATTCTGTCTTATTTGACTGTGCTCATTGAGCCTGGTCAAATGGAGATGGGCGATTAACTGATTCTGGGGTTCGGTTTCAGTTTTGTTCCCAGAAATGAACCATCACAATCGCACAATACAGTGGAGCCCACTTAATTGAATGTCTCTTTACGTTATAGAGTATACTCCTATTAATTGAATAAAAAATTGTGTAACCTGTTGAGAAATTACAGTGACTCTCCCCAGTTTTCCTTTGTTTGTAGACCCATTTGGCCTGAATACATCCAATACAGGCATTCAGTCTATTATATATCTTGTTTGACAGACCTCATGGAGCTCTGCCAAACAAGATATAATAGAATAAATACTAAGTTTATTTCTAGAATACAAGAAAGTGACACAATCCCTGTTAATTGAATATTCTGTTAATTGAATAATTTTCATTGGCAAAGTGTCTATTCAATTAACAGGGTTCCACTGTACCATGGTTTTAGTGCTTTGACATTTTTCAAACTCCGGGTGCAGTGTTGACTCTGAATCACATCTATAACTGAATCAATACACCAAGGGATGCTTTTAGTTTTAAAAACAGAAAATAATCCAAAACAGTTCACAAATAAGAGCATGAATAATAATAATAACACTTTGGCCAGCCGCTGATTTGTTGCGGTTCTCGGACGAGAAGGCCATGGTTACCCCTGTACTCCCAACTACCTCCCTATTCCCACGCTTCTCCTCTCCTCCCAACACTCGGAGACGAACTTCTTGATGACATCCCTTGTCCCATTCTTCCCAATCTCTCCGATTAGCATATTAACCCTCTCCTTTGAGTCTCCCCCTAACCACATGTCCTTCATTCTCCCATCCCACTTCTCCATTATACTCCCAGTGAATCTCATTCTTTTAGACTGATACTTTGGACATTCTAGAAGAAAGTGTTCCAGGGTCTCCACCATGTCCAAGTTACACATCTGGCACTCCCTTTCACTGTCTTTCCCAATTTTTCCCCTCAGCTACAGGGATCGCGACCTCAGCTTGAACAACAGTGACCCCCCAAAGGTGCCATCAAGGTACTCTTCAAAACCTGGCTTCTCTTTATCACGCAGGTCACCCAAAGACCTCTTTGATTTGACCCCCTCTCTCCAATTACAGTTACAATCCACCATGACCCTTTCTCTGACGATTCTTTTACCCTGGTTTACCCCAACGTCCAGGTCCGAGATCTCCAATGAGTAGTTCTCTACTAGCTCCCTCACTTGGACCATCCACCCCGTTTTGATATTTGAGCTGAAAATTCTCAGAAACATTACTTTACACCATCGGCTGTCGGGGAGATTTACCAAATAATTAAGATAACCCAGCTTCAACAGGTCTATCCTGTCCTTGATCCTCATCCACCCAAGCTCACCCCTGATTGCTTCTAGCGCTGCGGCATTACTCGACCCCGTTATCCATCGGCCTGCATCGTTCTGCAGGATTTCCAAACTCTTTACGGCCGTCTGGTTTTGGGGTACCACTTCCGTACCGTATGTTATACTTGGCAGCCCCACCATTTCCCAAATGGTTTTCCCCACGAAAACCTTATTGAAACTGTTTCTCCCTATAAGTTTCATTTGGTTAAGGATTCGCTTCCCCTTCAGAATCAATTTATTTGTGTGGTTCCGGTAGATGCCTCTTCCTGTAATGTTTATATTTACCCCCAAATACTTGTAATCACCTGTCTCTCCCACACTGAGAAGTTTGCTGCTCCCTTCCGGAATGCAGAACTCACCCACTCTCCACCTTCGAGTGGGGTCCACTTTGCGGCCCACAGGTATAACTTTGCTCTTGCTTTCATTAAGTTTGAGTCTCCATTTGCTCCCATATTTCCCAACAATTCCCAGCATTTTCGTTAGCCCCTCTTCGCTTTCTGACACTAGAACCATATCGTCTGCAAAAAATAGCCCTGGGATCCAACTGCCACCCCCTCCTCGCTACGCAGGAGTTCATCTCCTAAAACTTTGATGTACAATGCAAACAGGATTGGCGAAAGGATACACCCCTGTTTTAGGCCTATCTCCATAGGCACACGTTTCGTTGTAATGTTTCCCAGGCTAAGTTCACTCTGTAGATCTTTATATAATGCTTTCATAATTCCAACAAACTCGCCTCCTAAGCCCATAGCCTCCAGCTTGCACCACATACCTTCCCTCCATACTCTATCGTATGCCTTTTTGATATCCAAAAAGGCCATAAACATCTTTTTCTTTTTTGCTTTTGCGGATTCTATCATTTGGGATAGTGTGAAAAGATGGTCAGTAACTCTCCTTCCCTTCCTGAAGCCATTCTGGATTTCTCCCCAAAAAACCTTCTCCTCAATCACCTCCTCTAGTCTCCCATACAGGACTTTACAGAAAACCTTTCCAATGTTGCTACTGACAGAGATCCCTCGATAGTTATCCAAAATGTCTTTTTCCCCCTTTTTGTGAATAAATGTCACTTTACTTTCTCTCCACTCCTTTGGGACCTCTTGATTTTCTATGGGTAGATTGAATAGGGCAGTTAGGCTTTCCACGAGTTCCTCTCCCCCTTTTTTGATAAACTCGTTAGGAATTTCATCCACTCTTCCCGCTTTTCCATCCCTTAATTTTGATATCACCTTTCGCACCTCCTCCATTTTAATTTCGCTGCACACGAAGCTCGATAGGTTTTCCTCGACCTGATTCGGACACTCTGGTGGGCTCCCCATGCCCCATCGCTTATCGTTTACCTTTTCCCAGTGCTTGACTAGTTCTGATGCGACTTGATCTTGCACGTCTGTAACTTTGCCATCTACTTTAATACTCTGTGGGTTACTTCCTTTGTTACGTTTATTCACCCATTTCCAAAATACGTTCGAACTCGACCCCCCTGTCGTTCTTATTGTCCTAATAAGACTGCTATTTCGTACTCTCCGATTATCATCTTTAATCTTATTTACTTTATTTCGTGCTTGGTGGTATTCTTCCTTAGCAACTGTGGCTTCATTGCTTTCCACCCCCTTAAGTTTTCTACTTCTCCTGTATGCAGCACATTTAGCTTTTCTTCCCTTTATGGCCCTTTTCAGTTCTTCGTTCACTCTGTACCCAAGTTCCCGTGTTGGCACCCTGACCTTTCCTACACTTTCCTTTCCTGCCTCCACCAGGCTCGCAACTATGACGTCGGCCATCTTCTGGACACTGTCCCTCTTGGGTACGGTTGCAAGCATTGGTTTCAGTTTTTCATTGAACTTCGCCCAGTCAGCATCTTTTTTGAGTTCCCAAATCTCCTTAGAGCTTCCTTTGCTTTTTACTACAGTTTTGGCCCTGATCGTCACTGTAATCAAGTTGTGATCACTATCCACCTCCATTTTACCCTCATCATCCACTTCTTCCCCTATCACCTCCCTCCATAAATTAATATCTGTGAGGATGTAGTCGATTATTGATTTTCTGTCGTTCCTCTCCCAGGTCCATTTCCCCTTACACCTCGCGTCCCTGTTCAGAATCTTCAGACCGAGCTCGTTTGTGAAGTTCAGTCAGCTTCCTTCCATTCCTGTTGACTTTATTGTCCCCACCCTCTATGCCTTCTTCATCATTACCTATGTGGCCATTAAAGTCACCCATCAGAATTATACCAAGCCCCTTGTTTTGTAGTTCAGTGATATTGGACCTTAGTGTTGAGTATATCGAATCGTTCCATTCGGGTTTGCTTCCCTCCACCGCACAATACACAACCCCAAGGGCAATACTTTTGTTTTTCAGACTGATCCTTACCCATCCAATTTCTTTCGATACCTCAGCCAGGGTGCTGATGTTTTCCAGGTCTGTGATCAGCGATGGTTTTAAATCCTCTTTAATGTACATGCCTACCCGTCCCCCTTTTTTCTGGCCTTCCGTTCACCCTACACCTATCCATACGTACCCCCTTACTTGGTCTACCCGTTCCTCGTGTCTTACCCATGTTTCGCTTAAGCCTATGACATCAAACTCCTCTGCCTCAATCAATGTAGCAATTTCAGTTACTTTCCAGTGGAGACCCTGGATGTTGCTATAACCCACTTTCAGGGTGTCAAAGTTCATTGGCTTCCGCCTACTGGTCCCATTATTATCTCTAGTCCCTGTATGTTTGTATATCCAACTTTGTGTACCTGTGCTTTCCTTGGGAAGCTATTCCTAATGATATGGATTTTTGGTCCCTTTTCCTTATCCCCCTTGTCCCTTTTTTTACACCTATGGTTCGTGACACATTTCATGTGATTATTCCCCCCTTCACTGACCCCCCCTTCCCCTCCCTATAACAAAAAAGGCTCCACCACCTGCAACATATTTCTTCTTAAAACCTCTGTACCCCTTGGGCTAAGATGGAGACCATCCCTTCCATATAGGTCATTTCTGCCCCAAAACGATCCCCAATTGTCTACAAAGGGTATCCCAAGTTCCTTACAATACTCCCCCAATTCCTCGTTGGTCCCAATGATCCGCAAATTACGCTCGCCCCACCACCTAGTACTGGGAGAAGCCCCGAAACCACTACCTGTGCATTCTTGGCATTCAGTTGAGTTATTAAGTCCTTGTAAGTCTCAATAAGCTGAACTGATTTTCTCTCCCTGATGTTGTTGGTCCCCACGTGTACAACAACCACTGGGTCTGGGCCTGACCCCTTTACTAATCCACCCACTCTGTCCCTTAGGTCCTCCATCCTAGCCCCCAGAAAGCACAAATTGGTCCTGTTGACACTGTCGGGCCCACACACCACCCTATCCAACCCCCGCACTATACTACTCCCTGCAACCACCAACTGCCTCTTCCTGTCCTTTCCTGTCCTCTTTCCCATCCTACTACCCCTACTACCCCTGTTACCACCTCTGTCCCCACTGGGCCGGCTCGCAATCTTGCACTTCGCCACACTAACCCCCATGCCTACCTCCACCTCCACCTCTTCAGACCCAACCTGCTCCTCAGAATTCTCGAAATTACCTAACACACTGAATCTATTTTGGACACTGCACTCCACCTTCTGCCCACTCCCACTACAAGCCACCTTGTCCTCGTTTACCACCTTCCTAACCTTCCCTCTGACTCCTGCCCTGACAGACTCCACGTGGTCATCGCTATCTCCCTCACTATTCTAAAAGAATATGCCTTTTCACCCCCTGACTCACACTACTAGCCTGGGAATTTGACACTCTAGCCCCTACTTCTCCTCTACCCTCAATCCGACGCACCTTCCTATTCCCAAAAGACCCACTATCCACGTCAAAAGTCCGCTTCCTACTACCCACCACCTTCCATCCCCCATCGAATGCCACCCTAACTAGGGTAACACCAGACTTTCCTGCCCTCCCCGGTTTTCCCCTCACCACCTGCACCTCTTCCTCCAACTTTACATACGCCTCTAGCAGCTGCATTAGCTCTACGCAGATGGCACACATCCCCAACTCCCCCAGCTCACACCCATTCACATACACCATATGGCAGTGCCTACACACATGAATTACATGAGTTGTCTTTGTTTTTCATTGAATACGTTGAAAATAGGTGACAATGATATATAATACCAGACTGAACCGTGCATTTTTTTGCATTGCAAACTGTAGCCATAATTATTTAAAATATTTTTGAAAATGGGTATCTCATATTTAAAATCAATATGAGATTTTATTATCAGTTGAGCAATTAACATCAGTTCATATGAAAGTGAAAAAAATTTCAATTTTGAACATGTTAACCCTCATGAAAAACACCATTGTTTGATTGGACTCTGACTGTGTGTTGTCATTTGATGTCATGGTGTTCATACATAGAGCCAATGAAATTCTTCTTTTGACGAAAGAAGAGGGAATTTTCTAGTAATTTTCTGTAATAAGCAATACAGCATTTCTGTTGGCCAGGAACAACCATTGTGTGTGCTTCTTTTCAAGTTCTTCTTTCCTTGCATGCTTTGAATTGAAAACCTGAATCATATAACTCTTAACCCTTACCTATCGTAACGCATTAAACCATGAAGCGTTGTTCACAAAAATTACCATTCAGTTTTTATTTTTTTGTCTCCAAAACATAGCTTATGATCCCTCATCGAGCTCATTCCAATGAGGGGCCATAAACTATGTATTTGATGCAAATTTGTTTGCAAATGTCATGTTAGGTAAAGGGTTAACCCTTTACCCAACGAATCGGCCGCATCCGCCCGCGCAATATGCAAATTCAGCAGTTGAAAAAATATTATTTTTCAAAAAATTTCAACAAAACCATCTCATGTGACCCCTCGTTGGAACAAGCTCGTCGAGCTCGTTCCAGCGAGGGGTCACATGATATGGTTTTGTTGAAATTTGCTGAAAAATTTGAAAAAATGATATTTAAAATAATAAATTTTGATATCGTATGCGTTGGGTAAAGGGTTAACATGTTAAGTATTTTCAAGATATTTTGAAGCGGCCATGACTAGATTTGATGAACCATTTATCTAAATTTAACATTAGGAACCACTGGAGAAAAATTTCATTCAATTTACAAGGGCCAAAATTGATAAAAATGTACCCAAATTCTACTTGTTTCAGTGGCAAGAAAAATCTTGTCCTGGGCAGGAATATCTGCTAGCAGCATGCAAGGAGTTAATAATAAAACATGCATCAACTTTGCCATCAAGCTTTTAACCCATATTAAAAAAAGCTTTATTTTGAGTTTGTGCAAGTTGAAGAACCATTCTAATATCATATGATTTTAATGTTTGTCAGCTTCGAGTCAACGTGCAACCAGGTCAAGCTGGATGCATCCAACACATTGCTCTGCAAAATAGAGTATGTTTTGCCACCAAAATAAGATGTTTCGTCCATACTGCAAATTAATGGTATGTGATTCATCCCCCACAAGCACTTGTAATCGGTATTACCTACCCCCACCACCTCTCTTACAAACAAAATGGATGATGGAATAATTAAGATCGAATATCGAAACGAAACCACGGTTTTCCATAGAAAAATACCAATGCCTACACTGAACTCGAAATTTCAATACTGCCCATCTCTACTGTCAAACAAGATTAAATTGGTTAAAGTTGTATTATGGGGAAAATTTGTTGCTAAAATTTTAGCATATTAACGTCAGTGGGCAGAGGGTTAACTTCTTGCATGCTGCGGGTGGATATCCCTGCTCAGGACAGGATTTCTGTTGCCATTGAAGTCTATAAACGATTGATTAATCTTGACTTTATCTCTCTGTTTCGGTGATAATTAGCCATTGTATATATGCAGAAAGTAAACACTAATACATAAATAAATAAATTGCCATTGAAATCAGAATAATTTGATTACTTTTATTCAGATTTGTCCCCTGTAAACTGAATGGATTTTTTTACCAATTATTCCTGAGGTTAAATTTGGATGAATGTTTCATAAAATTTAGTCCTGGCTGCTTGACAGCAGCCATGACTAGATTTAATGTAGAATAGCTTGAAAATACCCAGCAGGTTAAGAGTTACAACATGGCTAGAAAATGGAAGTAGCTCTCTGTGTCATTACTTCCAGAATGGTGTTATACACCAGGGTTTCGCAAATTGCGCGAATGGTGGTGTCGCTCCAACAACGTTCTCGCAAATGCTTGTTAAGGAGACCCATTTACCATTCCTGCCTAAAATATTAGCATTTTTTCATGAATAAGATCACTTCAGCCTTCGGAATTTACGACGACATTTGGCAATGACAGAACTATTAAAATAGCCAATGTCCGTGTGTACGTGCGTCCATCCCACATTGGTTTCATATTGCTAGCTTTAGTTATAGTAGGCCAAATCAAATTAAATTTGGTATGTAGGTGTATCAACATAAAATACAGGTCAGGTTCAAATCGGGGTGCAATCTGACAATTTTTGCCAGAGTTATGCCATTTTTCTTAGTTTCCTGATGATAACTTTAGTTATAGTTAGCCAAATCAAATGAAATTTGGGATGTAGGTGCATCACCATTAAATACAAGTTAAGTGCAAATCGAGGTGTGGTCCCACTATTTTTGCCAGAGTTATGCTCCTTTTTTGACAGGAAATTTTTTTTTTTTTTAGTTTCCCGGTGATAACTTTAGTTATAATTGGCCAAATCAAATGAAATCTGGTATGTAGGTATATCAACATAAAATACAGGTCATGTTCAAATCACAATGCAGTTCGACAATTTCTGTCAGAGTTAGGACCCTTTTATCGACTTCAAAAATTCATATTATTTTGTTTATCGATAATAACTTTAGTTGTTGTTGACCGAATCAAATAAAATTTGAAAATACAGGCAGTTTCAATTCTGGGTTTGGACTGACATTTTAGGCAGAGTTATGATGTCCTTTTTCGACTGAAAAATTCATTTTTTTTCAAATACCTCAAATTGCACACTTTTTTGTGGGATGTGTGGACGGACGGTCTTTTATTACAAACAAAGATAACATCTTAAATTCAGTGCATTTCTTTTTTAACATGTGATGTTGTAGTGTTGCAGGGAGGAAAGTGGGCAGAGAATTTCCAGTGAATCGCAACCCATTCACAATCTGTTCGACTTTTTCTGTTGAAATTTTCTGTCCACATCTGTGATCAGAATACTGCAGTTACAAACAAATATCGGATCTCAATTCAATGCTCTTGCTTTTTTTTATGTTTATGTTTCGACAGCCAGGGTCACCTCATGTCAGACAGTTTTATGGTTGGGGAAGTCAGATTACCTGGAGAAAACCACTAGTCAATGAAGAGCAGCTGTCCTACTCCTCAACGTACTAAATCCATACAAGCAGAGTTTGCATTGATTGAAGACAAGTGCACCATCGATGCGAAGTACGCCTTATTACACTGAGCCACTGATACCTCACTTGTCAGACACCTCAGTTATTATACAGTTAATTAAAAATTTGGTAAGCTTGCAACAGTTGCACTCCCAAGTATTGAAATGGAACATCCCAACAAACTTTACTGCTTTGGAAAAGATGTATTTACATAATATTGAGGTCTCACAACTGAATTCATGCAATTGTGTGATTAGTCAAAACATTACCATCACACAAGTACTTTGTGAAAACAGAATTATCTTTGATTGTATGGCACTCAAAAGAACTGTTTTATTATTTATCATTTCACAGTTATCAATAGATTTATCATGGGTTTCATTTTGTAACAACACAGTTTTCCTATATATTATTGGTAACTCTGCCAGGCTGAAGGTATCAAGTCTGTGAGGATTGCCTCGCAACTCTGTGGGTGGGGAGTGGTCTAGGAAGAAATGCCCCTCATCCCATCAATAGCAACAATCACAATATACAAAAGCGATTTCTCATCTTTCTCTACCTTTAACTTCTCTACTAAATACTCTCAAATGTTCTTGAAACTCTAACCAAAAAAACACATAGAAAAGTAGACGAAGCGCAGAAGGGATTGGAACAAGCCTCCTGCCAACATACATAGGAAACCATCAAACACCAAGCTTGGATTGAAACAGGCTTGACTTTTTGGAACCAGTGTACACTTTAAATAAATAAACATATGAATAAAGATATAACAGCCCTTTTAAGGGCTTTGGGGTATATGTCTGCAAGTGTGTGGAATTTTATTTTCTGTCATCTATTCCCCCTTCTGGCAGTCCAGATGTCCAATGTTCAGCATCCACTCTCCCTTAAAGACTGATGGAGGACTCCTAGCTTTCAAAAACTCATTTTGGTGGACTTTTTCCATTTTTATAACTGTTACGGATAATATGCTGGGGCTACTCCCAAAGCAGCAACTTGTTTGGGTTTCTTTTTCTCTCTAAAACAAAAAACCATCAAACTGCTGTTTCAATATTACCATAAATATCCCAATGTTTCTGATTAAATACCAGAGCAAATGTCTAGCAGTTATGCACAATTCCTAGTCACCTTCCAGTTCGAGATTATTGAGAGTCTGACACTACTACCCTACCACCAGTGCTCACACTCAGACCAATAAGATGCTTGGTCCGGACTTCCATCTGTTATGGCTTCATAAGCAAATTAAATTACTTGGATGACAAGGGATTTCAATCCCACATTATCCCTGGGTGCCTCCATCGTGCTGAATCATTCATTCATTCATTCTTTGAAGGTATCAGTATGTCTTACTAACAACAAGAAAGATACATCACATCTCTGAGAGGTACAACTCAAGTTCTAGTCAATGGTTATGTATAGAATAAACGTGTAGTGTTTTCAAGTAAAACAATTTATCCTACGAGTAGGATTAAGAATGAAACCGATGAGCCTCTGGAGGATCGGTTTCATTCTTAATTCTTCGAGTAGAATAAATTTTTTACTTCAAAACACTGTACGTTTATTCTGTTTATTCCATAAATCTTTTACAGGGCAGTCGCGGCAAAATCGTGCTGTTACACGCTTCAAAACACAGCGACAAGTAAGGAGCACATAGGTCCAATTCGATGACAAGCATTATTAACAAAAATAAAGAATGCGCAGTGATACATTTCTGTATAAAAATAATTCCCCTACAAACTGAGCTAAACTTTCAAAAATACTTTATTAAATGAACAATGTGGAGTGTTTTCTACTAGCATTGTGTAATACTTTCAAAAAGGTTTAAAGAAAACAACAATTGAACTGGTAATTACACTACACAAATGTGGTAGAGGTCAGAGGTAAACAAGTCTGTCTGTACTATTGGAATAAATTCTTTCAGTGTTAAACCTATGGGGAAAATTTATCACCCTACTAGGTGAATAAAGCAAACATTTATCCAAGGCTTTTATTGTTCGAATAAACAGACATTTATGGGATAAATCTACAACAAAAATGCTGTTTGAAGGATATGTGTTCACTGGAGAGGTATATCGAAAGTTCCACTTCACCCCCATTGCTTAGGTGGGGGCACGGTGACGTTGTGTACTAAGGCGTACTGCACGTCGATGGTGCACTTGTCTTCAACCAATGCTAACCCTGCTGGTGTGGAGTTCGTATGTTGGGGAGCTGACAGTTGTTTGCCGTTGCTCGGTGGTTCTCTCCGGGTACTGCGGCTTCCTCCACCCATAAAACTGTCGTGGTGATGATTAGCCATTGTGCAGAAATATGTGACCTTAAACACCAATAAATAAATAAATAAATATCGAAAGTTCTTGATACAAGTTAACCTGTTGAAAACTGATGTTTTAATGACATTGTTTGACCGATTCTTTAATCAAAATATGCTATCAAATCTAATTTTGTTTTACTTCTTGTCTGCCATGATTACAGAATAGGTGCAGTCTTTATGGGAAATGCCAACTTATGATGCATAATTAATTCATTATATTTTTTTATTTAAAATGTATATATGCACCTCAGATTTATATCCTGTGTGCATTTCTGCCAAAAATCAATGAATTTTAGTGTCAGTACCCTTCTTATCTGGCACCCCAGTAAGTGGAGCAGTGCTTGTTTATTTTGATAAACAAGTCTCTGCTTTTCTGGGAAAATAAGACCCAAAACCAATGTCTGGGGTGGAAGTCCTCCAAAGTGCACATCATAGAATGATTGGCTAACTCTGACTTCATCCTTATGTTTTAGTCATGACCTTAAACACCAATAAATAAAGAAATAACTTCTTACTGGAGCTTCAGTATAATGGGCAACTTCCTCTGTGAACCCCAGACAGTAGTGCAATACTTGTTTATCAGGTAAACAAGTAATGTCACATTGGTAAAACGGGATCTGCTAAGCAAGTACTTCCTGTACAATGTTCTCAAATGGGTTTGTTTTGAAATTGTTTGTTTTGGGGTATAATAAAAATTTAATAAGATGGAAAACATCAAAGAACAATGTTTTGTATGAAAGTTCAACTGTTTTATTGATTTATCTTAGACAACCCTCCAGTACATTGTTCCAGTGTGCAAAATTTGACAAGAATGCTCATTTCGTTCTAGTGGTGGTTATGCCAATATAAATCTTCGCGAATGGATGACCGGTTAGCCAAAAGTTGCATCATGAATGGTAAAGCCTATTGGCACTCTCCCATGTGCCTGTTGGCACTCTCCCATGTGCCTGTTGGCACTCTCCCATAAATTGTAACAATCCAAATAGATGGAGACGAAGTAATTTTACTTTCAAGATAATATGAAAGACATCCATTTCATATGAAGCCTTTAACTTTAGGTACCTGCAGTTCAGAATAAAGCCCAAATATGGGCTTCTAGTTCTCTACCAGTTAAGCAGCCTTTCTTGTCTTGATAGATTGTTAGACTTTTGCTGTGTGAGGCTATATATATTTCAATTCCATGCAATATAGGAATACTTATTAATGATAAAAAAGCTGTTTCCCAAGAATTTTTACATAGCTGAGCCTTTGGTTAGCCATCTTCAACCCATGAACAGTTAGTGTCATTTTTAGCTCACCTGAGCAAAGCTCAAGGGGAGCTTTACTAAACACTTTCCTTCCGTTGACGTCAGTCTGGCATTAACTTTACATTATCGACTTCTTCTAACGAACTACTGGACCAAATTCAACAAATTGCTGTGCATATTCCTTATCAAATGTCAATTCAAGTTTGTTCAAATACAGTTGCCACGTCAACAGGGGGCACCACATGGTGCATTACACTGATAGCGCCCATAAATTTCTTTCCAAAATTCAAAAAAATCTTCTTCAGATTCACCAGTCAGAATCTTTTCATATTTGACATACAACATCTCTAGGGGGGTCAGATTCAGCTTTGTTCAAATTGAGTCTCTGGGTTAATATTTGGGCTCCCTATGGGAGCCCGAATTTTAACTTAGTTCAATATGTGGAATATTCTTTAAAAATCTTCTTCAGATCCATCAGTCAGAATCTTTTCATTTTTGGTATCCAACATCTCTAGGGCGTCAGATTCAGGTTTGTTCAAATTGGGTCCCTGGGTTGATATTTGGGCTCGCTATTGGACCCCAAACTTTAACTTAGTGCAATATGAGGAAATTTCTTTAAAAATCTTCTTCTTCAGATCCACCAGTCCGAATCCTTTCATATTTGGTATACAACATCTCGGGGGGTGTCAGATTCAAATTTGATCAAATCTGGTACCTGGGTTAATATTTTGGCTCTCTATTGGAACCCAAATTTTAACTTAGAGCAATATGAGGAAATTTCTTTAAAAATCTTCTTCTTCAGATCCACCAGTCAGAATCCTTTCATATTTGGTATACAATATCTCCAAGGGGTCAGATTCAAGTTTATTCAGATCAGCTCCCTGGGTTAATATTTGGGCTCACTATTGGAGCCCAAAGTTTAACTTAGTGCAATATGAGGAATGCTCTTTAAAAATCTTCTTCAGATCCACCAGTCAGAATCATTTCATATTTGATATACGCCATCTCTGGGGACGACAGATTCAAGTTTGTTCAAATCTGGCCCCTGGATTATTAATTGGGCTCTCTATTGGAACCCTAAGTTCAACTAAGTGAAATATGAGGGAGTTTCTTTAAAAATCTTCTTCTTCAGATCCACAGTCAGAATTATTTCATGTTTGGTATATAACTTACCTAAGGGGTCAGATTCAAGTTTGTTAATCAAGTCCCTGGTTGTATATTTGGGCTCCCTATTGGCACCCATATTTTAACTCTGTGCATTCTGAGGAATATTCTTTAAATAAAAATCTTCTTCAGATACACCAGTGAAAATTTTGCCCCTATGGGTGGGGGTGGGGTGTCAATTAGGTGAAAAATGTTTTTCACTCTAAAATAATGTGTTCTGAAGGATTTAGAATGATTTTATGCAACAACAACAAATTTTACCCCTATGACCACCATCACTTATGCATTTCAAACTGCAGTGGCATAACAACCCTTGGAAGTATGGTAGTGCTTGTCTACAGCTGGTAGAATTGGACACAGTCAGTGTGTTGATGAGCCATGACCAGCTGAATGTGACCCAAGATACGTCTTTGAACCACTTTGGCAGGTGAGTGATTAAGGCCTCTTGGGGCCCCCTTGCTTAAATTGTGCACACTGTTTTTCACATTTTTCTCCCAACATTCTGAAGGAGGACTATAGAAATGAGCTCCATCCAGGTCTCATTGTATCCATACATCCAGATTTTTGGTATCATCATGGTGTAATCAACTCCACCAAAAGTTTTTAGTGGAAAGATTTGAAACTATTATGGCCGATTTATTTCTTTTATTGTCTTAGAAAATTTTTAATATTTTGAGTACACAGTGGAACCCTGTTAATTGAATAGCCACTTTGTCAGTGAAAATTATTCAGTTAACAGGAGTATTCAATTAACAAGGATTTTGTCACTTTCTTGTTTTCTGGAGATAAACTTAGCACTTATTCTATTATATCTTATTTGACAGAGCTTATTCTATTATATCTTATTTGACAGAGCTCTATGAGCTCTGTCAAACAAGATATAATAGATTAAATGCATTTATTTGATGTACTGAGGCCAATTAGGTCTATGAACAAAGAAAAACTGTGAAGAGTCGGGGTAATTTTTTCTTGACAGGTTACAGGATATTTTATTAAGTTAACAGGAGTTTACTCTATAACCTATGTTCAATTAACAGGTCAAATTTGTACTGGAGGTGTGATGAATGTTTTTGTGTTGGGAAATTATATTCAGTTAACAAGGTTATTCAGTTAAGAGATATCCAATTAAGTGGGCCCCACTGTATCTTTATGGTGTAATTATGTCCTCCTACAGTTTTGAAAAAAGAGATTTGAAACATAATATTGAATGTGCAACATGTATAAAGGTGACAAAAAAATTAATCATTTTTGATAGAGTTATTCCCTTTATCAATACGATGTTGAGATTTGAAATATTAGGGCATAGACAATTACATGCACAGATGACAAAAACAATAATTTTGCACAGATTTATTGCCCTTTATCGTCTTAGAAAATGTCCAGTGTTTTTATTACATCAAATTTGTCCCAACACCCCTTCCCTCGTCATGGGACATTTGGTCAGTGACCTTCTAGCTCTATAATTTCAGCTGAGCAAATAATAAAAATTAATGTTTATAGTCCAGGATTATGTTGGTAAACACTGCCACTGAATTTGTACAAGAGGATAATAATTATTTCATGGAAGAGTGGAAAGTCTCGTCAAAGAGAATGGTGAGATTAATAAGATTACACTCCTGTATTTCCATCCAAGTCTCTCATTGGATCATGTCCTGAGAAAATATAATCCTTCTCATTCCACTGATCTTGTAATAATTAATAGGATAGCAGTTCATCTTACTCTCTTACAGGATACTGATCTTATTGGGAAACACAATATAGAGCTCCTCAAGCAGTGATTTAAAGTAATATTAGGTATTATCAAGGAACAGGCATTTCATTTTCCCTACAAGCCAAAAGTAATTGGAAAACTGAGACAAATTAAAGTATTCAGCCACTTCATTAGACATAAGAAGACTCACAGATCAGCAACCATGATTGACTCTTCAAAAGCCAAGCATGATATTTTTTTTAACCTTAGCACTTGGGGGACTGGAGATTTCTATGCATTTTTTATTTTTATGGTCAACATTTTGTTCATCTGCAGTTATTCATAGGCAAGTCTTGGCTGCCTATATAGGCAGCCATGACTTGTCAAGAAACAAATGCCAAAGTACTTGGAATGTAAACTGTGAGTTTACCCAGAGTCAGCATGTTGGGGCACCTGTTATTTTGTAGTAAAAAGTGATCAAAATCAATTGTTCCTCTGTAGTTGTTTCTGGGCAAGTCATGGCTGCCTACACAGGCAGCCAAGACTTGCCAAGAAACAAATGCGAATGTAAACTATAAGTTTACTCAGTGTCAACATGTCGGGGCATCTGTTCAATTGCAGTAAAAAGTGATCATTTAGGCCCCAACAGGTTAAAAAGGCCTACATCAGACTTTGTTTAACAGGTGCCCCAACATACAATCATGAGGAAGTCTTGCAGACAATAATGGAATCCATACATTGGTTTCTAGTCAAGTGTTAGTTGCCTCTGCTGGCAGCCAAAACTTGTAGTCAGATCACTTGTAAGCTACTAGGTGATCCATGAATTTGAAGACTACTAATTTTTTGTGCTTTTCTTTAATATACTTACTTGGTCTTCAGTCTAAATTCCACACCGCAGTGCTTTAGTATTAAGCCGTACTCCTTGAACTGTAGGGTATTAATGTATGGAGTGGGAAATACTATTCTCTCTACTCACAAATAATGTCTAGAAATTCTGACAGTTCTAAAATTTTATATGGTATATGACTTTTATACCCCAACCCCCCAAAACCCTACTCCCTGCCAAACAAAGTTTATTATACACCCTGATGAAACTTCAATCATAACCACTAACACATAATCATGTGCAAATTCCAAAATTCTCAATCTGCAATACATTCAACCTTGTTATCTCTCCTTGACCTTTGAAAATGTAATATGGATTTCTATATAAAACTCCTACATTTATAAAATGAACACACACACATTTTTGAATTTTCATTCTGCGATGATTTTGGCTAAATAATCTTCTTTTGGACTTGGAAGATTTAAAATAGATTTCTAGATGAGATTTTTGTGTGTTCAACACTTCTGCATTTATGAACCAATTCTGATGAAACTTCTCAAACATGACCACTAACAAGTGAACATGCCCATATTTTCAACTTTTTAATCTGCGATTATTTTAACCAAGTTACCTCTCCTTGGACTGAGAATATTTAATATAGATTTGTGTATGACATTTTTGTATGTGCAACTCCTCCTACATTTATAATCCAATTTCTTTGAAACAATGAAATGGAAGATTACCAGAAATCTTCCAATTTGGAGCATGATACCTGATCACTAACAAGTGAACATGCACATTAGAAAATTTACTGTGATGATTGTAACCAAGTTGTCTCCCCTTGAACTTGAAAGATTTAACATTGATTTCTATGAGATTCTTGTGTGCACAACTTCTCTTCCAAATGAGATAAATGTGTGCACACCTTCTCCAGCAGTTATGAAGTGATTGTGATGATTTTCTCAGAATTGACCCCAGATGAGTGAGCATGTACATATTTTTTAAGCTGTGTTAATTTAACTAAGTTATCTCCTCTTAACTCTTTCAACACGAGAGGCTGCTTTTCTGGTACAGAAACATGATACGTCATGATTTCATTAAGTAGGATAGCTACTAAGTGAATGTGAGTGGTAGAACAATTAATATTTTCAATGTGCAGCATGAAGGCTGCACATTGAAAATATTAATTGCTCTATCCCCAAATCATGGATATGGACTCTTCTAATTTCTGACCATTTAACTGACATGGAAGATATCACCCGTGTTCAAGGGGTTAAACTTAGATTTGATAGAGATCTCTGTATGAAATTGAAAAAAATGTAACTCATCCTTCATACATGATAATCAGATTTGACTTTGATAAAACTTATATTTCTGAACTTTCCAGCTGTGATAATTTTGTCCAAGTTGTCTCCCCATGAACATAGATTTTAATATGGATTACTATCAACTGTTACTTTTTGAGATATCATGTTTTGCAGCTCTTTCAACGTTTATGAACTGATTTGGTGCAATATCTCAGACATTTCCACAAGCAAGCAAATGTGTATACTCCTAAATTTCAAAGCTCCACATGTGCATTCTGGAAAGCCAAAATTGGGTTATTAAATCACCTTCAGTCATAGTTCTATTTTTTGAGAGCCTATTGGCATTGTGGTTGCTTCTAGCACTAAAGTTTCCATTTCCATCTAATTACTTTGAATGACTTTTCTGCATCAGTTGATTTGGGGCATGCATTCATAACTAATTATTTATTTATTTATTGGTGTTTAAGGTCACATACTTATGCACGATGGCTAATCGTGACCATGACAGTTTTGCAGGTGGAGGAAGCCGGAGTACCCGGAGAGAACCACCGAGCAACGACAAGCAGCTGTCAGCTCTCCAACATCGTAACTCTGAACTCTGCACCGCAGCACAGGCAGGGTTAGATTGGTTGAAGACATGCGCACCATCGACGTGCAGTACGCCTCAGTACACAGCGTCATCGTGCCCCCATTTAGGCAACTGGGGTGAAGTGTCTTGCCCAAGGACACAACGCGGTTGCCGCAGGTGGGATTCGAACCGAGGACCTCTTGGCTTGCAGCCTGCACCTCTACCAACTGAGCCACCGCGCCCCCGCATTCATAACTGAACAAAATATCGATCAGAGTCAATTTTAAATGATTTCTTACTCTTTTTTTTGACAATATCTATATCAGATTTGGTTTTGACTGTCTACAATTTTTTTTCCGAATTTTGGGCCAAAATAGACAGATATTTTGAGAGATTTTCATTTTTAGCTCAACTTGACAAAGTCAATCTGAGCTATTGCCATCACTTCTCGTCTGTTGGTGTACGTATGTACATATGGGCGTACATCCACTATTTCCTTTGGCACACTGCACAGGTCGCATTTATGATCAGATCACTTTGAATCTTGGT
Source organism: Pictodentalium vernedei (assembly GCA_031216915.1). NCBI lineage: Eukaryota > Metazoa > Mollusca > Scaphopoda > Dentaliida > Dentaliidae > Pictodentalium > Pictodentalium vernedei. Next base: position 591,761,696 of record CM062295.1, on the reverse strand, counting down.
ACGCTTGTTTGGTGTGACCTCTAGATGGGAGCTATCGATTTTCTTCGATTTCCATCAAAAAATGTTGCCTCTGGCAATGAACTTCGATGAACTTGTTGCAGTTATGCATCAGTATTTCCCTTGGCGAACCCTTCAGTGCACATTTTTGACTGGATCACTTTGAAACTTGGTATGCTTGTTTGAGGTGACCTCTAGATGAGAGCTATCGATTTTCTTCTATTTCCGTCCAAAAATGTTGCCACTGGCAACATTCTTAGAACTTTGTTTAGTCAGGCCTCAATATTTCCCTTTGGCACACCCTACATGGCACATTTATGATTGGAATGCTTTGAAACCTGGCTTGCTTGTTTGGGGTGACCTCTAGATGGGAGCTATCGATTTACTTCCATTTCCATCAAAAAATGTTGCCTCTGGCAACAACCTTTGAATTTAGTTTAGTCAGGCATCAATATATTCATTCCTTTGGCATGCTGTACAGGGCACATTTATGATCAGATGGTTTGAAACTTGGTGTGCTTGTTTGGGGTAACCTCTAGATGGGAGCTATCGACCTTCGATGAACTTATTGCAGTTATACATCAATATTTCCCTTTGGGGCACCCTACAGGGCACATTTATATTCAAATCGCTTTGAAACTTGATATGCTTGTTTGGGGTTACCTCTAGATGGGAACTATCGATTTTCTTCCATTTTCATCAAAAAATGTTACCACTGGCAACGTTCTTAGAACTTAGCTAAGTCAGACCTCAATATTTCACTTTGACACACCCAACAGGGCACATTTATGATCAGATTGCTTTGTAACCAGGCATGCTTGTTTGGGGTGACCTCTGGATGGGAGCTATCGATTTTCTTCCATTTCCATCAAAAAATCTCGCCGCCGTCAATGACCTTTGAACTTAGTTTAGTCAGGCATCAATATATTCCTTTGGCATGCCCTACAGGGCACATTTATGATCAGATCAGTTTGAAACTTGGCATGCTTGTTTGGGGTAACCTCTAGATGGGAGCGATCGATTTTCTTCAATTTCTGTCAAAAAATGTTGCTGCTGGCAATGACCTTCGATGAACTTAGTGCAGTTATGCATCAATATTGCTCTTTGGTGCACCCTGCAGTGCAAATTTTTAACCGGATCACTTTGAAACTTGGTATGCTTGTTTGGGGAGACACCTAGATGGGAGCTATCGATTTTCTTCTATTCCCATTCAAAAATATTGCAGCTGGCAACGACCTTTGAACTTAGTTTAATCAGACCTCAATATTTCCCTTTGGCACACCCTACAGGGAACATTTATGATCGGATTGCGTTGAAACATGGTATGCTTGTTTGGGGTGACCTCCAAAGGGGAGCTATCAATTTTCTTCAATGACATTTGAACTTAGTTAAGTCAGTCATCAATGTATTCCTTTGGCACTCTCCACAGGGCACCTTTATGATCAGATAGGTTTGAAACTTGGTATGCTTGTTTGGGGTTACTTCCTGATGGGTGCTATTGATTTTCTTCGAGTTCCATCAAAAAATAACCTAGTGCAGATATGCATCAATATTTCCCTTTGGCACTCCCTGCAGTGCACATTTATGATCAGATCGCTTTGAAACCTGGTGTGCCTGTTTGGGGTGACGTAGAGGGGAGCTACTCTCTTTCTTCTATTTTCGTCAAAAAATGTTGCAGCCGGCAACCACCTTTGAACTTTGTTTAGTTGGACCTTAATATTTCTCTTTGGCACACCCTACAGGGAACATTTATGATAACATTTATCAGATTGTTTTGAGACCTTGTATACTTGTTTGGGGTGACGTCTTGATAGGAGCTATTTATTTTCTTCCTTGTCTGTCAAAAAATGTTGCCATTTGTAACAACCTTTGGTGAACTTAGTGCAGTTATGCATCAATATTTTCCTTTGGCATACCCTACAGGACACATTTATGATCAGATCACTTTGAAACTTGGTATGCTTGTTTGGGGTGACCTCTAGATAGGAACTATTGATTTTCTTCCTTGTCTGTCAAAAAATGTTGCCATTGGCAACGACCTTTGATGAACTTAGAGCAGTTATGCATCAATATGTATAATTGAATTGCTGGGAAACTTGGTGTGCTTCTTTTGGGTGACCTGTAGATGGGAGCTATCGATTTAAGACCATTTCCATCAAAAATAGTTGCCGTTGGCAATGACCTTTGATGAACTTAGTAAAAACTTGAATTGCTTGGAAACTTGGTGTGCTTGTGTGGGGTGACATCTGTATGGGAGCTTTCAATTTTCTTCCATTTCAGTCGAAAAATGTTGCTGTTGACCTTTGAACTTAGTTTAGTCAGACCTCAATATTTCCCTTTGACACACCCTTCAGGGTACATTTATGAACGGATCACTTTGAAACTTGGTATGTGTGTTCAGAGTGACTTCTAGATGTGAGCTGTTGATTTTTTTTCATTTCCATAAAAAATTATTGTCGTTATCACCAGTCTTTGAACTTGCTGAATTTGTGCAGCAACTTATCCCTTTTGCACTCTCTGCAGGGTATATTTATGAATTTCCATAAAAAAGAAAAAAAAACATTGCCACAAGCAGTGAGCTTCAAACTTAGTGCATTTGTGCATTAACAGTTTCCTTTAGCATGCCTCAGAGGGCACATTCATTATCAGGTTGTTTTGAAACTTTGTATGCTTATGCAGGGTGACAAAGATAGGAGCTATTGCTTTTCTTTTCATTTCCATCAAAAACTGTTGCTGTTAGCAACAATCTTTGAATTTATTGCATTTGTGCATCACCATTCTTCTTTGACATGGCCTACAGGGCACATTCATCTTAGGATTGTTTTTAACCTTGTGTGCTCATTAGGCGGGACCTCTAGATAAGAGCTATTGATTAGCATTCATTTCTGTGAAAAAAGTTGCTGTTTACAATAACCTCTGAACTTTCTGCATTTGTGTATCAACATTCTTCCTTTAGCCAGTCTTACAGTTTACATTTAAAAATGCATGGATTACTCTGATGTTGTGCATACACTATGCTGTTATGTTGAAATTTCACCAAATAACAGTGGTACCAATGATCTTCAATTTTGCCACATCACTTATAATTTACCAAGTTCAAGTTTGTCAAGTTGAGCTACAGTGTCATTGTCACTTTCATTATTCCTTACCTTTTGAATGAAGTTTTGGAATCAATGACTTTTGTCATGTTTTCATAACCAAACAATATCTACATCTAGGTCAAGTTCTATTTTCCAATATTTCCAACTTTTATAACAACAATATTTTAAACTCAAATTTGTTTCTGCCCCATTTGAGAGACTCTTCAAGATCAAATGATTTTTAACATACAATATACAATATCTATGTCCAGTTTGATGTTGAAATATTTTTAACTTTTTTTCAAATTTTTAAGCCATTATGCAACTTTTTAAATTTTGAAAAGTTTCATTTCAATCCAGTAGCTTTTGGATGACTTCAATCTCTGTTAATTTTATGTTTGTATTCATAATGAAACAATATTTTGCTTCAATTTGATTTAAATGATGACTAACTTTTAGCTCACCTTGACAAAGTCAAGCTGAGCTAATATCATTGCTCTCTGTCCATCGTCCGTCTGTCCATCATCCGTCAACACCATGTTTTGGTCTTCTCCTCCAAAACCACTGGGCCAATTCTAGTGAAAGTTTGTGTGAGTAATGGTCCCAAAGGGGCATTGAAGTAGTGCTGAAACGATTAGCTATTTTTGAAAGTCGACTAGTCGCCGGTAGTAATCGACTTAAAGTCGAGTAGTTGGCCCGTTTTGCTACAAAAATTCAAGATTACTTACCGTATATGTCCGTGTATAAGTCGCCCCCGTGTATAAGTTGCACCCCCAACTCACACTTGGAATTCCTCCCTTTTGCCTAAAGCCCATGTATAAGTCACACACCCATTTTCAAATATATGCAGTCAACAAGAATTAGTTGCAAGTAACGTTTTGCCAATTTTGGGCAGTTTGGGATGCAATGGAAATAGTTTTCACAAGTTATCACGTGGTGAATAAGATAAAAGAATAAAGGAAAATTATTATTAAAGATTTAAAAAATACTCGCATTTATTTGTTTTTCATTGTTTGTTTATCACCCCAATGTCTTCATCCCTGTCAAGAAAATCCAACACTCGTTTGTGACTGAAACTTCATAGTTTCAGAATCAGAGCACCATTTGCGCCGTAACCTGCGCAGTTGTTTTGTTTATGTTGTTTTTTTCTGAACGTGAGAACGTTCAGGAAAAACCAATAAAAATACAACAAATGTGCCGGTTACAGTGCAAATTGTTTTCAAATTGTTGTCCAACCGCATTGTTGGTGCAATTGAAACTGACTTTACCTGTTGCATGTGTGCGTAATGTATAACTGGCTATTTTCCAGGTAAAAAAGTGCGACTTATACCTGGACATAAACAGTACCAAATATTAAAAAAAATGCATAGTTGTTCAGTGAAACGCTACAACTTATTTTGACACGAACTGTAATTTGCAACTTGGCAAGTGATCTGATTTGAAGTTTTGTTGACATGTCATCCCCAACCCACCTCTGATCTGCGCCCATGCTTGAATGTATGATAAATACCAGGTATATTTCTTAGTTGTGGAAAATATTTATGTGATCAAAAACTTTCGAAACAAATACAGAAGGGGATATATTGATATTCATTTCTTAGAAAATTACCCCTACTATTTGGAAATGTTTCATTCACACGGGGCAGTTCAAGAGTTATTTTTAGGCTTTATGTCATTTCGTGCGAAGCATCACAGACCACATGGTTCACCTCTGCCTCTCTTCAGAAATGGAATCCACATTGTGCATTTTGAGTTTCCTGTCACTTTGGAGGTTTCAATTAAAAATAACTTTTCAAATACTTCACGTATGTGATTAAAACTTAGGCACAGTATGTAGATATGTCATAAATACATATCTGTGAAATACGGTGCCAAAACGCAGTCTAGTTTTTATATACCAATTCTTCAAATAAAAAAAGATAGTAAATTTCACCGAATGACAGAGAATGTAGCATGTGACTGAAGACTTCCAATCAGATGATGTGGATATATTATTTATTTTATAATTATATATTTGGTGCCAGAATAAAATACACTATTTAATTGACTGAATTCGTGTATTATTTTCAGTCACATCGCCATATTAGGAAAGAATTATGTTAAATAGGCTTGTTTAGGTAATTCATATTCATGAAGATAGGTCATAGATAAGTGGGTTTTTTTTACTTGATAGTAAGTTCTCGTAGCTATAATGAAAGCCAAATAAATCTTTGGTGATACATCGCTAATTGAATGAATTTGACAATATTTAACATTCGCAAAATGTTATTCCAAATTATGAATTGCGTCGCTAAATAGGCGATTTGTATTGCAAAATGTGATGCGAACCCGGTTATTTTAAGGCCTGGCCAGTACGGGCATATAATGTAACAAATTGGATTGAACATGAGTGCGAAAGTGAATGTAAACCTTTAAACAAATACAGAAGCAAGTGTCGGAATTGTAAATTGTTGGGTTAAAATGAACAACATATTTTGCCTCAGTTTTCCGAAAAATAAGGTTCTGCCGACTTTACTGTCAGTTGTACCCAATCAGAGTATAGTATTCTGACACTTATACCTAACAATGATCTCCGTAATGAAGGTGCCAACTAGTCGACTGGCGAATTTCAGCGTTGACTTTTTTTAGTAATGGAGTCAAGGTCGACTAGTCGAACAATCGTTTCAGCACTACATTGCAGTTTTGTTCAACTCAACATGCCCAGCCCCATAGAGAGGAGGTGGGAGAAAATGCTCTAAAATATTTTTTAAATCTTCTTCTCATGAACCTGAGGGTACAATGACTTGATATTTGTTATGGAATTTCCTTTTGAGGTGTAGAATCAAGTTTGTTCAAATGAAGTTCGTAAAGCAATATTTGGCTTTATAATGGGAGGGATAAGATTTTTCGCCCCGCCCTAAATTTCTATTTTCTGAACCAATGGTCCGATTTGAACTAAATTTGGTACATGGTATTATTGGGTCATAAGTACTTGACTTGTCTAAAAACCTATTTCCCACGTCTCCTTGGGAACCCCAGGAGCTAAAAATAGAAATATTTTCAAACGCCCATATTTCCCAAACCTCACAGAACAGAGAGCTGTTATTTGGTATGAAGCATCCTTAGGACCATTAGAACTGAACGATCAAAAAAAATTGCCATCGGTTATGTTAGGGTGTTCTCTAGGGAGGTCAAATTCACCTTTGTTCAAATCGAGAGCCTGGGTTAATATATTTGGGCCCCCTATGGGAACTGGGATTGGCCATGTAGCTGAGGAATTAGAAATTTTGTATTCAGTACCCTCTGGAGATGTGAAACTGAGATTAATCCACATAGGTTGTATCAAGGTGCTTCATAGGGGAGCTCTACATTTTACATTATGATCAACTGAAGAAAAGGCAAGATGCTCAGACTATTTTTGTCTCTCCTGTGGAGTTCAAGGATTGACAATGTATCCTATGGAAATAGATTGCTTAATGTGGACTCATTCTTGGACTTTGTTTATATCGTGTTCTGTTCAAAATGAGCGCTTCAGGCCCCATCAGGCCTCTTGTTTATAACGCCTATAACAAGTTCGATGTTGAACATTGTCAACTTTTTTTCAGATTTTTTTTCTAAAATTAACCTGAAAATATTGAGATATTTTTCTTTTCATCCATCACAATTTTTAATAGTTCAGAATCAGTTGAGTTTTTACATGTTTTTAGAACTAAACAATATCTAGGTCATCACATTTTGAACTGTTCTGACTTTTATAACTGAATAATATCTTGCTCTCAAGTTTGAATTTAAACTATTTCCAACTTTTTTCATATTTTCCAGCCAAATTAGACTGAAATTTTGTGAACTTTTTCGTTTTTGTTGTATTTAAAGAACTGTTTCACCTAAAATTTTCTGCCAAAACTTGTAAGAATTTGCGTTTAGGTGTTGTAAGAATTTGCGTTAAAGTCAGCTTTTGTGCAGATTGTGCTGCTTTAACTTCTCATTACTGTTGATTTTCATGTTTCAATAACAACTGTAGGTATTAACCCTACTGTATGCAGAAATTTAATGGAAATTTTCTTTTTTTTCAGTCCAAATTTTCATGTTTTCCTCGGACTTAGTAAATTTTAAGTTGTACAACTTTGTAAACTTTGTGTTTAGGTTAGTTGTGTTTCTATGTGTCTTTCCAGGCAATTAATATTCTACACTTGGGTTACTGAACTCCATTGCAGTAATATTTAACCCTCATTACATGCATATTTGAGGAATTTGAGGCTGATTTTCTGCCAAAATTTGTTGTAAGAATTAGCGTTTAGGTGTTGTAAGAATTTGCGTTAAAGTCAGCTTTTGTGCAGATTGTGTTGCCTTCACCTCTCATTACTGTTTATTTTCTCATTTCAATAACTACTTTAGGTATTAACCCTACTGTATGCAGAAATTTAACTGATTTCTTTTCTTTTTTTCAGTCACAATGTTCACGTTATTCTCTGACTTACTCAATTTTAAGTTCTAAAAGTTTGTGTTAAGGTGAGTTCTGTTTCTACTTATATGTGTCTTTCCAGGCAATTGATATTGTACACATAGGTTACTGAACTACATTGTGGTAACGTTGCGCCCTCATTACATGCATATTTGAGGAATTTGAGGGGGATTTTTGGGACTTATATTCACTTTCTTTAAAAAAAATGTTTTTAAACTTTTTTTTTTTATTTAATACTTTCTCATATTTGTTACTAGTAACATTAAGGCTTACTTTAGTTGTTGATGTGATGTATTTTTGTTAGGACTTATAGTCACTTTCTTGAACGAATGTTTTTCCGCAACTCCTCTTTAACCAATGAATGTACTTCAATTACAATTTCAGTGATTCTTTATTACATAATGCCATTTTGCACCTCCTATTTTATTTTTTGATCTGATGTATTTTTATTAGCTCACCTACTTCTATTACAAGTGGTGAGCTTATATGATGACCTCGGGCGTCAGCGTTGGTGTCCGGCGTGTCCAATATTGTAAGATTTAATGTTAAGGTTATTTTTTCAAAGATCACTGGCCTCAGGCCTTTCATATTGCATATGTACGTTGTAGGCGACTATCAGTACATTATTTAACCCTGATACTACAACTTTCTTTCAAATTTCACCTACAATTTTCAGCCAAAACTTGTAAGAATTTGCGTTTAGGTGTTGTCCCTGATACTACGACTTTCTTTCAAATTTCACCTACAATTTTCAGCCAAAACTTGTTGTAAGAATTTGCATTTAGGTGTTGTAAGAATTTGCGTTAAAGTCAGCTTTTGTGCAGATTGTGCTGCTTTAACTTCTCATTACTGTTGATTTTCATATTTCAATAACAACTGAACGTATTAACCCGACTGTATGCAGAAATTTAACTGCAATTTCTTCTTCTTTCAGTAAAAATTTCCATGCTTTTCTCGAACTTAGTCAATTTTAAGTTCTTAAAGTTTCTGTTTAGGTGACTTGTGTTTCTATGTGTCTTTCCAGCTGATTGATATTCTACACTTGGGTTACTGAACTCCATTGCAGTAATATTTAACCCTTGTTACATGCACATTTGAGAAATTTGAGCCTGATTTTCTGCCAAAACTTGTAAGAATTTGTGTTTAGGTTTAAGATTTTGTGTTAAAGTCATCTTTTGTGCACATTGTGGTGCCTTCACTTATCATTACTCTTTATTTTTGTCTTTTCAAAAACTACTTTAGATATTAACCCTACTGTAAGCAGAAATATAACTGATTTTTTTTTTTTATATCCAATGATTCTATGTTGAATTGATATATAATAAATGCAGAAATATAGACTTTCCAAAGCCATCACATAAACCACATTAATCATTTGATGCCTAGTTAATGATTTATATTAATTAAATATTAGGCATGTTACATTGGAACGACATTATCAAGCGCAAATGTAGGTGAGCGTTGGGATGTAACATCCCTCTTGTTATGATTTATTTCAAGTTATCGACTAAAACTATTCAACACATATTTACATCAACACAAACAAGACTGACAACAAATCGAGATACAATTGATCACCTACTATTTCATTTATGACCGCTTATGATCTGCCCATATTAATACAGTCGAAGATAATTTTAATGATTTTATTGGCAATGTCCGGTTTCCGTTTTTGAATGCACTCAAATTAAATTGCATTCCGGCAACAACATAATTATGCCGAAATATAACTTTTAACTTTCTGTGGAACTAGAGGTGGTGTCAGTAGGCCTATCTCTGCGATAGGCGACATGTGATCCCCAACATTTGTGGGGTGGGGGGGGGGGGGGTGACGGCATACATCTGCTATTTATGGGGTGGGGGGGGGGATGACTTTAAACTATAAGGGTGTCGAAGCCTGCTCTTACTGGACGTCGACTCGGCACATGTACATACAGCGATCTCAAGTGGATAAGACAGCTATCTAGTATTAAGAAAACAATACTCGAACACATGGTCTCGCAGTGTGCTGCAAGACACGGGGCTGTAGAAATAGTTTTTTTTCTCATTTTTTGCAACTATCTATTCAAAACACCGCTGGATATTTTCCAATAAATTGTCGCAAAAAAAAAATTCAAGCTTTCTTGTTGTGGTATAAAGTCTACGAAGAGTTAAGTGGTGGGAAGTCTCCCCCAAATGAAGTCGCCCATGGGAGAAGTCGGCCAAAAATAAAGTCAGCAACTGAGGTATGCCCCTAAGTCAGTCCACGGATTAAATCGGCCCAGGGCTTTTTCGTAGTGCTAATATACATGTGCATGGTTAACTCAAGTAACAGGATGAATGTTAGAAATTCAATTTTTTCTCATTGTGTTGCAACTATTTGTTGAAAAACACCACACGAGCACGGTCCTTTCCTATAAATAGATTCAAAATAATTTCAATATTTGTCGTAGTGCTAATAAAATTGTTAAATGGTAGGTCGAATGTTAGAAACAAAATTTCTTTAGAAGTCGCAGTGCAAATATAAAAGTATATAAATATACATAATTGTAATTCAATTTAACCAGTTTCTGATGTTGGAAATCTCAAAAGAATAAACTTCGTAGGAGTAATTTATGCTTTATCGTCACCAGTCAATTTTTTCATTGCGATCAGTGGCTGTTTCAGAAACAATCGGTAGCTATTGTCGGCTCTTGTTTTACATCTCTGGAAGGGTAATTAAAGGATTAGTTTGGATTAGGAAATGTTATTCCTACCAAATTTTATTGCTGCCGTGAGAACTCAGTAATTGATCATGTTAAGTGTTGTGTTATATTCTGTTATATTACAACAGCCTGGGTCTAATTTTCTCAGTGGCCCAAAGAAACAACTCTCAAGCTATACGCAACGTTTTTTAACGAAATATAAAATATATGTATATGTTTCTTCTAATTTTGCCGAGTTCAGACGGGAAACTGAAAACTCCCAAATTCTGCCAATTTATAATTTTTAACTGATCTCAGATACATTCAGACACATCACGTCCCATCTCGCCATATAAAGAAGGGTCTCTGCTAAAACACTCGAGGAGTGAGATTTCCACTCACAAAATATGCTCCCAGCTTCGATGGAAAAAGGGACACCGAACACAACATATTTCTGCAGATGGACCGTAGGTTGTTGTTCAAAGGACACTCAGTTCAATGAAATGCTTCTTTCACATGGGTTAAGACGATATATGTGTGAAAATTCCACTCTGTTAGTGTTTCTGTTTAGAATTTCTCTCCATGTACCATTGATGGGTTCCAGGATATTCACAATTACAGTTTTGGTCATCCACAGTGTTTCAAAGGCCCTGCATGGTTCAATGTAAAAGAATATTCTGTTCACCTGAACAATGGGTCGAACCGCAAGCTGGACGAAACTGTGTTGGAGAGGAATTGACTCAGATTTCTCACCCCACGTATTATTCAATCATAATAGACGATTTCAGCATAGCGACAGAAACACAGACATTAAACATTAAATGTTTGTGAGGTTGGCTTACGCAACTGCATCCTCTGATGGCTGATGGCAAGATGGTAGGCCTATAACAGTTGGCTCTCTGCCTCCATTAAATTTGTACTCAGCACCCCCCCCCCCCCCCCCCCCCCACACCAGCCAACCAATCAGATGATTGATATCTATCCGTCTGGTCTTCCACTGCATTTTTTTTTACCAAGAATATTTTTTGGGGGGGGGGGGGGGGGGGCAGATTAACATTCTGCACCCGTCTTTTGGGTATTCTTTTTTATATTTTTGCCCTGCCAAGTTGAGTGGGAACATCGCCTTGTAAAACACTGTGGCGAGTTCGCAGTGGACCAGCTCGTTCTCTGCACACCTTGAAATCCAACAGTGGACCAGCTCGTTCTCTGCACACCTTGAAATCCAACATTACCTGTTGAACGCTTATTTTTTTTATTGAGAAATGTTGTATATCATCTCAGATTAAAGGGGATGTCGTCATTCGGAGTTGCTGTGCATCCCGCCCCAGGTCCCACTGCCTAATCTAACTACAGATGTCTGGAGACCTGATTAATATCACATCACCATCAACATCACACTTCCCTCTTATATATGCCACCCCCCCCCACCCCCCCCCCCCCACACACACACTTCCAAAATAAATAACACACAGATCTGTGTATTATATATTTCGGGAAGGGGGGGGGAGGGAGGGGGGTGCATATAAGAATGTGATTTAGATCATCAGGTTTCCTGACGTCTGTGGTCTAATAACTCTGGCAATTTGGCCCGTTTAGTGGGTGACGAAACTATGTTGTTTTCAACATGTTAAGTCGACGTCAGCTGTCCTTCATGCGAATACCTGGAAACGCAACCAAATTGTGTAAAGTTCTTTTTTATTGCCCGGAATATGTCTACCACTGCAGAATAAAAAAGGTGTGTATTTGAATGACTCTTCTCGAAAGGTTCTTCAACCTGTTACAAATGAGATTTTTTTATTATTTCCATTTTTGGCGTAACTTCGCTAATAATAGTCAGATTGTAAAAATTCAAGGACGAAATCGCAATGATTTTTACTCAATATATTCGAAACGAAATGCGTTTTTTTAAATTTCCCTGTGATATTAAAAATAGTATTTGCACGACTGGTTGGAAAAATGTGCTATTTGGTATCCAAAAATTACGGGATCAAAGGAACACCGACATCGACAAAAAGTAACGAGAAGGTCCTCACAAATATTCATGCGAGATTGAAACTGCCCTCAAAAGTCATTTTGTACAATATTTCGAAATAAATTTTAACGATTTTATTTTTATTTGTGTGGTTTGGGAGCGATGCGCTTTTTTCCCTAATTATCAACGGCCGTTTTGCAGAGAAATGATGTTTGGAGGTCCTATTTTGGATCGGAAGCATAACCTTGTCACAACACTGGGAAACACTTCATGCTATTTATAACCGATGGTATGTCTTATTGAAGTCACGTGGTTGGGTTTTGATACCCCACCTCACAAAGCAGTTAGTGGTGAGTCGATTGGCAGTGTTTTACATGGAGCGTACACGTAATGGGGGGAGTTTGAAAGAGACCTTTACTCATAGGTCAAGTTAATATGACTTCCTTCTGCAGTGCCCACTTAGATGTTTATGTCTTTACTGAATAATCCTGTTATTGTAATTGAATATAACTTCCATACACAAAACCATTTACCATACCTTCACTACAAATTTGACCTGTTAATTGCATGGAGATTACAGACTAAGCTTTTGTTAATTGAATAAAACATCTTGTAATCTGTTACTCTGACAGATACTGAATTTCCCTTGTTTATGACCTATTTGGTCTTTGTACATCCAGTTCAGGATTGAATCTCTTTTATTTTGTTTGACAGAGCTCCACGAGCCAGCAGAAGCAGAGACTTGATATTTGGTGTGCAGCTTCCTTTTGAGGTGTAGACTCAGATTTGTTCAAGAGAAGTTTGAGCGGCTATATTTGCTGTTGTTATGGGAGGGGGCAAGAATTTTTGCCCCGCCCAAAATTTGTATTTTCCAAACTGAGAGGCTGATTTGAACCAAATTTGATATGAGGGCTGGGTCATAAGTAGTTAATTTATGCCAAGAAAAATTTCCCGTCGCCCCATGGGAACCATAGGAGCTAAAAATAGAAAAAATTAAAACGCACATGTCTCCAAAACTACATGGCACTGAGAAATTTTTTTTAGTGTGAAGCTTCCTTAGGACCAACAGAATGGAATGGTAAAAAAATTGCTATCAGGTTTTATCATAGGGTACTTTTTCAGGACTTTGAAAAAGTGCTGAGTCAGCATTTTTTAGCTCTGTGGGTAATGGGGAAAACATTAAAGAATCTTCTTCTCACAAACCACTGGTCCAAAAGCTTTCATATTTCACATATAACATCATTGGAAGATTGATTCACATATTGTTGAAATCAATTCCCTGGGTCCATATTTGGGCTCTCTGTGGGAGCTCAAATGTTCAAATTAGTGCAATATGAGGAATATTCTTTAAAAATCTTCTTCTTCATATCCACCAATCAGAATCTTTTGATATTTGGTATGCAGCATCCTTAGGGGAGTGAGATTCAAGTTTGTTGAAGCCAAGTCCCTGGGTTCATATTTGGGCTCCCTGTGGCAGCCCGAATTATAATTTAGTTCAATATGAGGAATACTCTTCAAAAATCTTCTTCTTCACATCCACATGTCAGAATCTTCTGATATTTGGTAGACAGTATCCTTAGGGAGGTGAGATATAAGTTTGTTAAAGCCAAGTCCATGGGTTCATATTTGGGCTTCCTGTGGGAGCCTGAATTGTACCAAAATTTATATTTTCCAAACTGAGAGGCCGATTTGAACCAAATTTGATATGAGGGCTTATTGGGTCTTAAGTACCTAATTTGTCTATTTTGTGCCCAAAACATTTTTCCCATCACCCCATGGGAACCGAAGGAGAAAAAAATTAAAACGCCCATATCTTCAAAACTACACAGCACTGAGAATTTTTATTTTGTGTGAAGCTTCCTTAGGAAGAGTGGAAAGGAATGTAAAAAATCTTCTCCAGAATCATCAATTAGAATCATCTGATATTTGGTATACAACATCGCTAGAGGGGTCAGATTCAAGTATGCTGAAATGGGACCCCTGGGTTAATATTTGGGCTCCCTGTGGGAGACCCAATTTTAACTTGAGTGCAGTATGAGGAAATTTCTTTAAAAATCTTCTTCAGATCCAACAGTCAGAATTCTTTCATAATTGGTATAAAACATCTCTAGGAGGTTCAGATTCCAATTTGTTCAAATCGAGACCCTGGGGTATTAATTTGGGCAACCTATGGGAGCCTGAATTTTAAGTTAGTGCAGTATGAGGGAATTTCTTTAAAAACCTTCTTCAGATCCGCCAGTCAGAATTCTTTCATATTTGGTATATAACATCTCAATGGGGATCAGATTCAGGTTTGTTCAATTTGAGACCCTGGCTTAATATTTGAGCTCTCTATGAGTGGGGGTTGGGTGGAGGGTGGTGGTGGGGGGGGGGGGGGGGAGGGGGAGTTCATGTTAGGTTCAGGTTTGTTCAAATCGATTCCTTCATGTTTTTTCATAAAATTTGCCTTTCATGACTTCATTCCTTTCTGGTGTTGATGAACCATGTCTAACTGAATGTGACCCCAAATTCTTCTTTTAATCACTTTGGCAGGTGAGTGATTAAGGCCCCTTAGGGGCCTCTTGTTTTATTTTTTATCAACCTATCTCAGTTGTTTACTACAGGCTTGCACTACAGTGGAAGAACCTAACTCGGATAAAATACTCTCTATTTTAATCTTTCCCAAGATTTGGGAAAGAAAAGTGGTGTAAAAACACCACGAAAAAATAAGCCAAAACTGGGTCGAGCGCCATCGGCGCATACCCAGTATGGGACGCTCTTCCATAGTACAAATCCATGACTTCCGTAAAACAGTGCGCAATGCGTCAATTCGTCATTCTTTTGATTATCTGCACACGTGGTGGATGTGTGTGCCATCTTTGCTGCAGTAACAGTGATATTTTAACTCGTCGATAATGGTTTTCCTGTGACTGGATTTATGGATCTGAAGATCGTCTAATAGCAGGACTGTGTTTTATATATTCTCGTTTATATTTTCAACCACATTCTCATTGTTTATTATTTACTATTTCGTTTACGCGAATGTTTTGTTTTCGACATCACATGATTTGACAATTAATTTTTTCGGTTGATGAATTAATTTTTGGAGTTAGGTGTCAATCTGGGACTGTCTGGACAGGATTTCTTCACTCTGTTGAGGGCTGAATTTCTGTTTTTTCGCTCCCTGTCGACCGTCTGGGTTCTGTCATGTACCCACCGTTTTTTTTCTGCCACCTTCTCCCGTAGTTGAGGGTGTTCTTCTACTTTCTGTTTCTGTTGAGTTCACCTTTTTCTTCTACTGCTCTCACCTCTGTTATTCCCAGTTTGGTTCCTTTAGGGCAATTCCTTTTGCCCTCACCTTGGTGCGTTCTCGTGGCCGTTTCTTCCGCACCCGCGGGTGGTGTGGAACGCTGTCGTTTCGGGGCCCCCCAACTCGACCACGTCTGGTGTGAGTTTGACCCCCTCCGTGGGGGATGTGCAACTCCTGCCGCTCCTGCGGGGGGTGGGGAACACTATCGTTTCGGGGTCACTCGATTCGACCACGTCTGGTGAGAATTGCTCCCCCTCCGTGGGGGATGTGCAGCTCCTCCCGCACCAGCGGGGGGTGGCAAAGGCTGTCATTTTGGGGCTTCC
Organism: Pictodentalium vernedei; assembly: GCA_031216915.1. Classification (NCBI taxonomy): domain Eukaryota; kingdom Metazoa; phylum Mollusca; class Scaphopoda; order Dentaliida; family Dentaliidae; genus Pictodentalium; species Pictodentalium vernedei. The sequence continues at coordinate 591,745,931 of CM062295.1, read as the reverse complement.
CGACTCGACCATGTCTGGTGAGAGTTATTTCCCTTCCATGGGGAATGTGCAGTTTTTTACCGTGGTGGATACTGCGGGAGCTGTTGGATTTCTGGTGAAGAGATGCTTGGTTCCGGGACTACGCGCCCTCTCCAGTCGACATCTCAGGCTGTCACTAGGGTTGTGACTCCAGAAATAATCGTCATCAGATTGTTAGATCTCCTTGATTGCCTGCTCCGCGATGCCACAAATGGACAGAACAGAAAATTGTGGGCACCATTTCACAAAGAAATCAGTGTCCTACGATTGTGTTTGAGTGCAGAACACACTGGAGACTGGGCTCTCCATCTGTATTGTTTTAGACTGATGATCCCAATATTCTGTGCTTGTGATCATTTTGCCTATGGTAAGTGTTCCATCTCTACCTCCAACAGATGGAAGATCTCCCCTGAACAATGCCTGTCAACAATTTCAAGGCATTCACAGAGAAGGGATTCTTTGTGATCAGAAGCTCTGACAAGTTCTGGAATAGGATTTATTCTGACCAAACCATAGAGCAGTTCCTTATGCAGATGTTCAAGGTAATTGGTGGTCTCACACACGGCAGGGGGATAAGGGAGAGCACCATTGCGAAATGGGTTCATGCCCTTTCCCTCAGCCAATATGCAATGCTCTTGAAAACTTTGTTCAAGTCCACACTGGTATCAGTGACCAACACCGGGAACTTTGTAAGAACTAACAAGCAAATGACATCAGTGACCTAAACAAATTCCTCAACTGGTTGAGAGAGTACATTTTCCATTTCACAGTAGAGACCAACTGCAGTTAGTCTCACTGTCATCTGGCACTGTGGCTGACAGATCAGTCAGTTGTGATCAGCCTATTGCGCCATTCAGCAACATTAAACAGCATCACACTGACACTGTCGAATCAATCACATCAATGGCCAATTCACAGTATGTGGAAATGAAGTGGTAGTCGTTCCCACAATACTTTTCAGCCTGATCACGTGTGTGATTCAGTCTCAGTCCGAAATGAGCTACAGGTAGATATTTTGCTGATATCACCATCTCACTTGTCCAGCCATTAAGCGTCTCCCAAACTGATTTTCTGACCACTTGTCTGAACAAAATAAAACTAATTCTTGTTAATGCAAGAATTTACCCATATCGGTGTCCAATCGAAGCAAGCAAATGCAGTTGCAGATGTTCTGATCACTGAGACAGTACAGGGATTGGCTCAGCAGGATGAAACCTGTGTCATAGTTGTTGGAACAGACACCAACTTACTCGCCCCACAAACTCGTTCCATTGATGGGGTTACATGATATGGTGTTGTTGAAATTTTTTGAAAAATAATATTTTTTCAATTACTCAATTTGGAAGTTATGCAGGCGTGTGGGGCTGATTCATTCAGCAAGGGGTTAAAACATAAAGAATTTTTTTTAGGAACAGGCAACACATACAGTTAAAAGAATACCTATGTTTTTTGGAGTGATTACCATAATTATTCAATTTGTGACGATCAGATGAAAAAAAAATTTCAACTCGTGACCAGCGGTTGCTCATTGAAAATTTATATTTCACCTGTCAGTCACTCCTCTTTGGTATCCTCTAATTGGTGATGTTCAGTGGGGAAAATATTAATATATGTGTCAGAGTTTAGTGCTGGAATTGATAGCAGTTAAACTGAGTTTATCAATCAAAAAGATCAAGTCATCACAAAATATTTATTTATTTATTTATTTATTTATTTATTTATTTTATTTATTTATTTATTTATTTATTTATTTATTTATTTATTTATTTATTTATTTATTTATTCATTGCAGTTTAATGACACTTTCACCAGCCTAGTTCACCTCATCTCGGACATTTTTACGAGAGGGGGAAGCTGGAGTATCTGGAGAGAACCAACGAACTGTGGCAAGCAACTGTCAGACTCCCCAGAATACTAACTCCACACAAACAGGGTAAGTATTGGTTGAATACAAGTGCACCATTGACGAGCAGTACATGGTGCCACCATGCACCAAAGTGGGCAGTTGAAATTAAGTGCCTTGCCCAAGGACAACAATGCAGTTACCCCTGCTGGGGATCGAACTGTGGGCCTTTTAGTTTGAAGTCCAATGATGTAACCACTGAGCCAGGTGCTCACACAAAATACTGTTACTTGATACAGGGATGTCGCAAAGAATGACCAATTAGGCAGAGAGGGTATAAACCAGATTTGTCCCAACTGTACAATGAGTGATTAAATATTCCAACTAGATCATAGAGGCATTCTTTTGTTAACTGGTTGGGTGCTAAAAGCCACTATCATGGCTCTATTGAAAAGTGCTGAAAGCCACTTTAGTGGCTTGATACTGTGTTCAGCAGTTTTTAGGTCGTCTGACTTTCAGTCAGGGGAGCTATAGTGATCACTCACTGTCTGTCGTCTGTGAACATGGTGTTTGCATCTTCTCCTCCCAAACGGCTGAACCAATTTAATTGAAATTTGAGATAATAGTTATACCCCCGCTTCGAAGAAGTGGGGGCTATATAGGAATCGCCCTGTACGTCCGTACGTCCTTCTGTCCGTCCGTCCGTCCGTCCGTCTTTCCCGACATGAAATTCTTGTGTGCGCAACTCCTCCTACATTTATCATTCAATTTGGACAAAACTTTTCAGACATCATCACTACTAAGTGAACATGCGCATATTCCAAGATTTTTGATCTGCGACAATTTTAACCAGGTTATCTCCCTTTGACTTAGATTTATTGTGTCTTTCCATCCGAACAAATTCTTGTGTGCGCAACTCCTCCTACATTAATGAACCGATTTTGATGAAACCTTTCAAACATCATCTCTACTAAGTGAACATGTGCATATTCCAAACTTTTTAATCTGCGACAATTTTAACCAGGTTATCTCTCTTGAACTTTGATTTAATATGGGTTTCTACATGAAATTCTTGTGTGCGCAACTCCTCCTACATTTATCAATCAATTTGGACAAAACTTTTCAGACATCATCACTACTAAGTGAACATGCGCATATTCCAAGATTTTTGATCTGCGACAATTTTAACCAGGTTATCTCCCTTTGACTTAGATTTATTATGTCTTTCCGTTCGAACAAATTCTTGTGTGCGCAACTCCTCCTACATTAATGAACCGATTTTGATGAAACCTTTCAAACTTCATCTCTACTAAGTGAACATATGCATATTCCAAACTTTTTGATCTGCGACAATTTTAACCAGGTTATCTCTCTTGAACTTTGATTTAGTGTCTTTCCATCCGAACAAATTCTTGTGTGTGCAACTCCTCCTACATTAATGAACCGATTTTGATGAAACCTTTCAAACATCATCTCTACTAAGTGAACATGTGCATATTCCAAACTTTTTAATCTGCGACAATTTTAACCAGGTTATCTCTCTTGAACTTTGATTTAATATGGGTTTCTACATGAAATTCTTGTGTGCGCAACTCCTCCTACATTTATCAATCAATTTGGACAAAACTTTTCAGACATCATCACTACTAAGTGAACATGCGCATATTCCAAGATTTTTGATCTGCGACAATTTTAACCAGGTTATCTCCCTTTGACTTAGATTTATTATGTCTTTCCGTTCGAACAAATTCTTGTGTGCGCAACTCCTCCTACATTAATGAACCGATTTTGATGAAACCTTTCAAACTTCATCTCTACTAAGTGAACATGTGCATATTCCAAACTTTTTGATCTGCGACAATTTTAACCAGGTTATCTCTCTTGAACTTTGATTTAATATGGGTTTCTGCATGAAATTCTTGTGTGCGCAACTCCTCCTACATTTATCAATCAATTTGGACGAAAGTTTACAGACATCATCACTACTAAGTGAACATGTGCATATTCCAAAATTTTTGAGCTGTGGCAATTTTAACTAGGTTATCTCCCTTTAACTTAGATTTATTATGGGTTTCTACATGAAATTCTTGTGCGTGCAACTCCTCCTACATTTATCAATCAATTTTGACGAAACCTTTCAAACCTTTCAAACATTATCACAACTAAGTGAACATATGCATATTCCCAAATTTTTGATCTCCCTTTAACTTGGATTTATTATGGGTTTTCAAATGGGATTCTTGTGTGTGCAACTCCTCCTACATTAATGAACCGATTTTGAATACATGTTGCACATTGTAAATGTGTTTTTCCAAATGTAAACCATATATGTGCGGGCTCTTTAAGTATTCAGTGCTGTTCTGTGGAAGGCCACATGCAAATACAAATTTCAACAACAAAAAATGATCTTTATGTATACATTTCCTTATGGCCTTCGCCTACATGATCAGAAGTGCATTCCTCTAAAAACCCAAAGCGGGGGTATTAATCACCTTCAATGATAGTTCTAGTTTGTTATGATATTGCATGTTGATTTTGTTCAAATCAAGTTGCCTTGCCCCCTCGGTAAGGCCACTCCCAAAAGTGATATTTGTTGTGCAGCTTCGTTTTGAGGTGTGGACTCAGATTTGTTCAAGAGAAGTTCGAGAAGCTATATTTTCACCCCACCCTAAATTTCTATTTTCCAAACCAAGAGGCTGATTTGAACCAAATTTGATATGAGGGCTTATTGGGTCATAAGTACTTAAGTTATGCCAAAAAATTAAAACGCCCATTTCTTATCAACCTACCTCAATTGTTTACTACAGGCTTGCACTACAGTGGAAGAACCTAACTCGGATAAAATACTCCCTATTTTAATCTTTCCCAAGATTTGGGAAAGAAAAGTGGTGTAAAAACACCACGAAAAAAATAAGCCAAAACTGGGTTGAGCGCCATCGGCACACACCCAGTATGGGACGCTCTTCCATAGTACAAATCCATGACTTCCGTAAAACAGTGCGCAATGCGTCAATTCGTCATTCTTTTTTTATCCGAGGCACGTGAAGGATGTGTCTCCGCCATATGCATTATGAAACAGTGATAATTCAACTCGTGGATAATGGTTTTCCTGTGACTGGAATTATGGATCTGAAGATCATATAATAACAGGACTGTGTTTTATATATTCTCGTTAATATTTTCAAGCACATTCTCATTGTATATTATTTACTATTCTGTTTTCGCGAATGTTTTGTTTTCGACATCACGCGATTCGTCAATAAATTTTTTCAGTTGATGAATTAATTTCTGGAGTTAGGTGTCAGTCTGGGACTGTCTGGACAGGATTTCTTCACTCTGTTGAGGGCTGAGTTTCTGTTTTTTCGCTCCCTGTCGACCGTCTGGGTTCTGTCATGTACCCGCCGTTTTTTTTTCTGCCACCTTCTCTCGTAGTTGAGGGTGTTCTTCTACTTTCTGTTTCTGTTGAGTTCACCTTTTTCATCTACTGCTCTCACCTCTGTTATTTCCAGTTCGGTTCCTTTAGGGCAATTCCTTTGCCCTCACCTTGGTGCGTTCTCGTGGCCGTTTCTTCCACACCCCTGGGTGGTGTGGAACGCTGTCGTTTCGGGAGCCTCCCGACTCGACCACGTCTGGTGTGAGTTTACCCCCTCCGTGGGGGATGTGCAGCTCTTCCCACCCTGGGGGGGGGGGGGACACTGTCATTTCCGGGCCCCCCCTACTCGACCACGTCTGGTGTGAGTTTGACCCCTCTGTGGGGGATGTGCAGCTCCTCCCACGTTTTGGGGACGCCCGATTCGACCACGTCTGATGAGAATTGCTCCCCCTCCGTGGGGGATGTGCAGCTCCTCCCACACCAATGGGGGGTGGGGAACACTGCCGTGTCAAACTGTCAAACTCACACCAGACGTGGTCGTGTCGGGGGGGGGGGGGCATTGTCATTTCCAGCCCCCCCAATCCCCCCCACCCCCCCCACCACCACCACCCCCCCCCCCCCCCCCCCCCCCCCCCCCCCCCCCCGACTCGACCACGTCTGGTGTGAGTTTGACCCCTCCGTGGGGGATGTGCAGCTCCTCCCACGTTTTGGGGACACCCGATTCGACCACGTCTGATGAGAATTGCTCCCCCTCCGTGGGGGGTGTGCTCCTCCCGCACCAACGGGGGGTGGGGAACACTGTCGTTTCGGGGCTTCCCGACTGGACCATGTCTGGTGAGAGTTATTCCCCTTCCTTTGGGAATGTGCAGTTTTTTACCGTGGTGGATACTGCGGGAGCTGTTGGATTTCTAGTGAAGAGATGCCTGGTTCCGGGACTATGCGCCCTCTCCAGTCGACATCTGAGGCTGTCACTAGGGTTGTGACTCCTCCTTTGGAGGCCGAGCTTGGTGGCTCTCTCCGCTTTTCTGCCAGTTCCAACAGCTCCCGTCGTATCTGCTGCTACTGCTGTTCCGTCTACAACGTCATTGGGCACCATTTTTAACCGGCCTCAGCTTATCCCTGCCAGGGTCTGCAGGGATGTCTGTAATGTGGTTGTGGGGTATCAGCCTCAGCCTTCTCTGACTTCAACTCAGCGAAGTTGGATGGGGTTGCCGACTGAACCCCCTACTGTGTCCTCTCAGCCATTGAGCACAGTAGTTTTATACCTGCAGTGGTCTGCTGCGGTGTCTGGTTGTGTAGACGTGGGGGTATCGGCCTCAGCCTTCCCTGACTTCAACTCGGCGAAGTTGGAAGTGGCTGCCGGCCGGACCCTCTACTGGGGTCTCTGCGCCGTCGTGCACCACAGTTGTCATTGGATTCGGATGTTCTTAGTGGGACACTATGAACTCCGTGGCGTTTCCGTCCACTCATTCTGGCCCACGACCAGTTTTGGGGGACCAACGTCTTTTGTGCAGCCTGGACCTTCTGCCCTGTGGATGTCCGCGGTGACTCTCATGAGTTTCCGCTATGTTGATCCTCTGGGTGTGTCACACCCCTATACACGTCTGCCTTCAGACGTTTCGGCTGCCACCCGTCGTCCCACGTCGGGTGTTTTGGAGGATCATGACCCTTCGCTGGTTAAGAGGGTCAGAGGTGAAGCCACTTTGTCAGTTTGTTCCCCTGTCGAACCGGCCAGTACGGGCAGTGAGCTTAGGGAGGCCCTTTCCTTACTCACTCAGGTTCTGTCAAAGAGCCTTCCTGTTGCTTCCATTGAGGCAGCGAGTGGTTTCCAGGCGCCCCCTATGGCGCCGCCTCCCGGGATTGGAAACAGGCCACTTTCTGATCCCTCTGGTGTTCCGACACCATGGGAGGCGTCGGCTGGTTTGCCCACGATGGGCTATGTGTCTTCCGACTCAGGGGAAGAGTCAGACATGCTTGATGTCGAGAGCCAGCAGTCTTCGGACTTGGGGGCAGCTCTTGATTTCATGTTTGGGTTCCTTCCGGATCTCAAACCATCTAACCAGTCGACAGTGTCAGCCAGGCTGCGATCATCGGTCGTGCGCCAACAGCCTATGGAGCAACCCGCTTCTGGGCATCTTCGACCGTGCCAGTCGGTACAGTTGGTTGAAGCATTTTCAGCCTTGGACTCTAAGCTCCAAGGCTATGAAGGCTCCGTTCTTCACCAGGGTTGACACCTTTTTTCCTCCGGTGCGTTATCGTTTCTACGATTCCGCCAATCCGTCGGTCTACCAGACTTTGACGGTTTTGGATCAGGACTCCAATTCCCTCGGGCTTTCCAAGTCCAAGTCTGCCGTCATTCCGATGATGACTCTGGAGTCCACATTGGGCTTATCGAGAGAGATGCTTGGTATGCTTTCTCTCTCTGATCACGTCATCTCAGCTTTAGCTGCTTATCTGCCCCCAGATAAGTTTGATGAGGTACAGGCTCCTTTGCGTGTGCTGTCCAAGGCACTCATGCATCTTACTCACACGCTTGCCTGTAACACGGCTAATCTGGAATTAGTTTGAAGGGACTCTGTGCTGAACACAGGCCGATCCCTTCCTGAGGAGCAGTGCGCTACTCTTCGATCTGCTTCTTTGGCAGGTCCGCAACTTTTCCATGGTTCTTTGTTGATGGTCCGGGATGATGTCCTACATCATTCCAATGATCAGCTGCTGTTTCTTCAGCTTGATCAGCCTTCTAGGGTAGGCACAGGCCGTTCCAAGCCTAACAAGTGAGAAGCAAAGGGGCTGATCCTTCTGCCTCCGCTTCTACTTCTTACTCAAGGGGTAAGGGTAAGCGTCGATAGTCTTGAGGGAAGTCCCAGGATTCTTCATTCAGTAGAGGAGGTGTTTTCTCCTCTCGCGAGCCTCGTCGGGGTTCGAAATGAAGGTCCTCACCTCGACCCGTCCCAGGTTGGAGGAAGGATAGCAGAGTTCGCAGACCGTTGGGCCACCATCACATCCGATCCTTGGGTGTTAGATGTTGTTTGGTCCGGGCTGCGAATATCCTTCCGAAGGCACCCCACTCTGTCCAGGGTGCTTCTTCCAACCGCAGTTCCTTCAGACATTTTATGTCAGGAACTTTTGTCCATGGAGATAGACAATCTCCTGACAAAGGGGGCGATTGAGGTCATCAAGAACATTAGGTCAGTGGGTTTCTATTCCTGCCTGTTCTTGGTGCAGAAGAAGGACGACCGACTCCGACTGGTTATCAATCTGGGTTTCCTGAACCAGTCTATCATTGATCCCAAGTTCAGCATGGAGACTTTCAGGTCGGTCCTCCGTTCAATTCACCAGGGAGTTTTCGCTTCCAGCTTCGACCTGTGAGACGCTTACTTTTACGTTCCGAATCATTGGGCGTTACGGAAGTATCTCAGGTTCGTTTTTCTGGGGCGAGTTTACCAGTTCAAGGCCATGCCTTTCAGCCTCAACCTGGTTCCTTGGGCCTTCACCAGACTGATGTCGCATGTGATAGCTTTCCATCGCACACAGTCCAGGGTGACTTCTTCGGCATATCTGGACGATATCCTCCAGGGGCATTCCAATGCTGCCTTACTGGAGTCGGATGTCGCCACTCTGTTGAGCTTGCTCACGTCGCTAGGTTTCAGAGTCAACGGGGAGAAGTCGGACCTGGTCCCTTCTCAGTCGTTTTATCATCTGGGGATGGCTTTCCGCACACAATTCAATTTGGTGGCAGTTCCCCAGGCCAAGGCTGTGATTCTCTCAGCTTTTGCTCTGACTCTGTCCCAGTCCACTTCCGCGACAGCTCGGTGTATTCTCCGGCTACGCGGTCTCTGCTGTTCGGTGATGGATCTCATTCCTCTAGGTCGGCTGCGTGTCTGACCTCTCCAACACTTCCTGCTCAGTCGCTGGAGGCCAAATGCCGATTTTCTGGATCTGGTGCTTCAGTTTCCAGAATATCTTTATCCTCACCTTCTCCTCTGGGCGGATGTCCAGTGGCTTTCGCAGGGTATTCCGTTGGACTTACCCACGTCCGATCGCGTTCTGATGGCAGATGACTGCGATCTCGGATGGGGTGCGACGTTGGATCCTCTAGGTCTTTCCATTCACGGGATGTGGGACCAGGATCATGCAGCTCTACACATCAACGAGAAGGGGCTTCTTGCTCTTCTTCTTAGTTTCAGGCAGTGGATCCCTCTCCTGTCGAATCTCCAGGTCCTTCTGTTGTCCGACCATTCGACGGTGGTTGCTTACATTTGGAACCAGGGCGGCACGCACTCTGTCCCAATGTACGAATTGGCTTGGGATCTTCTACTGCTCGCTCAGGATGTCCATGCCGGGGTGGCTGTTCGTCACATTCCCGGTCGTCTGCACGTCTTAGCCGACTCCCTGTCCCATTGGGGCAGGGTAATTTCCACCAGGTGGATGCTCCACATGGCGGGTTCCATTGCTCTCTTGCGACTCGTTGGAACCATCCGGTTGACACTTTTGTGTCCCCGTGTCCAGATGCTCTGGCTTTCGCCGTGGATGCTCTGGCCCTCCTTTGGGATGGTCTTGTCGGCTTCGCCTTCCTGCCGGTTCCGATTCTACCTCAGGTTCTCACCCAGATATGAACTTGCAGTCGTCGAATCCTTTCGATCACACCCGTCGCCTCGGTGGGTGTGGATCAATCTGCTCCGCTCTCTGTTAGCGGCGGTTCCGGCATGTCTCCCTTTACCTCGCGACTTTCTTTGCCAAAGTCGCCCGAGGAGGTTTTACGTTGACCCGACTTCATTGTGCCTTCGCACATGTCTTTTATCGAGTCCTGTCTCCTCCCTAGTGGTTTTTCGAGACACGCAGTGGAGTTGCTTTTCTTCTTCAAGGAGGCACTCACTCCACTGGTTTAGCCTCGGTGGCTAAGTGGAAGGTTCTTCTGTCGATGGTGTGCGATCACTCTGTTGCCTCTGTAACTCCTTCGATCACACCGCTTGCGGAGTTTCTGGTATATGTTTGTTTCTGGGGGTCTCCAGCAATGGGTACATGTCCATGCTTCGGAGACATTTTTTCATATGTGATACCGCATTGTTTCGACACTCATCCTTGCCTCTCCAAGCTTGTTCAGCTCTTTTCCTTGAAAAGGCCTAGGACTTTGCAGTTTCCTCCAAGATGGTCACTTTCTTGGGTGCTGCTCTGCTTGGGGGTGGGGGGCATTCACGCCTTTATCCTGGATGAATATGCATTCTCTCACATGCCAGATCTCTCCTGCATCCATTTCTTGATGGATTTGTCTTGCTATTCATGCAGCTTCCGCTCGTCTAGCTACTGGTGATTGTTTTACCAATTGTTTTTTCTGCCACGAGGTGCGTGCATTGTCTTCCTCTTTTAATAACTCTGTCATGTTGTCGGATGACGGATGTTATTCTGGCAGCCTTCTGGAGAAATGCTACATTCTCCTTTTATCTGCGACAGTTGCAGGAGCCGACAGAGAACCTTGGGGCCCTCTTTCTTCAGCTCAGGCTGTTGTCTATCCCAGCCTTTCAGCTTTTTTCAAGGTAAGTTCCAGCTTTATGCTGTTACTGCCCTTTCTGTCTGTGCGTCGCACTTCACCATACGCCTCATCTTTCATTGTCTTTTCTAATGTTTGTGATGCTATGATTTGATAGGCCTAGGGATCTCTTCCTCTGTCCACGGTCCCAGTGCTATTGAGTTATGTGTGGGTTGGTTATGTGATTCCCTCCAGCCTTTTGTCTATTCAGCCTGTAGTAAACAATTGAGGTAGGTTGATAAGAAATATAAATTTTATAGTAAATTTCCTTTCTTATTATACCTACCAAAATTGTTTACATGGAGGCCCTTCCGTCTTCTTATTCGGGTAAGAATCCTTCCTCCCCGCTGACCACATAACTCCTGTGTTGTTCGGAATCAAAAGAATGACGAATTGACGCATTGCGCACTGTTTTACGGAAATCGTGGATTTGTACTATGGAAGAGTGTCCCATACTGGGTGTGTGCTGATGGCACACGACCCAGTTTGGGCTTATTTTTTTCGGGGTGTTTTTACACCACTTTTCTTTCCCAAATCTTGGGAAAGATTAAAATAGAGAGTATTTTATCCAAGTTAGGTTCTTCCACTGTAGTGCAAGCCTGTAGTAAACAATTTCGGTAGGTATAATAAGAAAGGAAATTTACTATAAAATTTATATATCTCCAAAACTACACAGCACTGAGAATTCTTACTTGGTGCGAAGCTTCCTTAGGACCAACAGAATGGAATGGTAAAAAAAATTGCTATCGGTTTTATCATGGGGTACTTTTTCGGGACTTTGAAAAAGTGCTGAGTCAGCATTTGTTTACACTGTGGGTAATGGGTAAATTTTTCTCCCAAACCACTGCTCTAAAAGCTTTCAAATTTCACATATAACATCTTTGTAAGATTGTTTCACATGTTTATTGAAATCAAATCCCTGGGTCCATATTTGGGCTCTGTATGGGAGCCCAAATGTTTAAATTAGTGCAGTATGAGGAATATTCTTTAAAAATATTATTCTTCAGGTCAACCAATAAGAATCTTTTTTTATTTGGTATGCAGCATGATTAGGGGGGTAGATTCGAGTTTGTTCAAGCCAAGTCCCTGGGTTCATATTTGGGCTCAAAGTGGGAGCCTGACTTATAACTCAGTTCAAAATGAGAGATTTTCTTTAAAAATCTCCTTCTTCAGATCCTGCATTCGGAATGTTTTGATATTTGGTATGCAGCATCCTGGGGGTGGGGGTGCGGGGGGGGGGGGGGGGGGGAGATCCAAGTTTGTTCAAGCCAAGTCCCTAGGTTTATATTTGGGCTCCCTGTGGGAGCTCAAATTGTAACTTAGTTCAAAATGAGGAATTTTCTTTAAAAATCCTCTTCTTCAGATCCAGCAGTCGGAATGTTTTGATATTTGGTATGCAGGATCCTTGGGGATGTGATTCAAGTTTGTTCAAGCCAATTCCCTGGGTTTATTTTGGACTCCCTGTGGGAGCCCGAATTTTTAGCTCACCGAAGGGAGATTAACTTATCACTTGCCATCTGTCGTCGTCTGTCGTCGTCCGGCATCCATCGTGAACTTTACATTATCGACTTCTCCTCCCAAACTACTGGACCAAATTGAACCAAATTTGGTGTGCATGTTCCTTATCATATGTCAATTCAAGTTTGTACAAATAAACTTACCGTGTCTATGGGGGGCACCACAAGGGGCATTACTCTGATAGGACCCATAAATTTTTTTTTTAAATTAAAAAAATCTTCTTCTCCAGAACCATCATTTAGAATCTTTTGATATTTGGTATATAACATCTCTATTGGGGTCAGATTCAAGTTTGTTCAAATCGAGTCCCTGGGTTAATAATTGGGCTTCCTGTAGGAGCCCGAATTTTAACTTAGTGAAATATGTAGAAATTTCTTTAAAAATCTTCTTCTTCAGATCCACCAGTCAGAATGCTTTCATATTTGGTATACACCATCTATAGGGGGGTTAGATTCAAGCATGTACAAATTGGGTGCCTGAGTGAGAATTTGGGCTCTCTATTGGAGCCTAAAGTTTAACTTCGTGCGATTTGAGGAAATTTCTTTAAAAATCTTCTTCTTCAGATCCACCAGTCAGAATCCTTTCATATTTGGTATACAACATCTAGAGGGGGGGGTGTCAGATTCAAGTTTGTACAAATTGGGTCCCTGAGTTAGTATTTGGGCTCTCTATTGAAGCCCAAAGTTTAACTTCGTACAATTTGAGGAAATTTCTTCTTTAGCTCCACCAGTCAGAATCCTTTCATATTTGGTATACAACATCTATAGGGGGGTCAGAATCAAGTTTGTTCAAATCAAGTCCCTGGGTTTATATTTGGGCTCACTATGAGAGCCTGAATTTTAACTTAGTGAAATATGAGGAAATTTCTTTAAAAATCTTCTTCTTCAGATCCACCAATCGGAATGCATTCATATTTGGTATACAACATCTTGAGGTGGGTCAGATTCAGGTTTGTTCAAATTGCTTACTTGAGTAAATTTTTGGGGTCCCTATGGGAGCCTGAATATCAACTTAGTGCAATATAGGGAATTTTTTTTAAAAATCCTCTTCTTTAGACCCTGTAGTCAGAATGTTTTTATATTTGGTATACAACATCTCTAGGATGGTCCGATTCAAGTTTGTTCAAATCTGGTCTATGGGTTGATATTTGGCTTCTTATGGGAGCCCGAATTTTAACTTAGTGCAATATGAGGAAATTTCTTTTAAAAGTCTTCTTCTTCAGAATCCTTTCATATTTGGTATACAGCATCTCTAGGCAGGTCAGATTCAAGTATGTTCAAATCGGGTCCCTGGATTTTGGCTCCCTATTTGAGCCCAAAGTTTAACTTAATGCAATGTGAGGACATTTCTTTAAAAACCTCCTTGTTCAGATCCACCAGTCAGAATCCTTTCATATTTGTTATATACATTTGTAACATCTCAAGAGGGATCAGATTCAAGTTTGTTCAATTTGAGTCTCTGGCTTATTATTTGGGCTCTCTATGGGCAGGGTTGGAGGGGGGGGGGGGGGCATTGGAGCATGTTAGGTTCAGGTTTGCTCAGATCCATTTCCATAAAATTTGCCTTTGCATGGCTTCATTCCTTTGTAGTGTTGATGAACCATGTCTAACTGAATTTGACCCCAAACACTTCTTTGAACCACTTTGGCCGGTGAGCGATTAAGGCCCATTGGGGCCTCTTGTTTTAGATCCACTGGTTAGAATCTTTGGATATTTGGTATAAGCTTTTCTTAGGAGGAGCAGATGCAGCTTGTTGGAATCAATTCCCTGGGTTGATATTTAGGTTACCATGTCAGGTGAGTTCCCTCAGGCCCCCTGGGGCCTCTTGTTTGTTTGCTCATAAGTAAAAAAAAAAAGTTTATATAAATTGTAACAAAGCAATTGTCTATAGGAAAAAATCTTACAAAATTAAGGCCCCTGTCACTGGCAGCATGGCATTTTTGAAAAAAAAATACTCGTGCTACAAATCACCACACGAAAATTTTTTAGCACTCACCCAGTTAACTCTTTAATTAACACGAAAAACAGATGACACTTGGAAACAAAATTCTTAAATAACTGATGTTTTTTCATATTTTGTCTCAAAAACATAGTATCCTCTCATTGGAACGAGCTAAACAAGCTCGTTCCAAAGAGTGGTCATAAGCTATGTTTTTGAGACTAGAAATGGCAAAAATAATGAAAATTAAATGGCGATTTTTGTGAATAGCACTGGCAAGTTTTGGCCATTACATTGAGTAAAGGTTTAAAAGCATGATGATGTAGTTGGAATATTAGTCAGTTTGAATTCAAGTTAAAAAACTCCAAGAATTTATTTGTGGATTACTGCATGTAGTAGTCATGACACATACACTTTTTGACATCTTCTTTAATTAGCACAGAAATGTGACCTTAAACATCATTTATTTATTTATTGGTGTTTAAGGTCACCTATTTCTGCACAATGGCTAATCATGACCACGACAGTTTTACAGGTGAAGAAGCCGGAGTACCCAGAGAGAACCACCAAGCAATGGATAGCAACTGTCAGGTCCCCAACATACTCCATACAAGCAGGGTTAACTTTGGTTGAAGACAAGTGCACCATCGACGTGCAGTACGCCTTAGTACACAATGCCGTCATGCCCCCATGTGCAAGCCAGAAAATAAGAAGACTGTCATCTGCAAAATGAGGTCCCCAGAGGGTGAATTTAGTGATGCTACCCTGCACAGCAGGGTAGCATCACCAAATTTACCCTCTATGAACCTCAGTCTGAATCAGGGTCTCAAAACTAAACAGAAGGAGGTACCCAGAGGATAAATTGGCCCACTGTATGGGATAGCATCATCAAATTCACCCTCTGGGGACCTCATTCTGTAAATGTCAGACTGCTTATTTTCAGGCCTGCCCACGTGGGTAATGGGGGTGAATTGTCTTGCCAAAGGACAGAATGTGCTTGTCGCAGGTGGGATTCGAACTGAGGACCTCTCGGCTTGCAGCCTTCATCTCTGCCTACAGAGCCATCATGCCCACCACCCTTTAAACACCATTAAATAAATAAATAAATATAATTAGCACATACAACTCAGAAAATCAGTCATACTGGACCATTAACAGTTCTAACTGGGCCTTCCCAAAAGACTTCCATGTGTAAGACTTACTGCATGTGTGACCAAGTGTCAAATCTAGTCTCGCAGGATAGATAGTTCATGGTTACTAACGAGAGTGAATTGAAATCTAAGACTCCAATCCAGACGAAAATTGTCTCAACTGAAAAAATTGTGGGGATGGGGAGGGGGTAAGCCTGAAAATAAACAGACTATCATCTGCAAAATGAGGTCTCCAGAGGGTGAATTTGGTGATGTGCAGGGTAGCATCACAAAATTTACCATCTGTGAACCTCAGTCTGAATCAAAGTCTCAAGCCAAACTAGAAAGATGTACCTAGAGGATAAATTGGCCCACTGTATGGGATAGCATCAGCAAATTTACCCTCTGGGGATCCCATTTTGTAAATGACAGGTTGCTTATATTCAGGCTTGGGAGGGGGAATCAAATTCCCCCTTCATTTCTCTTTAGTTATGCTTCTGACTACCGTGATAAAACTATCAACATCACTCATGTCAGATCCTGTTGAAATGGACAGCAGCTAAACTAAGTTTATTGATCAAAAGGGTCAAAGCATCATAAGATACTATTACTTGATACCCTTGGATCAATTTTTGATCTGAATCCTGTTTATGAAATTGAAATTATCATTACATTCTAATCAACAGTGAGTTCATGCCATCTTGCATGTCTGTGATAAATAGAACTTTCAATATGAACTTTGCTATAAAATGAGAATTAAGATTGACAAATGCTTCCAAATCATTGATATCACCTTAACCATGACTGCGCTTATAGTTTGCTGTATTGATTCTGTAATGATCTCAATGGATTTGTGGAGGATGGGATTTAGTAACGATACTTCTATCTCACATTCAGTCGTTTTTGTCTGCATCCATTGAATGAATACACAAACAACTGACTGGTTCCCAGAAGGTATAATGAGACGAAAGAAGGTCAGTAACTTGAAGTTAAAGTCAATAACATGTTTGATTAAGAAAGGATCCAAGAAACAGCAATGGTGATGTGAAACAGTCTATTCTGAATGCCAGCACATCAACAAAATCAAGTGGAACACTTCTTTTCTATGGAAACACTAGTTCTGTTTCTTACTAATGAAGTAGGATTTGGTAATCAAAATCTGATCTCATGTCCATTAAAGTGAGAAGCAGGAATATAAGATGGATGAATATATTCAATGAGAATATCACCAGATAATATTCTGGTATAAACAGAATGGCCTCTCAACTTTTTATGTAGAGCTCATTTAGCTTGTTATCCATCCCGAATAGCAGACGACACTTGCAAAAACATTTTCCTGAATTACTAAGCATTTTCATTTTTTTTTTGCCTTAAAAACATAGCTTACTTAGGCCCTCCCACATGGTCCTTTTGGATAAAGCATGCTCTCCTACAACCAATGCAAACTTCAAAAAATAAAAATTAAATGGTTTATGCGTGATATTTTACCCAAGTTAATAAAATTGATAAATTTGTCCCTTGAGTGCAACAAGGCTTTGCAATGCTTTATCATTGCAAAGCCTTCTTGCACTCAAGGGACAAAATATACTAGCACCCATGCTATTCTGTAGATTACGAGGTCTAAAACATAAAACAACCAAGAACATGAACTTTTGATGGCCAAGAATAATTACAAAAAAATAAAAAATCGCACACCCGCATGCAATTTCACAAAAAATGCCCAGAGAAACAGAAAATTTCCTTTATGAGGCCTTATGACACCTCACTCCCAATGCTTTTGAGACAGAACATGAAAAAATAAAATTTAAATGGTGATTGTTCTAAATAGTTGCGGTCAGTTCCCATTATTTGGGGTAAAGGATTAACTCCCTTGAATACTTTTGCAAAATGAATTTTAAAATTTTCAAAGATAATTTATCTGTTGCATTGGGAGCATGGTGGCCCATTGGTTAGCACATTGTCCATCGAATCAAAAAGTCAACTCTGAACCATGTCATATGTTTTGTCCATGGGCAAGATGCTCAGTCCCCATTTTCCAAATGAGAGCACAGTGGTTCTGTGTACTGAGGTATATGGCACATGAAAGATGCAGTTGCCTTAACCATTGCTAAGCTTGCTTGTGGCAGTATAGCAAGTTGAAGAGTTTGACAGTTACTCACCTTACGGTGATTCTTTCTTGGTGCTCTGACTTCCTCCACCAGTAAAACTTTTTGACATAAAAAAGACCTTGGCTGTTGAAGGTGTCTTTAAACCCCCCAATAAACAAACAAACATACAAACCCTGCGTGCCAAAGTTCAAATACATATATAAAATTTTTGCAGTTGTAATGCAAGTTTAACAATGAATGGGGATTACGTCATGCACAGTTCAAGAACATAATATCATGATGTCATGATCTTCATTCATAAAAATCACTTCATAGATGCTAACTGATCGTCAAAATAAATGCAAACAAGTCAAGAAAGAGGGGAATATTGTAAGATAAATTGGTTATTACCACCAAGTGGGTTTCTGAGATGGTGTATTGAAGTCTCGACCCCCACCTCTGGTTCATATATTAACTCGTCCTAACAGCCTCATCGATTTATTCACAGAGATGAGGTCTAGACTTCAATAAACCATCTCCAAAACCCACATGGTGGTAATAACCTATATGTCAGATGAAGTCCTCCTATATTTTTCATCAGAGTTTTATGAAACATGGTGTGAAATATTTTCAGTCTGATGCCCTTTTTAATGACTGAATTTTCACCACAAAAATTTGCTGAACTTTTACATTTTTCATTGCATTTCTACGTAACAAGAGTAAAAATCTAGTACTGACTGATGTGCGTGTGGAAGTAAATTGTTGATTTGACAAAATATTTGAGAGTTACACGCCATGTTAAAGCTTAGATTTTCTTCATACATGTTTATCTGCTTAACTTCTCTTTCATTTCATTTTTTATGAAATGTGTGAAATGTAGATGTGCATGTGGAAAAGGTTTTTAGCTCACCTCAGGGAGTTTAACTTATCACTTTTCATCCATCGTCCATTGTGAACCACAACATTATAGACTACAAAAACTACAGGACTGAATTTAACCAACTTTGGTATGCATGTTCCTTATATGTTAAAGTTTGTTCAATTATAAGGTCGGTACACCCACAGGGGGAATCACTAGGGGCATACCTAGCATCCAGAATTCTTCTCCATAACCACCAATCACAGTCTTTTGATATTGGTATAAAATATCTTAAGTGAAGTCATATTCTAGTTTGTTCAGTTCAAGTCTCTGGGTTCTTATTTCGTCTCCCTATGGGACCAGCATCCTTAGTGGGGTCAGATTCAGATTTGTTCAAATCAAGTTTCTGAGTTCATATTTGGGTTCCCTGTGAGAGCCTGAATTTTGACTGGTGCAATGAGTGGAATATTCTTGAAAAATCTTCAGATCGATCAGTTAGAAGTTGTAGATATTTGATCCTTGGGAAGAGGGTTGGGGAGGGGAGAGGGTGGGTATTACCAATTCAAATTTGTTCAAATGAAGCCCCTGGCTTCATATTTGAGCTTCCTGTTGGTGCCCAAATTTTAATTTAGTTGAGTCAGATTAGATATTTGATATTCAGCATCCTGAGGGGGTTAGATTTAAGTTTGTTCAAGTCAAGTCCCTGTGTTCATATTTGGGCCATGTATAAGAGCCTGAATTTTAACTTTGTGCAATATGGGGAATATTCTTATAAAGTCTTCTTTGGATACATCTGTTAGATTCTTTGTATATATTTATAGTGGTCAGATTCAAGTTTGTTCAAATCAAGTCCTTGAGTTCATATTTCTGCACGTTAGGAGAGCCTGAGTTTTAGGAGAGCATCAAATTTCCTTACAGAATTTATTCAACAGGTCGATACTTTCACCCTGGACAAGAAACTCCCATTCATCCTGGTGGATATAAATCTACATTATGACTCTCCCTTGGATTTGAATGCAAACAAACTTAAAAACAGCTTGACCAATTAACCTGACCCAAATTGTTAATTCACCAACCCACCGTCACATCCCCATCCTCGATTGGGTGATGGTCCATGAAAATGAGCCAACTGTTAAAACAGTCACAGTCTATGACAAATGTGTCTCTGATCACTATCTAAAAAGCATGACGCTTGATGTCTGCAAGTCAACACCCAAGAAAGTAACCATCTCTTCTCAGAATGTCAGGGCTATCAGTCCTGACATGTTTGTGAGGAACATTGCCATCGCATTTAGTCAGATCGCACCTGGTGATAAACGTGAACTCGTTGAGATCTATGATCAAACTCTCCAGACAGTTTTTGACAAACATTCTCCACTTCGAACACGTCAAATCAGTGATCGTGATCTGGCCCCTTGGATAAACGAAGAAATTGTGCAGGCCAAGCGATCTCGCCGTGGAGCGGAAGTGGCGAAAATCTAAACTAACTGTTCACCATGAAATATTTACTCATTCCAACCACAGAGTAACTTGTCTCATTAACGATGCAAAGTCATCATATATAAGTAGTAAAATTGAAAATTGCCAGACAACAAGCGAGCTGTATCGTGTGGCAAACTTGTTCACTGGAAGGGGTAGATCATCCGCCCTTCCCTCCAACCTCTCCGAAAAAGAGCTACCCAATGTGTTTGGCAATTTTTTCAAAGACAAAATTGCAAAACTTCGATCTGTGCTCAATTCGATGGCGACTAACCCGCCCTGTTATGAATTTTTCAGGGGGACGTTTTCTCCAAATTCAAGCCTGTCACTGCAGATTTCATCAAAAAGTGCATCTTGGCTTGTAGTAAAAAGTTGTGTGCCTTGGACCCAATCCCCACCGACCTTTTGTATAAACACTTAACAGACTTAGTGCCGCTCCTAATGGATATTGTAAACTTATCACTCAATCAAGGTGTTTTTCCGTCGCATCTCAAGCACGCAGTTGTAACCCCACTTTTGAAAAAACCGAACCTAGACCCAAATACACTTAAAAACTACAGACCGGTCTCAAATATACCATTCATTGCTAAAATTATCAAAAAGGTGGTCCTTGCACAACTGAAAGACCACTTAGTCGACAACAACCTTTTGAAAATCTTTCAATCTGCCTATCGGCCGAATCATTCTACTGAAACGGCTCTGTTGCGCATCAGCAACGACTTACTCGTGGCTACTGACAACGATAATGTTTCTATCCTTACATTGTTAGATTTATCTGCCGCATTTGATACGATCGACCATGACATCCTTATCAAGCGACTTGAAGTTACATTCGGCATATCGGGTCCGCCTTTAAGGTGGTTTCGATCATATTTATCGGACCGCACACAGTCTGTTGTAATTAAATATGTTCAATCACAGAGGTTCCCCTTATGCTTTGGCTTTGGCACAGGGTTCTGTCCTTGGGCCAATTTTATATTCACTGTACACCCAACCCATTGGTAAGGTCATCACAGGGCACAAGACCCAGTACCACATCTATGCCGATGACACACAGTTGTACAATAGCAACATTCCACCAGATTTTTCCCACTCACTGGCCAACATGGAAGCTTGTGTTGGTTCTGTCCAGTCATGGAGTGTAACAAACTCAAAATGAATAGTGAAAAGACTGAGGTAATAAAGTGTGGTACACCCAAAAAGTTGAAAAAACATAGAATGCGACAACATTCGAATTTGTAATGAGGACATCAAGTTTGCTGGCAGAGCCAGGAACCTTGGTGTCATCATTGACGCCAATCTGACAATGAAAGATCACATCAATCATTTATCCCAAATTTCATTCTAGGAACTTAGACGTATAAGTCATATGAGATCATACCTGTCTCAAGATGCCAGAGCAAAACTAGCATGTTCCTTTATCTTGCAGCATTTTGACTACTGCAACTCACTCTTCACTGACATCACTGAAGAAAGCCTTGGCACCCTGCAGTGCATTCAAAACAATGCTGCACAGGTAGTTCTTGGTCATAAAAAGAGTTCACATGCCACCCCCATGCTGAAGACTTTACATTGGCTTACTGTAAGGGCATGTATAGAGTTCAAGATAGCCACTCTGTTTTCGTAAATCAGACTCAATCCTCCCACATTATTTGGCATCTCTTACCCATGAGTGTACACCGTCCCGGGCTTTAAGATCTCATAACAAGTTATTGCTGAGAAAAGCTATAACCTCGAAACGTACGGCCGCGGCACGTTTCAAATTATTCCACCCAAAATTTGGAATTCCATTCCCCTGAATATCCTTGATAGCGTCAATTTGGACTCTTTCAAAAAGAAACTGAAGTGTTTTTTGTATCAAAAATACCTCCACATTGATATTAGTAATACCACAACTGTTGATGAATCCAGAGTACAGCACCCATCAAACTAATGTGTACAGCCAGAATACCATTTTCTATATTTTTCATTACTTTCTTCATGCCATATTCATACTAAATTTGTCAACTTCGAAATTTTTTAGTAGGTACACCAAGCACCTAGAGCCTTTTGGGATTAGGTGCTCTATAAATGCTCTTATTATTATTATTATTAATACAAGAAAAATGCTTAACCCTTTACCTAACTTGAAAAGCAGACAACACTTGCAAACAAAATTTTTGAATAACTAATTTTTTCATTGGAAGAGCTTGTTCCAAAGAGGGGTCATAACCTGTTTTTGAGACAAAAATTTAAAAAATAAGGAAAATTAATTGGCAACTTTTGTGAATAGCGCTGGCCGGTTTTGGCCATTACGTTTGGTAAAGGGTTAAAAAACATTCTTCAGATTCACCCGTCAGAATCTTTTAATATTTGGTCTACAGCATCCTTAGAGTTTGGGGGGTGGGGTGGGGGTTTGCAGATTCAAGTTGTTCCAATCAAGTCCCTGAATTCATATTTGGACTTGAGTTCTTCAAAGATCCACAGGGTAGAATTTGATATTTAGTATACAGCATGACTATGACTCCTACATTAATAAAAGTTTGTCCAAAGTGTTGCACTCCACTTAAGTTGGTTTTTTTTTGGAGGGTGTTGGGGGGGAGGGGGGGGGGCAGAAAAGTTTGGAATTTAACTTAGGAACCATGGGGAGCATGGTGGCTCAGTGGTAGACTGTTGGACTTCTATGCTAAAGGTTCCGAGTTCAATTCCCATCTCGGACGACCTGGATTGTGTCCTTGGGCAAGGCACTTTATCCCGGTTGCCTACATGGGGGCACGATGACGCCATGTACTAAGGCATACTGTACGTCGATGGTGCACATGTCTTCAACCACTGTAACCCTGCTTGAGCAGAGCTTGAACAGAGTTAGAATGTTGAGGAGCTGACAGTTGCTCATTGATGCTAGGTGGTTCTCTCTGGGTACTCATCTTCCTCCACCCGTAAGACTGTCACAATCACGATTAGCCATTGTGCATAAGTATGTGACCTTAAACACCAATAAATAAATAATTTAGACCCATAGAATGTACTATATATTTGTTTAACTGAATTCTGCCTTCAAGTAACAACAGGCTGATTGTAGCCAGATTTATTAGATTGATATGGAGTGGATAAGATTAACTTTTGTTCAAATAATGCCAACCAGGCTCACTGTGAGGCCCTTGGAGGTGAGGGGATGGGTCTCTATTGGGAGGATTTTGTTATTCTCCCACATGGAATTCAAAGGGCATTAATTGCTACCCTTGTCTCCCTGTATGTACGTATGTATGTCCATCCATCACTCTGTAGGTTGGTACGTATGAGATCTGAGTTTTCGAATAATAACTTTAGTATTCATTTAGATAATTTATGAAACTTTCACATATTGTTTTAGAATGACAAAGTACAGGTCAATTTCATGTTTGGCTCTATTCACATCCTCTTTGCAATTGTTATTCCCCTTGACGTAGTTAAAAAAAATACATTTTATAGTTGCCGGATGATGGCTTGAGTATGCATTCAGATATTTTTTTGAAACTTTCACACATTGTCTTGAGTGACAAAATACAGGTCAAATGCGTGTTTGGCCATTTTTGCATTATTTGTTTTGGAGTTATTACCCTTGACTTACTGAAAAAATAATACTTTTTTATGGTTTCTGGATGATTACTTGTATTCAGGTATTTTTTTCATGCTTTATACATTGTCCATTTTCTAGAATGACAAAATACAGGTCAGGTTCATGTTTGGCTACATTCACATTCTCTGTTCCAGAATTATTCTTGACTTTGTGAAAAATATGTGAAAAATTATACATTTTATGGTTTCTGGATGATAACTGGAATATGCATTCAGATATTTTTAGAAACTTTCACATCTTGTCTAGCATGACAAAATACAGGTTATGTTTTGTCTGGCCATATTCGCTTTATTTTTTCTTGTATTATCCCCCTTGACTTAGTGAAAAATAATACATTTCACGGTTTCCAAATGATAACTTTTTTATTTTAGTTTTTCTTTGTAAAGGTTTATAAATCGAATAAATCTGACCACAAATAATTTGTAATTTGTCCTGTGGTTACAAATTATGTGCTGTTGTAATGGTGAAATTGAGTGGTGTGTGAATTATGGTCATGTATGATGATAGGGTTTAGGGGCATAGCCATCCTTGGCATTTTTCTAGGTTTTTTTTTAATCTTTAAGATGAGTTTTGGAGGATTGTGTGATTTTATGCCAACCAAATATTTTTACACAGTTGACCTCATAGGGGTACATTGGTGGAGTTCTGTTCATCGAGTGAACTTTTATTTATTTATTATACCCCCGCAAACAAAATAGGAATCACCCTGTCCGTCCATCCGTCGATCTGTCCATCCTTATAAGCGCAACTCCTCCTAAACCGTTTGAAGAATTTTCATGAAACTTTACACAATGGAAGAACTCCATATGAAGATGTGCATGAAGCAATATAATTCCGTTCTGACATTTCCAAGGGGAGATAATCTAACATATACATTTCAATTGCTACATCATATGGTTGTGTTCTTGTAAGCGCAACAACTGAGGCGCCAGGGGTATCACTTTGAGAGCTTGCTCATAGTACCTCTAGTTTATTTTTAGTTTTGCCTGAAAATGAGTTTTGAAGGATTTCTAGTGATTTTATGCAAAAAAGGAAATAAAATTCACCAAACTCACAACACCCCCACCCGCACTGCCAGGACCCCTCCACCCAGCTCATGGAGCTCTGTCCGACAAGATATAATAGATAAATGCTAAGCTTATCTCTAGAATACAGGAAAGTGACACAATCCCTGTTAATTTAATACTCCTGTTAATTGAATAATTTTCATTGGCAAAGTGGCTTTTCATTTAACAGAGTTCCACTGTATAATGTAAAAGCTTCATGCTTTGTGGATGTGCATCATATCATCTTGTAAGTGGAATTATTTAGTCTGTTTGGATTTTAAGCTTGTTACAATTTATGTGAGAGTGCCCACTGACACTCTCCCATAAATCTTAACAAGGAAAAGACATGAGAACAAATTCCGATGACCAAAAATAACTTGGCATTCTACCAGTTAATAAACCCTTTCCACTTTTGTCTTGGCTGTGATATTTTATAATTAGAATGCTGTTGAGTTTGTTTCTTAACTCACTCAAAAAGGGGGTGTGGTGGCTCAGTAGATAGAGGGGCAGGCTTCAAGCCAAGAGGTCCTGAGTTTGCATCCCACCTGCGGTAACCGCGTTGTGTCCTTGGGCAAGACACTTAACCCCCATTGCTCACATGGGGGCATAGTGGCATTGTGTACTAAGGCGTACTGCATGTGCACTTGTCTTCAACCAATGCTAACCCTGCTTATGTGGAGTTAGTATGTTGGGGAGCTGTCAGTTGCTCAGGCGTTCTCTCTGGGTACTCCAGCTTCCTCTACCTATAAAACTGTCATGGTCATGATTAGCTATTATGCAGAAATATGTGACCTTAAACACCAATAATAAATAAATAAATAACTCACTCAAAATGTCAAAATACCTAAATTTCAAACTGCAGATTTTTCTCATAATGCATCTTAGAACTTGACTAATTCAGTCTTGTTTGACAGAACTGAATGACCTCTGTCAAACAAGATGGAACTGTTTAACCATTTACCTAATCGATCTGAACGAGCTCATTCCAATGAGGGGTCACTTGATATGGTTTTGTTGAAATTTTGTGAAATTTTGTGATAACATTGAAAACAACATATTTAAATTGACAAATTTTGACTGTGTGCATTGGGTAATGGGTTCCATTCCTAGTTGCTCTGTGGGAGAAATGTGTGGCCTGAAATTTTTCATTGTGCATTGAGTTAACTTCCTTTTTCATTGCATCTTATTTCATTCTACAAGTCAATAACTATGTATATATTATGCATCATATCCAGAAAAGAACATATTGTTATGGTTGGAGAAAAAATACAATTATCATTTTTATTTTCAGGTGTGGTCACAATAGAAACTTGTCAGGTAAGTGAAAGACATTTTATTTATACCTGTGCTTCCTACTTCTGTTTATAAAAGATGTATAATAAAATTCCATACTTTCTGCGCGGAATGCTATTTTCAGCAATTTCAATAATTCCTATTAGTTTCTATTACCTGTCATTTCATCTTGAAATCTTATCCCTTGAAAAATTATATTTCTTTTTCTTACCCCTTTACTAACACACAGAATATCTAAACTTAATATTGTCCTCGGTGCGAATCCCACCTGCGGCAACCGCATTGTGTCCTTGGGCAAGACACTTCCCCCTTCAGTGCCCACGTGGGGGCACGGTGACGCTGTGTACTAAGGCGTACTGCACGTTGATGGTGCACTTGTCTTTAACCAATGCTAACCCTGCTTGTGTGGAATTAGTATGCTGGGGAGCTGACAGTTGCTCGCCGTTGCTCGGTGGTTCTCTCCGGGTACTCCGGCTTCCTCCACCCGTAAAACTGTCACGGTCATGGTTAGCCATTGTTCAGAAATATGTGACCTTAAAAACACCAATAAATAAAATTATTATTTTAATTATTGTTTTTTTCTTTAATTTTTCAAAAAATTTTAACAAACCCATAACATGTGACTCCTCATTGGATCAAACTCATTGAGATCATTTCACTGAAGGAGTTTCATAATATAGTTTTGTTGGATTTTTTTTAAAATATGACTGATTCGTTAAGTAGAGGGTTAATTAAAAAAAACAAGAACTTTTTTCTCAGAAATACCAGTGATGTTTGTATAACCTGAAGTCCCCAAACAGTCACAAACTGCTACTTTTATATTGCATTGAAAAGTTTATTCTTTCTTGTGAATGCATATTTGGACTGCGTTTTTCTTGACAATGTTTTTATGTCATTGTTAAGTCATTTGCAAGTGCTTACGTGTATTTATGGTTGTTATAAACTTAAACAATTATTTGATGATTTAACCCTTTACGTAATGAATCGCCTGCATCCGCCCACATAATATGCAAATTGAGCAGTTGAAAAAATTGAATTTTTCAAAATATTTCAACAAAACCATATCATGTGACCCCTCATTGGAACCAGCTCATTGAGTTCATTCCAAAGAGGGGGCATATGATATGGTTTTGTTGAAATGTTTTGAAAAATTTTAAAAAGTTATATAAAAAATAATAAATTTTGATATCATCTGCATTGGGTAAAGGGCTAAGGGTTAATGTGATTTGTGCTGTGTTAGATTTTAGCACACTAAAGGCATGCAGGAACATTGTGGTGTCATCCAATCCCTTTCCACCCTTGTGGAATTTTTGTTTAGTTAACTCCATACCTTATATAACTACAAAACATTTGCCAAAAGATTTCTTGAATAACAAAATTTTCAACCTTCAAAACATTGCTTGTAACCTCTCAATTGAATGAACCTATTGAGCTCATTCCTGTATTTGGGGGTGGGATATAAGCTTTGAAAAACTTATAAAACTTGAAAAGCAATATTTGGAAGTAGCATTGATGGCATATATTGCTGTTAATTAAGGTAAAGGGTTAATGCTAACTCTTAACCTAATGTAATAACCAAAACTGCCCAAAGCAAATTCTCAAAAAAAAACAAAAGAAACATTATGTTTTTAATTTTCACCCCAGAAACTTATGTTTTCATTTTTTGTCTCAAAAACATAGCTTATAGCCCATCATTATGATGAGCTTTTTGAGCTGTTTCCATGAGCGATCATAAGTTATGGTATGTTGTTGGTGTTGGGTAAAGGGTTAATGTAGCATGTAGCCAAAGATAGAAGTAGAGGAGTCGCAGAATCTGTGTGAAGACTTATTGCTTTTTCTTTAGTATTTGTGGATAGCTGATTTCTTACTTTTACAACCTGGAGCTTGTCGAAAGGCACACTAAGCATAACTAGTACAGTGGAACCCTGTTAATTAAATAGCCACTTTGTCAATGAAAACTATTCAGTTAACAGGAGTATTCAGGTAACAAGGATTGTGTCACTTTCCTGTATTCCAGAGATAAACTTAGCATTTATTCTGTTATATCTTGTTTGACAGAGCTCCATGAGATCTGTCAAACAAGATATAATAGATTAAATGTCTGTATTGGATGTACTGAGGCCAAATAGGTCTATAAACAAAGGAAAACTGGGAGAGTCGGGGTAATTTCTCGACAGGTTGCAAGATTTGACCTGTTAATTGAATATAGGTTATAGAGTAAACTGCTGTTCAATTAACAGCAGTTTACTCTATAACCTATATTCAATTAACAGGTCAAATTTGTATGGAAGTATGGTAAATGGTTTTGTGTTGGGAAATATATTCAGTTAACAGGGTTATTCAGTTAAGAGATATCCAATTAAGTGAGCTCCACTGTATTCTTAAATTCTGGTTCCTGAAATTAAATACTGGTGATGCAATCGCTGCAATAATCATCTATTGATGAAATGTCACTGATGACACACCACACCAAACAATTATTGTATTGTACAGTGCAGTCCACTTGACTGTATATCTTTTGATTTAATAAACATATTAATTGTTTTTCACTTCAAACACCAAACCATTTACCATAACTTCAGTACAAATTTGACTGTTAATTATCTATGTGTTATAAAGTAAACTCCTGTTAACTGAATAAAAAATCTTGCACAGTATCGAAGAATTCTCCTGACATCCTCTGAATTCCCCACATCTATAGACATTTTTTACCTCAATGCATCCAATGTAGGTATTTATACACAGAATGACACATGCGTGTGAATGGGTTAATCGATATGGCATGAGTTCCAGCATGGAAGGATAAAACGAGAGGCCATATCGATTAACCCATTCACATGCATGTGTCATTCTGTGTTTATTACATGCCTTCATGTCTATAAAAGCAATTATTGGAAAGACACTCAGCAAGATATATATTTGACAATTCATCCACTGAGTTCCAATGTGTTCTGCAGTATGTGTAGAGTGTATTATCACTAAATCCCCTGCGGTGTGAAGATTCCACCCAAGCAATAATTGCAAACTTGTTGCAAAGCATAACAAGCACAAGCAAAGTTCCAGTCAATGAACCTCTAGGTTAAACCCGGAGGTCCATTGGCTGAAACATTGCTTGTGTTTTTTGTTCATACATACAGAATTTGAAAGTAATACCTTGGGTGATAACTCCACTCCATGAGTGATTTTGTTACAATCCACTCTCCACGTACTGTTTGTGCCACTAGGCACATAGGACACATTGGAACTTGGGGGATGAACTATCAACAAAAAGAACACATTTTATCGTCTACTAAATTTGTGAGGGGAACCTGTGTTCCTATTTTTAGCTATCACCAGCAATTCAAATTGTAATTGCAGTGCACGATTTGTAGAAAATTCCATTGAAATTTCCCTTCTATTTAAAAATAGTCTGTCAACGATTTCTGTTCCGCACACATGTGCGGAACAGATTTTCATTTTCCGCATGGCCAAGTTTTGCTGTGGATGGGGATTTTATAGAACAGGCATGTACTTAAATCTTTTGTATCATTAAGCTCTGTCAAATATGATATAATAGAACAAATACCCAGTTTATAACAAGAAGATAAAAAATGACCCACTCCCTGTTAATTGTATACTGTTAATTGAATATTTTTCTATGGCAAAGTGGCTATTCAATTAACAGGGTTCCACTGTGTAGCCTTTCTGTCCAAGTTTGGACCAATCAGGCCAAATGATATGTAGCGTCTGTGATTATAAGGCAATATGGTATCCTATTCAATATAACATTTATATGCAGTTGAAAGGTACTGGGATTTACTTCATTTTGTATTTGAAAAACACTGGGAAAGTATTGGAACAATATGTACAGACCCTTAAAAGTGTGGAGTAAGTTATTAGGGCTGTACATTTTTATTGTTTTTCGGTACAGTTGTTACGCCCACTTTTGAAGTAACTGACTGCTTTTTAGTAGCTCACCACTTTTGAAGTAAAAATCGACCACTTTTGAAGTAGCTCACCACTTTTGTAGTGATGGTCGTCCACTTTTGAAGTAAAATGAGGTCTCCACTTTTGCAGTAACCATCGCTCACTTTTGAAGTAAAAAAAAAAACAAGGGCACCACTTTTGAAGTAATATTTTGCCACTTTTGAAGTAGAAAGATTTTCCTTTTCTCATGGCTGTGGGACTTAAAAAATTTTGACCTAATTTTTTCCATTTCAGTTTTTTGCACGAAACGAGTAGAATTTGATCAGTCTTCTTTTTTACCTAAACTCCCCTTGCTTTTTTGTCCCTGATAGCATCTTAAATCTAGGTTGTCTGGGTCAACATATCGGTTTTATGTCCATTCGTCTGTCTCTCTTATCTAAGAAACTAGATTCCAGCCATTGTTTTATGATGGTGTGCAATGGTCTAGTGGTTTAGATGTTGTTCTCCTGATTGCCAGGCGGTGTTGCCGAGGGTTTGAATCCCGGCGGGGGATCAGAAACCAACATCCCAAATTCGTCTAAAACATAATTGTGTCATTTGAAACACACACACAAGCCTGTACCAACCACAGACATTTTGTCATACTGTACAATACAGTCGCCGTGGGCGGTCACTTTTCCACAGTGGTTGTGGAAAACCGTGGGCAAATTACCTTTCAACTGCCCACATAAATTTCTATGGACAGAGATTTTTCTAGACCGTGGGCATGCTACCTACTTGCCCACGGAATTAATAACTAACACGATCTCGGGGAGTCCACATGATCTGACTTTTTATTACACTACTATATTTATGTTATGTAATTTTTCTACACGATAGCAATAAGAAAAAAAATCTGTTAACATCGGAACGAGGTCAAAATATCAGATTAGTTTCTGTTCTCCCCTGTCATGACAAATTCCCGGGATAATCCAACTGACGAAAATGCAGAAACTAAAAAGCTCGGACGGAATGGTTTCGCTCGCTGAAGGGGCGCAGGGACGGCTTGGGGCAAGCCCCTTTCGACCCTCGTTGACTGTTCGTTTTTTGTTGAATGTCAAGGCGTGGTAGAGGAGGAAAAGGGAGGAGGGGGAGGCTTACCCCCGCATGGACTTCTTCCAACTCTTTTTCTTTGGAGGTGGTTGAGATGGTGATGTGGAAGTCGATGATGTTGAGTTTAGTGATTGGATTGCATCTAATGACTTTTTGGAGTTTGCCTTGGATTTTCCCCTGAACTCGCGGGTTTCGGAGGTGGCTTGTTGTCCTCTCTCAATTGCTCATTCTATTGCTCTCTTTATGTCTTCGGTGGTGGCTGCAGACTGAGATGGCTGTTTTGCTGTGATCGACACACCCGGGGTGTCTGGTAAAGAAGGGAGTGAGGGGTGGGAGGTGGTGAAACTGCAACCTCCAGTTCCTCCTCAGTCTCCACCAGATGTTTCTCGTCCAACAGTATCGGCTCAGAAGCTGGCAGTTGGTTGGGTGTACTAGTGGGACTAGGAGGGGATCTGGCGACTGCCTCTGGAACCTCCATCCTCTCGCTCGCCTCTTTCTTCCCCTTCCGGAAGGCCTCCAAGTGCCGGGCATCCCTACGCTTGGTCGATGGACTTTTCTTCCTGTTCTTTCTCTTTCTCTCTTCAGGGCCTCTGTGCCCCCTCGGGTGACGACCAGTGGGAGAGGGAATCCTCTCGCCAAAGGTACTACCTCTCCCCGAAGAGTGTGGTGGCTTGGTTGTCTCTATTTCAAATTCCAGACTCAGGTGGACTCTATTACCTGTCTCCTGGACAGTCCAGGTGACAGGGCAAGAGATGCCCAGAGCTGAGATAGTTCTAGCGAGTCTTTCTGGTAATTCCAGTCTATCCATGATTGATTAATCAGGTGCTCATACTCTGAAGTCAGAGGTGCAGATGATGTGAATGTGATGATGATGGCGAATGGCGATGTCCAATGACCAGAACTAAAAAGCTTGTGGACCATGTGATATTTATCTACTCATCTGTTTGCCATTTGTTAACCCTTTACCTAACGCTAGGAGCAGACGACACTCGTGAAAAAAATTATTATGTAATTAAACATTTTCATTTTTTGCTCCCAAAACATAGGTTATGACCCCTCATTGGAACGAACGTGACATCCTCGTTCGAATGAGGGGTCATAACCTATGTTTTGGGAACAAAAAGTCAACATATAAAATAGATTGAATGGCGATTTTCGTGTATAGCGCTGGCCGGTTTTGGCTGTTGCATTAGTTAAAGGGTTAAATAAAAAAGGAGGGATATTTCCACCAATTATGAATTTATCTTCACCAAATAAGGCCTCTCCTGTTCCCCCTCACGGTGTCATTTTTATCTTCCGCTTCTGCAAAGTTCTGGTTCGTTTTCGTGACAGCTACTGGCTGTCTTCGAAATTCGAATCAAGAGTTGAGAGTATAATTTCAGAAAAACAACTTCTATCCCAAGCATTGGTTACTGGGGTCATAATCCACCAGTAAAGCAGGGCTTGTTTACTACAATGAAAAAGCACTGATTCACTTCCCGGGATCCTCACGGGGGTCAGTCCATTACAAGTGGGAAAAGCACCTCTTGAGTATTCGCTTACCAATACCTGATGTTGGTTTTTAACCCTACCTCGTCGATAATAATAAAAGTTAGCCCCAGTGGTCTGTGTCAGACAAGATAGATCCATTAGTCTCATGAACACAAGTCGATTGAAGTTTTTAATCCTTTCAAACGCTGCTGTATATAGTATACACATGCCACTAACTTCTGTAAATCTACTTCAGAAGGATTATAGCAGGTCATAAATCATAAACACAAGAGCACCATTAATTGCCGATCAACATAAGTCAATCAAGTTAATTAATTTAATCATTGACGAATAACAAACAATCTTGCAGAAAAATAATAACAATCGAGAGAATAAAAATGTTTGGTTTATATTTTTTCATTCTTTCACTTTAACAATTAAAAATATACATTGAAATTTATCGATAGGGCCAGGTTAAAAAAAAACGAAATTAATTTGACGATGCATTTTTATTGTACGCTGAACAATCAGAATTACTCTGAAATTATCCGCAAAAAAGTGTGAATTTCATATTGCACTTTTTAGTGAATAATTCCAAAGTAATTTATCGATAGGGCCAGGTTAAAAAAAAAACAACATTAATTTGATGATGCATTTTTATCGTACGCTGAATAATCAGAATTACTCCGTAATTATCCACTAAAAAGTGCAACATTCATACTGCACATTTTAGTGAATAATTCCGAAGTAATTTATCGATAGGGCCAGGTTAAAAAAGAAAGAAATTAATTTGACGATGCATTTTTATTGTACGCTGAACTATCAGAATTACTCCGGAATTATCCACTAAAAAGGGCGACTTTCATATTGCACTTTTTAGTGAATAATTCTGAAGTAATTTATCGATAGGATCAGCTTAAAAAAAAAAAGAAATTAATTTGACGATGCATTTTTATTGTACGCTGAACAATCAGAATTAAAAAAGGTTCAAGGCCTGGGGGTGCTGTCATGATTAGCCTCTTTCTGCATAAATATATGACATTAAACACAAATAAATAAATAAATAAATAAATAAATAAATAAATAAATAAATAAATAAATAAATAAATGGGCCTGAGTACTGGGTGCTAATTTCACCGGGCTGATGTTCCTTTGTCAAAATATTTCTAGGCCGAAAATTCTAGAAGCCGAATGTTCCCCTTCCCTCCCGAGCTTAGAGTTGTCAACGAAAGCAAACGAATTGTTCAACAGTCGATTGAAAATCAGATTCGGTTTAACAGAAAGATCATATCAATATATAATTGCATATCAGCGATATTTGCAGGTGCACTCTTTTATTTTCAACTATTTTTTTCATTTTGTACACATTTTTTTCAAAGCACCCGTTCGCAATCGACATGGGTTTGTCACTGTATGTCTTGTTTTCACAGTGTGAGTTGTGTGTGCTATTCACTTTTCAGATTGAGAAAATGTGACATAATTTTAACAAGTTATCAATTTTGTCCTTTTTGTAAAAACAAAAATGACCATATACCTGTGCTTGCAAATTGAAATGATGAAGAAATAAATATTTTTAATAAGAGTCATATTCTATCAAGACGTGTTAAAAATTACTTCCAGTTACATTTCTGTGGGCAGACGTGTTTCGGATTAATTATGTGGAGACTGCCATCTGGCATTATCATTGTTCAGTAATCTTTTCCACAGAAGTCCACAGGCTTTTGCCCACAGAACTACATGCCCACAAAAGTTCACAGAAATTGGTATCAAACTAATTTCTGTGGAAAATCAGTGGCGTCCACTGTGGACATGTGGAAAAATGACTGCCCACGGCGACTGTACTGTAGCTAGCACGTTCAACACTTCCAGTCTGTTGTCAAAAGGAAGATGAACCATGTAATCATGAGAACTTAAACTAAAAACATAAATTCCAATCATCGTTTATATATATTTTTTTTTTTTGAGGGTGTGCAATGGTATAGTGGTTTTAGTGTTGGACTCCTGATTGCCAGGCGGTGTTGCCCCCACCATTCGAATCCCAGCCAGAGATCAGAAACCAACATTCTAAGTTAAGCTAAAACATAATTGTGTGTGTCGAGAGAGAGAGAGACCTTTCGCAAAAGTTGTTCTGCACACACTCAATGTTTTTTAATATGCAGTTGACCAATAGTTTTGTTCATTCTCGTGTTAGGTCCATATATGTGACAAATTGGTTCTATTACCAAATGTTTTTTGCAGTGTGTTAACTTGGGAATGAAATCCAGCTGAGGAAACACGGGATGGTCAGTAAATGATGCCCGTGAGTCACAGAGGCATCCATAGATCTATATACTGGCATTCCTGGCAATTTCTGACCTGGTTCGGGTCCACGACACCCTTCCTCATGGGCGAAAATGTGGAACGGGGACAAGTGATGTCAGTTGGAAGCTGTTAGGGTTTCCCTGGGAGTAATATTTCAGAAAATAAATTGATTTGTTTGAAATGCAACCAATTTTCCCATTACACTTAAACAAGGAAACCACAAAATTTCCGACTGAAGAGGCTGAAGGGGTATGAATTAAAACCTCTTAGAATAAAGATTTACATTTAAATAAAATGAAAACTATAGGATAGATATCCACTTTGTCATCTTCCATTGACACACAGTGGCAAGCAACACTTGCCATTTTCCAACAAAATAGGAGGTATATATATTCAATAGTTGCAACTTATGGAACAATAGAAACTCAGAATAAATTGAGAATTAAAGGACACCTCTTTGAACAGCATATTTATTTTGTGTCCTTTCACTGATTCTACATAACTAATGAAGGGTATATTTACACTCACCACCTGGTTTTAAAGCTTTACGAAATTTAGAATGTATAGCAATGCACATCATCAAACCATTTGGGAAGATTAAGTGCCATTCCTGTTTGCAGGAAGAATATTACTCAGTGTACTTCCACACACCCACCACACCTCACCCTACCAAACCCCACCACACCACACCACACCACAAAACACCCCACACTACCAAACCCCACCCCACCATTCACTGACCAGCAATTCCATCACAGTATCAAAAATTGCCACAGATAAACCCACTATAAACATATAACGAGGAGACACTGCCTATTGGTATATAGTACCAACTTCAATTCTACAGAAGCCCCCCTGCCAAATGTCCTGATACTTAATTCACTGCTAAGATCCA
The DNA here is from genome assembly GCA_031216915.1 of Pictodentalium vernedei. Lineage (NCBI taxonomy): Eukaryota > Metazoa > Mollusca > Scaphopoda > Dentaliida > Dentaliidae > Pictodentalium > Pictodentalium vernedei. The sequence goes on along the minus strand of CM062295.1, from coordinate 591,710,558 downwards.
TCGGCCATACTCTCCATACATAACAACTTCAGTGCAAGTTTCATAAAAATCTGTACAGTATTTTTATGCCAGATATGGGCTTCTGAAGTCTAACCTAAGCATGCATAATTGCTCACAAGTGCCACAGCAAATAACAAATGTGCTCTGAATAGGTGCAAACAATTTAACCTGCAGTTGTGCACCATCTGTTTGCTGGGGGACTCAATAACATAGTTATGTAATATCAGGTTAGTCCACACAAATTCAAACTCCCATATACTGCAAATTTATATACAGGCGATTTCTTCTGAAACTTTAACTGGCATGACTGGGGCAGACAGCAACTACAGAAGAAAACATTTTTGCGGATAGCAGTCCTTTAGGTGAAACCAACATTTCTTTTACAGGGAATGTAATGTTTGTAGTTACATACTTGTAACTAAAAAAATGTGTATAATTGTACAAATAATTATTGAACCCTGTACTAATCTTAAAAAAAATTATTTATTATTTATTTATTGGTGTTTAAGGTCACATACTTATGCACAATGGCTAATCGTGACCATGACAGTTTTACACGTGGAGGAAGCTGGAGTACCCGGAGAGACCCACCGAGCATCGGCGAGCAACTGTCAGCTGTACAGTCTGCCAACAATAATGTAAAAACACTTGTCAATAGAAATGCATCCTACCTGTAGAGTTCAAAAGGAAGAATATATTTGGGACGACATTCCTAGTAATATAAAAGGGGCAGTTTGTGGCTGTATGGGGATTTAAGGCTTAAGTATGTTAATTTTGTTGACACGATATCAACTGAACGGAAAAAATGGCATGAAAAGTGAAAACATTTTACCTGTGCTTCACATGAATTTCTTGTGGGAACCCTGGGATGTATGTAAGTGCTTATTTACTGGAAATAAGTTCTGTTTTGCTGATACAGTAGAACCCAGAAACCATCACCTGGGTTGCTGAAGAAGGTAGCAATTTTGCATGTCATTTTCAGGAGGTGTCACATAGCAGATGCCTCATGTTAGTGCTAATATTTCTAGCTGAACTTTTGATGAGTTTTCTGCTATTGGGATAGCGGTGTAATTGCACAATGTGTCAGTAAACCCATATAAATATTCTGCTTGTTGAATTGATACTGCGTAAATCATTTAGCTGTAATTAGTTGCAGTGAGTTTTCATATGAACACCTAAGCTCTTAGTAACTGATGGGATCGATTCGAACTATTTCATGTCTGGCCCTTTAGTTTAACCAGTCATTAGAATGATTTTTCCAATTCACTGAATCTCAGACTATCAAGCAATGTCGTGATTGATAGTCCTGTTAATTTTTTGGCCCAGTAGAATTGTCAAGTCAGCGGATTGATTGTCTTAACTCTCTTCTTGCCAACCAAATTGATAAACTTGTCCCATGAGTGCAACAAGGCTTTGCAATGCTTTAGCATTGCAAAGCCTTCTGGAACTCAAGGGATAAAATACACCACCACCCATGCTACTCTGTAGATTATGAGGACTAAAACATAAAACAAACCAAAAACATGAATTTTTGATGGCAATGAAATAATTACAAAAATAAAAAACAAAATAACAATCACCCACCCACAAGCAATTTTACAAAAAAATGGCCCGAGAAAAAGAAGATCTACTTTATGGGACCTTACAGGGTTTGGATGTCATGGATATGGACACCCAAATAAGAAATGAAATTAACCCTCTGGACTATGATTTCAAAATATCAAAATTACACACAAGTGGCCAGTTTTTCCTATCATACAATTAGAAATTTAACCAGGTCAGTTTGTTTGACAGAGCTCAATGAGCTCAGTCAAACAGGATTGAAGTTGCATTTGGGAAAAAAATGTATGGTAAAACTTGGATATTTTGATCCAAGTGTGCAGAGGATTATGTTAATTCATTATAATAGAACATATTTTTCCCAATACAGTGGAACCCTGTTAATTGAATAGCTACTTTGCCAATGAAAATTATTCAATTAACAGGAGTATTCATTTAACAGGGATTGTGTCTCTTTCCTGTATTCTAGAGATAAACTTAGCAAGATATAATATAATAATAAAAGATATAATAGATTAAATGCCTGTATTGGATGTACTGAGGCCAAATAGGTCTATAAACATAGGAAAACTGGGGAGAGTCAGGGTAATTTCTCGAGAGGTTACAATATTTTGTATTCAATTAACAGTTCACTCTATAACCTATATTCAATTAACAGGTCAAATTTGTACTAAAGGTATGGGAAATGATTTTGTGTGTGGAATTTATATTCAATTAACAGGGATATACAATTAAGAGATATCCAATTGAGTGGGCTCTACTGTACAAGTAAAAACATCTAGACAAAATACAATTCTGTATTGAGGGTAGTAACTGTATGTGCGATTATTCATTTCAGAAGGAGAATGTTGTTACCTGCATCAAGTTATTCCACATATCGTGATCACTGTTTTTATTACAGTAATTAAATGAGAAGTAAATCACCAGCTCAAAGAAATAAACTAAATCCCTTTTTGCCATGATGGTATTTTTATATAGGCCTACAATGCATTAAACATGAAATATAAAACAAAGAAAGACATCACAAACATTAAGGCCCCAAAAAGTTAAAATCTGTTTCTCATATGAGCCGGCATGGTTCTTTTGGCTGCCGCATATTCACTTTTTATAACCAATAAAAACTTGAAAAAAATTAAAATTAAATTGTTTGCGTCTGATATTTTACCCAAGTTAATAAAATTGATAATTTTGTCTCTTGAATGCAACAAGTCTTTGCAATGCTTTAGCATTGCAAAGCCTTCTTGCACCCAAGGGATGAAATACACCACCACCTTTGCTATTCTGTAGAATGAGGCCTAAAACAAACCATGAACATAAATTTTTAATGACAAAGAAATAATGACAAAAATAAAATAAAAAACGCACACCCGCCTGCATGCAATTTTATAAAAAAGAAATGGTCTGAGAAACAAAATCCGCTTTGTGGGGCCTAAACTTCTCTGATTATAGTGCTAGAAGAATAATGAATAGGGATTATGTCATACACAGCATAAGAATGGAATACCATTAAGTTCATTCATAAATTAATTCACAGATGCTAAATGATTGCCAAAACAGACAACATTAGAAACTGGAAAGGCAGGAATGTTATAGGATAAATTAGTTATTACAGTGGAACCCACTTAATTGGATATCTCTTAACTGAATAACCCTGTTAATTGAATAAAAGTTCCCAACACAAAACCATTTACTACACCTCCAGTACAAATTTGACCTGTAAATTGAATATTGGTTATAGAGTAAACTCCTGTTAATTGAATAAAAAATCTTGTAACCTGTCGAGAAATTACCCTCATTCTCCCCAGTTTTCCTTTGTTTATAGACCTATTTGGCCCCAATACAGCCAATACAGGCATTTAATCTATTATATCTTGTTTGACATAGCTCATGGAGCTCTGTCAAACAAGAAATAATAGAATAACCAGATTGGCTGTCTACCTATCATCTCCTGCAAGGTTATATCTCACAACATTGGAATCAGACTGCCAAACAACTGTTAATCTACCTTGTCGCTGGTGGCTCAGTGCAATTAACTCTTTACTAACTGCCCCCATTGATGACAAATGCATTATATTTGTTTATTATTTATCTAACCCCTCCCCTCCCCTTCCCCACCTCTCCCCCTCACTTTCTTTTGCCCTTTTGGTGTTTTTTTCGTGATAAGAGAGACAAGAGAAGAGCAGAAAAGAGGTTGCAAAAGAGAGGAGGGAGAGTTAACATTTTAATGTGTGTGAAGTCGGGGCCATCCATTTTTCTTCATTAGAACCTGACTCTACGAGCTGCTAAGCAGTGGGAGTCAAGAGACGAGACTTTCCAGATGTATACACAGACTGCATTGTAATAGTGTGTTTTTGTGCGTTTGTTTCTGCCCATTTTTTTTTTTGTAATGTGTGTTCAAGTGCTTTCGTCTGTACTCATTTTCTCTGAAACATTGAGTATATCCTCATTAAACTGCACAGTCAATGCAGTATGGATTGTTGCAGTCAACTCTCTCTGAGTATTGGGATAGTAATTGTAATGTTAATTGTTTGTTGAACATATTTAGGCTTTCCCAAACCCAGTTTCGGAAAGACTCTTGTTATTCTTCTTTTTCAACATTTTTTCTTCTCTATTTTTTTTTGGTTTTTTTATTTTTTTTTTCCTCCTCGAATTTTGTCTATTTAACTACTCAAAAACAAGCGGTACAATTTTAACCAAATTTGGCATACTTATGTAATGTCATAAAATCTAGTGAAATGCGGTATCGTCATGTCTGTGAAAACGCGTATTTTTAAAATATTCTGCCAAAACTGTCAAAATTTCACCATTTTTCAAATGTCTCAAAACTGTTTACAGTTATTTAGCTCAAATTTTCCACACATTTAGAGCATAATATAATACACCACGAATACCACTCAAATCTTTCAACCTTAACCCCCATTGGCCAAAAATGACATGAATATAGATTTTTTCGTCAAAATTGACCAACTTCAAGAGCAAATTTTTCTAATTACAAGGTTGTTGTATCAATTATTTTGGTATGGATAGATGCAACAATGATTGTAGAAGAAAGTTACTGTTTACTTTTTAATCTCAGATTTAACCTTCAAGCACAATGAGGTGGGAATAAGAGTAACGTTTGAAAATGCCAAAATTAATCAACTTTGTTTGCTTTTTCTATCATTTTGGAAAGGGTTAATTTCAAACAATTTGCATGTACGTATTCACAATTGACTACCAAACATATTTGCTGTTGTAAGTTTGGTTGTAAAGTTTAACCCTACCCCATTCTGGATGCATAAAAGTAGGTACCCTCAAAAACAAATCCAATTTTTGCAGAATTTGGTTAGTTTAGGTGACAATTTACTCCATTTTTAATTGATTGAACTCTGAATGTTTTCCATAGCTGCATGCAGCAGCACAGTATGACAAATTTTGTTCTATATGTTATTTTTAAAAGTTTAACCCTTGGCAGATTTTAGACTTCCTATAAGGGTACTGTCGGAATAATTGTTATATTCGCCAAAATTTACATGCAATTTCTCGGCACTGGAGCCATATTTTCTCAAAACGTTTCCCGTGAGAAGATAGGGCATTCATCCAAGAACAATTTTGCTGTTATATTCCAAGTTTTAACCCTCACCCAGTTGCCATGCCTTGACTTGGAGTACCCTCAACTTGTTCATGTTCATTGAAATACCAAGATTCAAGATTCCGCCACGTCTCTTATCAGACACTCAGTCTGTGGTTGATCTTCACACATTTAGAGCATAATATGATACACTAAAATCACCACACAAATATTTTGAAATTAACCCCTGTTGGCCACAAATGATAGTAATATAGCATTTTATCTTCGAGATTGACAAACTTCAAGCGCTTGAATTTTTTATTTTCAGTGAATTTTGCAAACATCTGTACTCATTTGCTCTAATTTCAAGGTTGTTTTAGCAATTATTTTGGTATGGATAGATGTAACAATGATTGCAGAAGAAAGTTACTGTTTACTTTTTAATCTCAAGATTTAACCCTCAAGCAAAATGAGGGTGTGAATAAGAGAACCGTGAGAGAATGCCAAAAATAGCCAACTTTGGATGCTTTTTGTCTGTCATTTTGGAAATGGATAATTTCAAGCACTTTGCTTTGCTATATGTAGTCTGCATTTTCACATTGGAAAGTTGGGAAAGCCCGTAATATGTCCAACAAATTACAATTCTCTAGTTTTGTTGGTTGTTTTTCGCAAATCAATATCTAGTTCATTCCAAGTTTTGGGGGTAGGAGTGTGTTTGGAAATTAAAAAGGGATCTTTTCCTAGTTCTACTAATTAAGAGAACATCTCTCCTACTATCTCTGCCTGAAGGGTTATCTATGGTGCGAAAAAAATGCTTAAAAGATATGGGCAGGTTATCATGATACCAATCATGTATGAAGAGGCATGCTTGTAGTTTTAAAAAGGTTGTTTATTTCAAGAATATTATTTTTTGGAAAGAGGGTATTACTGTAAGCATTGTATCTCTTGTTGTTTATTATTTGGAGGGAACGTTTCTGTAACATTGTCATTTTAATCGTTCTTGCATTTCCCCATATGTGTATCCCATACTCTAAATGAGTATGTATCAGGGCATAATAAAGTATTTTCTTCATAGCTTCACGAGGAAATATAGTTTTCACTCTATTCAGCATAAAATTTGTGTGTGCAAATGTAGAGGAGAGCTGAGATATATGATGCCTGTTGGACAGGCTATCGTCGATGTGTATTTCCAAAGAATTCAAGTGACCTCTTTGTTTCGTGTGAACCTACTCTACTTATAATACAGTGTAGCCCACTTAATTGGATATCTCTTAATTGAATAACCCTGTTAATTGAATATAAGTTCCGAACACAAAACCATTTACCATACCTCAAGTACAAATTTGACTTGTTAATTGAATATAGGTTATAGAGTAAACTCCTGTTAATTGAATAAAAGATCTTGTAACCTTTCGATAAATTACCCTCACTCTCTCCAGTTTTTCTTTGTCTGTAGACCTATTTGGCTTCAGTACGTCCAATACAAGCATTTAATCTATTATATCTTGTTTGACTGAGCTCATGGAGCTCTGTCAAACAAGATAGAATAGAATAAATTCTAAGTTTATCTCTAGAATACAAGAAAGTGTCACAATCCCTGTTAATTGAATACTCTTGTTAATTGAATAATTTTCATTGATAAAATGGCTATTCAGTTAACCCTTTACCTAACATGAAAATTAGACGACACTTGCAAACAAAATTCTTGAATAATTAATTTTTTTCGTTTTTTGTCTCAAAAACATAGGTTATGACCCCTCTTTGGAACAAGCTCATTCCAAAGGGGGGTCATAACCTATGTTTTTGAGACAAAAAATGAAAAAAAATAATGAAAATTAATTGGTGATTTTTGAGAATAACACTAGCCGATTTTGGCCATTATGTTGGGTAAAGTGTTAACAGGGTTAACAGGGTTCCACTGTATGACCATTTATTAATATATCATGGTGCATTGTTACTGTTTTATTAACTCGCCTGACTTTGAGTCAGGGGAGCTATAGTGATCACTCACCGTCCGTCGTCCATGAACATGGTGTTTGCGTCTTCTCCTCCCAAACCGCTGAACCAATTTAATTGATATTTGAGATAATAGTTTGTTATGACACCGCATCAATCAAATTGCCTTGCCCCTCGGTAGGGCCACACCCAAAAAGTGTGCTTAAATCTTAAAAAATCTTCTCATGAACCAGCAGCAGCAGAGACTTGATATTTGGTGTGCAGCTTCCTTTTGAGGTGTAGACTCAGATTTGTTCAAGAGAAGTTCGAGGAGCTATATTTGCCACTTTATGCGAGGCACAAGAATTATTGCCTCGCCCAAAATTTCTATTTTCTAAACTGATAGGCAGATTTGAACCAAGTTTGATGAATAAGTACTTAATTTATGCAACAAAAAAAATTTCCTGTCGCCCCATGGAAACCACAGGAGCTAAATATAGAAAAAAATTAAAACGCCCATATCTCAAAAACTACACGGCACTGAGAATTCTTATTTCGTGTGTAGCTTCCTTTGACCAACAGAATGGAATGGTAAAAAAAAATTGCTAACAGTTTTATCATGGAGTACTTTTTTTGGACTTTGAAAAAGTGCAGAGTCTGCATTTTTTAACACTGTTGGTAATGGGAAAAACATTTAAGACCACTTTTCTCGCAAACCACTGCTCCAAAAGCTTTCACATCTTTGGAAGATTGTTTCACACGTTTATTGAAAGCAATTCCCTGGGTCCATATTTGGGCTCTCTATGGGAGCCCAAATGTTTAAATTAGTGCAGTATGAGGAATATTATTTAAAAATCTTCTTCTTCAGATCTACCAATCAGAATCTTTTGATATTTGGTATGCAGCATGCTTATGGGGGTGAGATTCGAGTTTGTTCAAACCAAGTCCCTGGGTTCATATTTGTTCAAACCATGTCAGTAGGCTCATATTTGGGCTCACTGTGGGAGCTCGAATTGTAACTCAGTTCAAAGTATGGAATTTTCTTTAAAAATCTTCTTCTTCAGATCCAGTAGTCGGAATGTTTTGATATTTGGTATGCAGCATCCTTAGGGGGGGAGGGGGAGATTCAAGTTTGTTGAAGCCAAGTCCCTGGGTTCATATTTGGGCTCACTGTGGGAGCCTGAATTATAACGTAGTTCAAAATGAGGAATTTTCTTTAAAAATCTTCTTCTTCAGATCCAGCAGTCGGAATGTTGTGATATTTGGTATGCAGCATCCTTAGGGGGTGAGATTCAAGATTGTTCAGGCCATGTCCTTAGGTTCATATTTGGGCTCACTGTGGGAGCTCGAATTGTAACTTAGTTCAAAATGAGGAATTTTCTTTAAAAATCTTCTTCTTCAGATCCAGCAGTCAGAATGTTTTGATATTTGGTATGCAGCTTCCTCAGGGGGTGAGATTCAAGTTTGTTGAAGCCAAGTCCCTGGGGTCATATTTGAGCTCCCTGGGCTTCAATATGAGGAATATTCTTCAAAAATCTTCTTCTTCACATCCACCAGCCAGAATGTTTTGATATTTGGTACACCGCATCCCTCTGGAGGTGGGATTCAAGTTTGTTCAAGCCAAGGCCTTGGGTTCATATTTCAGCTCCCTGGGGAGCCCGAATTATAACTTAGTTCAATGTGAGGAATATTCTTAAAAAATCTTCTTCTTCACATCCAACAGTAAGAATCTTCTGATATTTGGTATACAGCATCCTGCTGGAGGTGAGATTCAAGTTTCTTCAACCTAAGTCCCTGGGTTCATATTTGGGCTTCCTGTGGGAGCCCAAATTATTACTTAGTTCAATATGAGGAATATTCTTTAAAAATCTTTTTTTGTTTCAGATCCACTGGTCAGAATCTTTGGATATTTGGTATAAGCTTTTCTTAGGAAGGGCAGATGCAACTTGTTGAAATCAATTCCCTGGATTGATATATACCATGTCAGGTGAGTGCCCTCAGGCCCCCTGGGGCCTCTTGATCCTGGATGGATTGATCAAAATATAGTTTGTTTTTGTAGCATTAGAGCAAGTTTATTTGCACAAAACTATTCAAATAGTTTACTGAGCTCTTTATTCATAAGTGGGATTAATTGAGTGAGAACCAGAAGTGTGTCCCATGGTGTCATCTGTAAATGATAAGAGATTCTTCTAAACAAGGCATTACCAATACTCTAATACCATATCTGTATAATTTTGAGCTCACCAAAGGGAGCTCAACTTGTCACTTGTCGTCCGTCGTCTGTCGTCCGTCGTCGTGAACATTTTTCAAACGACTTCTCCTCTGAAACCACTGGTCTGATTTTCAGGAAACTTCATGTGGATGTTCATTACTATATGGCAATTCAGATTTGTTCAAATGAAATGGCCACGTCCTTTGGGGGCTCTGTATGGGGCATAAGTCTGATAGCACCATATGAATTATAGAAAAATTTTTCAAAAATCTTCTTCTCCAGAACCAGTGGGCAGAGTCTTTTGATACTTGGTATGCAGTATCTTGGTATGGGTCTGATTCAAGTTTGTTCAAATCGGCCCCCCTGGATTCATATTTGGGCTCACTATAGAAGCCCAAATTCGAACTTAGTGCATTTCTGGCAAATTTCTTAAAAAATTTTCTTCTCCAGATCCAGCAGGCAGAATCTTTTGATATTTGGTATGCAACATTGTGGGGTGGATCTGATTCAAGTTTGTTCAAATCGGCCCCCTGGATTCACATTTGGGCTCAGTATAGAAGCCCGAATTCAAACTTAGTGCATTTCAGGCAAATTTCTTAAAAAATCTTCTTCTCCAGATCCAGCAGGCAGAATCTTTTGATATTTGGTATGCAACATTGTGGGGTGGATCTGATTCAAGTTTGTTCAAATCGGCCCCCTGGATTCATATTTGGGCTCAGTATAGAAGCTCGAATTCGAACTTATTGCATTTCAGTCAAATTTCGTAAAAAATCTTCTTCTCCAGATCCAGCAGGCAGAATCTTTTGATATTTGGTATGCAACATTGTGGGGTGGATCTGATTTAAGTTTGTTCAAATCGGCCCCCTGGGTTCATATTTGGGCTCAGTATAGGAGCCCAATTTGAACTTAGTGCATTTCAGGCAAATTTCTTAAAAAATCTTCTTCTCAAGATCCAGCAGGCAGAATCTTTTGATATTGGGTATGCAGCATGCTTGGGGGGGGGGGGGGGGGGGGAGATTCAAGTTTGTTCAAGCCAAGTCCCTGGGTTCATATTTGGGGTCACTGTGGGAGCCCGAATGATAACTTAGTTCAAAATGAGGAATTTTCTTTAAAAATCTTCTTCAGATCCAGCAGATGAATGCTTTTGATATTTGGCATGCAGCATCCTTAGGGGGGTAAGATTCAAGTTTGTTCAAGCCATGGCCCTAGTTCCATAAACTTTGTCTCTCATGACTTCATTCCTTTGTAGTGTTGATGAACCATGTTTAACTGAATGTGACCCCCAAATACTTCTTTGAACCACTTTGGCCGGTGAGCGATTAAGGCTCCTTGGGGCCTCTTGTTTTATTAAAATGTCATGATCTAAGGTCTCCAATGCTTTTGAAAAATCCAGAAATAAAGTCAGGGTGCTATTTTTACTTTGTTATTTTCCTCTAATATTGTCCTTAGCAACTGAATGACAGAGTGCACTGTACTAAGATGTTTTCTGAAACTGTATTGGTTTTGGTGTAAGATATTGAAGTGATCTAAATATTTTTATTACTTTCCAAAGTGTGATTTACTGGGATTTCCGGGTTTGATTATAAACGATAACTTCACAAGTGAATTATGCAATCAACAATTGTGTCATGTATCCGTGCGCACAAACAAAGATGCTTTGGTGGGTGTAATGTGGACCCTCAATGTTTTTTTTGTTGCTTTTTTTTTAACCCTTTACCTAACATGAAAAGCAGTCGACACTTGCAAAACAAATTCTTGAACAACTATTATTTTCATTTTTTGTCTCAAAAACATAGGTTATGACCCCCTCATTGGAATGAGCTCGATGAGCTCATTCCAGTGAGGGGGCATAACCTATGTTTTAGAGACAAAAAATGAAAAAATATTGAAAATTAATTGGTGATTTTTTAGAATAGCACTGGCCGGTTTTTGGTCGTTACATTAAGTAAAGGGTTAAATAATATAATTAGCATTAATAATGAAAAGTAATAAACAGAGTAATCACTTGACTGGACTGGTTAGGTGAAATAATTCATTCGAGGCGAGAGACTTTCTTGTAAAACACTTGTGCGCATTCGCTCAACATCCCTCACCTCTCATGAATTATTTCCCATAACCAGTCCAGTCAAGCAATTACTCTCTATATATTTTTATCTTACAGATATAAGTTTCTCTAAAATTTTTGAGAATGTTGGTAATATATTGATAGGTCTATAATTATTAAAATTATGTCCATCACCTGCTTTGAATGTAGGAATGACTTTGGCGGTTTTCATTTTGTCAGGAAAAATGCCTTGTGTAAACAAACAATTAAATATGTTTGTTAATGGCATAACAATTGGGTCAGTAGTTTGTTTAAGGAGATTTGAACTAATGTTATCATAATCATTTTTTAGACTTTAAGGATTTTACAACATTTATGACTTCAAGGTTACATTTTTGGACTTTGGTAAAAAAAACAGTTATTCTCTGTGTTTACATCCATGAAGTAATAAAATGACTAATTAGTGGTGGTATTTTTTCACTTGTACTTTTTCCTATATTTGCAAAGTAATTATTGAATTGAGTAGCTATTTCGATTGGATCATTAATGCTTCATCTCCATAAAAAAATCGATTCCCAATCCCATTCCCAATACTCAACAATATATTTTGGGTGCTAAACAGGTATTTATGGATCATTCACAGACCTCCTACTACAGACAGCATGCTCTGTGGCTTTTTTTTGATTTTTACATGGTGGAGAGTTTACATCTCAAAGTGAATCTGTAGATGTATTTGTTCTTGAGGCTCAAGATGTTAAATTTTCCCCGGACTACCAGATGTGCAGATCCTTTCAGGCAAGGTATTGAGGTGAAATTGTTCTCCATTCCGCATCCTGTCTGCCCGGTAAGACTCCTTAAGAAATATATGCAAGCTAGGTTTCAGTTTAGCAGTAGTGGCCCTCTTTTCATCACCAATGAGGGAGGGTCCATGTCAAGAGCTTTCTTCATTGGGCATTTGAAATCTATTTTAATCCGGCTCGGTTACAACCCAACTTATTATTCCGGCCACTCTTTCCGCATAGGAGCTGATAATCTGCCATTGGGGTCCGAATAGAAGACCGTATGATAAAAACTCTTGGGAGATGGACCTCAGATTGTTATGTGCGATACATCAAAGCCTCTGATAAGTCAATTCAGGCAGCTCAAAGAGCTCTGATGTTTCATTCATAGCGTAAAAACACATAGCCCACTTGGGGCCAAAGACTCAAGACACATATGGTAGCGCACATGGGGTCAAAGGTATAAAAATGCATATGGTTAAAGGTCTTTCTTATGACACATGTAGGGCTACTAAAGCCGAAAGCAATATCCAAAGCCAAAAAGGGTGGAAAATTCAGCACCAAGGTGTCAAGGGATGGTTAAACATACAGAGATAATCCCATTTTCATAGAAGTGGTCCCTTTGTAATCTGTTTTGGGGTCATCCTCAACACTTTCAAGGGGCTTAAGTCATAAAATATAAATATTGAGTGTCAGGACTCTCCGGGTAAAAAAACAAACAGATATTCAGACTTCAGCAAATTCTTATATTGCGATTTATGTCTTTTGCTTCTACAATGAAGATGGAGAGAGGTTTTGTACTGGTATACGACAGGGTCATGATCCGGTGAAAAATCTCTGTCCCTTTTTGGGATCTCAGGATATTATATAACTGGCAGGATAATACTTGTTCCCTAATAAGCATTTATTTCAAACAGAAAGGATGGAGTGATTTGGATTTATTCTGCTGTTTTCATATAGCGTGAATTGTATATACATATCTCAGTCAAATTAGCCGCCATATACTATGTAGAGAAACTGTAACTTACAGGATGTAGTGTGTTTTAAACATGTACCGAAAATTTATACTCCACCTGGAGAGTAAGGACAATGAACTTCTAAATGATGACAATTTGTTATATGTGCTTGTTAGGCAAAGACAAGTTGGTACACATGTTGTATACTGGTACCCTAGGACTGATAATTGTATATAAATTATTTAGACATTTAAAGACAATTTGCAAAAATACCATAGCAATATGGACTGTGCTAATGAATGTGTGTCTGTACAGTTGTATTGCCAGGTGCTATTTCTATTCATTTTTGAAATTTGCATGTTATAAGTTTAGTACTGTTTCACCGTGGTTTTAGGGTCAAAGAATGATTAATCATAATTTGTTGTTCTTTATTCAGTGTTTTTCACCCATAAATGTTCGTTTAGAATACTTTTGAAATATATTGTTTTGCATTGCTTTTCTTTTCAACCTACTCACAATTGTTTACAATTGGCTGTAACGTAAATGCAAGCCCTACTTTGGAATTTAACTCGAGCTAATAACGGATTTGGAAAAGTAGAAGAGTGCAAAAACGCTATAAAGAGAGCGAAAAGGTCAAGCGAGACCACGCACGAAATTACAGGTACTTTCCCTGCACACCTCCTGCAAGGAGCACATGCGCAACTACCGTGACATCAATTCCTTTTTTTCCGCCCTCAGGCATGGTCGGATTTTTGTGACTCATGCTTATTGCTTCTCGTTTCTTCGTGAACTACTTGTGATTGCTAGAGATATTGTTACAGTGCATTACTGGATTTTGTATCCTTTGACTCAAGCTCTAAATTATTATTTATTTTCCTCATATTAATTCTAATTATAGCTTGTATTCTCACTGTGTGCTTTGTTTTTTTCGAGTGCGAAAACATGACCCACGTAATTTGGTTTTCTGCAAGTGAAAAGTCTTTACTTTGTGGGATTTTCACCTCTAAATTCACTTCTCACAAATGTTAAAAACTATTCCTTGTCCTTCTTGTTTGCAGGTGAAACATGTTACTGATGGACATAGTTCTTGCGTCACCTGCCACAATTGCTCTCAGGCCAACCCCTGTGGTGTTTGTGGAGTTTGGTCGTCAAAATTCTGGGCTTCTGTTAACAAGGTGGTTCTGGCCCAGGCTAGAACACCTCGTTCAGGATGGAAAAAGGTAGCTGTGCCTCCTCAGATATTTCTGAGATTGCACGCTGTGATTCTGTCATGCAGGATGTTGGTCAGCCTTTACGGTAACAGATTCCTCCACAGCTGTTGCTGGTGCTGGTGATGGGATGTCTGAAGTGGGGACTATGGTCTCCCTTCCTTTGGCTCCAGGTGTCACCCTTAAGGCAACAGTTTTTGTCCAGATGAGTTCTTCTGAGGTCCACTCGAAAGCTCTGATTTTCTGCTGGCATCATCTGCAGCTGCTGAGGAATTTGTTCTTGCTGCTCCTATTTTGCATGATAGTCTTCCTCCCATTTCTTCTGTATCTGGTGTGGTTTTGCAGGGCTCCTAGCCTTCCCTGCCTTCTCAGCAAAGCTGTACAGGTTTGTTGCGCCCTGTCTCATCTGCTAGGTTTATTCCTGGCCTGTTGATGTGCTCTGTCACTTCGGCAACAATTCCTTGACCCTCGTCAGGTGAAATCGTTTGTTGTTCCACCTTCCCCTGCAGGTGAGTCAACCAGCAGGATGGGGCTGGGACATTGGCAACCAGGGCCTTCTGTTCGACAGAGGCCAGTGACGGCTCCTGTTAGCTGTCACTCTTGAGACCTTCCTCCGGTGATTTCTTAGTATGCCCCAAGTCTGGCTGTCGATCGACGCTTGTCGTCGGGGTCAGGGGATAGGCAGTTGGGGCCTTTTGTTGCTCAGAGGCCAGTGGCAGCTTCATGTCACAGTTGGGACAGTCCTCCAGTGTTTCCGCACCATGTCCTAGGTCCGGCTGCCGATTGATGTCCGTCATCCGTCTCTCTACAAAATTTGAAGATAGGGCCTTCTGTTTTACAGAGGCCCCAGTGACGGCCCCTGAGCATCACTCTTAGGACTATCCTCCTGTGGTTTCTCATGGTCTCCCCACTCTGTCTGCCGATCGACGTCTGTCGTCCTTCCCTTCTGAGAATTCAGGCTCTTTGTCCCGAAGGGTTCAGCGAGAAGACACTCAGTCGAGCACGACTGCTCCGTCATATTCTCAGTGTGAGCTGAGGCAGGCTGTTCTGGCGCTCACCGGTTGCTTTCTAGCAACCCTCAAGTTGGCTTCCCTGTGCCTCCTGAGGCGTAACCTCCTTGGGTCGGTCATAGATATTCCTCGACTGTCCCTTTGGATGCTGCTCAGCATTCACAGGAGGTTCCTGCTGGTCAGCCCAAGTTGGGCTACATCTCCTCTGCCAAAGAGGATAATGATTTGCTTAAAGGCTATGGTCCCCCCCCCCCCCCCCACTCCCTTGTCAGTCTTGGGGCAGGCTTTAGATTTTGTTTTTGGCTTCTTGCCAGACGTTCAGCCTTCAGACCAGCCCTCAGTTACGGCCTGGCCATGGTTGTCTGTGGAGTGCCACAACCTTGTCAAGCTCCAGGATTGTGTGCCATCTGCAATCGGCTTGGGTTGTTTAGTCCTTCCAAGGCCAACATGCATTCCAAGACCCTGAAGGGTTCCTTCTTTTCTTGATCTGATGCCTTTCTGCCTCCAGTGCGGTTTCATGTATATGAATCTGCCTGTCCACCTGTCTTTCAAGGGTTAAGTACTGTGGACGAGGATTCTTTTTCCCTCAGGTTTGCTAAGCCAAAGTCGGCAGTTCTCCTGATGTCAGTGTTAGAATCAATGCTGGGCCTTTCCTGGGAGATGCTTGGCATATTGTCTCTCGGAGAGCACGTCATCGCCCTGGCTTCTTATCTCCCACCACAAGAGTTTTATGATGCACAGGTGCCGTTGCATGTTTTGTCTCGGGCTCTTATGAACCTGATGCATGTGCACGCCTGCAATATGGCTCATTTGGAGTTTGCACTTCTCCATCTCTTCCTTCTGATCAGCATGCTATTCTAAGGTCTGCTTCTTTGGTTTGACCTCAGCTGTTTCATGGTTCTGAGGAGGCTGTCTGTGATGAGGTTCTCCATCATTTGAAGGACCAGCTTTTGTTATGACTACTGGAACAACCTGCTGCCACGTGTGTTGGTTGTTCCAGGCCCACCAAGCACCCAGCCATGTCGGCCTCATAAGTTACGCAGGCTGTGCTGCCGGCTATGTTCTCCCTCTGCTCAGAAGAAGCATCAACACAGTCAGGCTCACTGGCAGCCTCAGGGAGGAAAGTCTCAGGACTCTGTTGCTTCCTGAGGGGGTGGTTTCTCCTCTCGGGGGCCTCGTCGAGGCCACAAATAAAGGTCAACACCTCAATATGCCTCCAGTCGGGGGAAGGTTGTCGCTGTTTTTCGACCATTGGACAGAGATAACATTGGATCCTTGGGTCCTCAACGTCGTCCAATCAGGTCCAATCAGGTCTATGACTGTCTTTCTGTCAGCACCCCTGTTCATCTCGGGTTCCCCTCCCAACTCTGGTCCCTTCCGAGATCAACAATCCCCTCTCCAAAGAGGTGATTGAGATGGTCAGAAATACCCTTTCTCTGGGGTTCTACAAAAGGAAATGGCCAGCTTTGTCCTGTCATCGATCTGAGTATCCTGAACAAGTCCATCATAGCATTTCGTTTAAGCATGGAGATTTTCAGGTCAGTTTGATGGTTGATTCATCAAGGTGATTTTGCAGCCAGTATCGACCTGAAGGATGCCTATTTCCATGTGCCCATTCACCTGGCACCACGGAAATACCGTTGGTTCTTGTTTCATGGGCCTTCACCCTACTGATATCACATGTGCATGTTTTTCACCGTACTCAGTCGGCTGTGACTTCGTCAACCTACTTGGACAACATCCTTCAACGGCACCCCAATGCTGCTGTTCTGGAGTCTGATGTCCAGCGGCTGCTTGGCCTGCTATCATTGCTGGGTTTCAGAGTCAACTGCGAGAAGTCAGATTTGATTCCTTCTCAGCAATTTCGTCATTTGGGCATGGATTTGGACTCTTTTCACAATGTGGTGTCTGTTCCCAAGGCTCGGACATTAATCCTTTCCGCCTGCACTCTTCTCCAATTCTGTTTCACTCAGTGATGTTATGAATGCGGTTTACTGGAGGAATGCTACTACTACTACTACTCCTTCTACTCCTTTTATCTCCGCTACCTACAACAGCAATCTGAGGACCTTTTTTCTTTAGGCCCTCTAGTTGCTGCTCAGTCTATTGCTCACCCTCGTTGATTATGAATTTTTCAGGGTTTTTTTGTATTTTTTTCACGCAACCATGTTTTCAGGAGCTTCATGCAGCATCTTCTTTCTTTCAGGATGATTTTCAACACTGTGGGTGTTGTGTTTTAGCTTCTGTTCTTTTCTCCTTTTACAGGTTTTGTTGTCGTTCCCTGCCCTCCTTGCATTTTTTTCAGCTGCACTATTGATGGTATTGGTTATGTGATTCACCTCCTCCTATTGTTTATTCAGCCAGTTGTGAACATTTGTGAGTTGGTTGAAAAGAAATTAAATTTTTTTAGTAAATTTTGTTTCTTGACAAATCTACCACAATTGTTTACCAGAAGCCCACCCTTCTAGGGGATATCTTTGCTTCCCCGCTAAATCACAAAACTTCTTGTTGGGGGAAGTTCGGAATTGACATTATGGTAGTTGCGCATGTGCTCGGTAATGCAAGAGGTGTGCAGGGAGAGTGTCTGTAATTTCGAGCACCGGTCTTGCTGGACCCTTTCGATATCTTTATTGTGTTTTTCCACTCTTCTACTTTTCCAAATTCATTTGGAAAAGTTATTAGCTTGAGTTAAGTTCTGAAATAGGGCTTGCACTTACATTCCAGCCAATCGTAAACAATTGTGATAGGTATGTTAAGAAACAAAATTTTCTAAAAAATTAAAATTTTTATTGAATATTTTACAATAATGTTTGTAGTTCTTTGTATTAGATTCAGTTGGGCTTTTTAATTTTTAGCTCACCTGACTTTCAGTCTGGAGAGCTATAGTGATCACTCACTGTCCGTCGTCCGTGAACATGGTGTTTGCATCTTCTCCTCCCAAACCGCTGAACCAATTTAATTGATATTTGAGATAATAGTTTGTTATGACATCGCAATTTGATTTTGTTCAAATCAAGTTGCCTCGCCCCTTGGTAGGGCCACACCCAAAAAGTGTGCTGAAATCTTAAAAAATTGTCTTCTCATGAACCAGCAGTAGCAGAGACTTGATATTTGGTGTGCAGCTTCCTTTTGAGGTGTAGACTCAGATTTATTCAAGAGAAGTTTGTTGGGCTATATTTGCCATCGTTATGGGAGGGGCAAGAATATTTTCCCCTCCCAAAATTTCTATTTTCCAAACCGAGAGGCAGATTTGGACCAAATTTGATATGAGGGCTTATTGGATCATAAGTACTTAATTTATGCAAAAGATTTTTTACCTGTCACCCTTGGGAACCGCAGGAGCTAAAAATAGAAAAAATTAAAATGCCCATATCTCCAAAACTACACGGCACTGAGAATTCTTATTCCATGTGAAGCTTCCTTAGGACCAACAGAATGGAATGATAAAAAAAAATTGCTATCAGTTTTATCATGGGGTACTTTTCTGGGACTTTGAAAAAGTGCTGACTCAGCATTTTTTAACACTGTGGGTAATGGGAAAAACATATAAGACAACTTTTCTCCCAAACCACAGCTCCAAAAGCTTTCAAATTTCACATATAACATCTTTGGAAGATTGTTTCACATGTTTATTGAAATCAATTCCCTGGGTCCATATTTGGGCTTTCTACGTGAGCCCAAATGTTTAAAGTAGTTCAGTATGAGGAATATTTTTTAAAAATCTTCTTTCAGATCTGTCTTAGAAATTTTGGACCAAAATCCGGAATTTTTTTTTTTTTTTCTTTTTTATGCATTTCAGTCAATTTTAAGACAAAAAAAAATTATTTTTCTAACACTGAAAATTTGGGGGCTGGGTGGTACTTAGAAAATTTTGGACCAAAAGCCGGAAATTAGTTTTTTGGTTTTTTATGCGTTTTGGACAATTTTAAGAAGAAAAAAAAATTTTAGGCTGAAAATATTTTGTTTGGGACTTCGAAAATTTCCGAACAAAAATAAAAAAAAATCTCTTTTTTATACGTTTATCTCAATTTTGGGACGTAAAAGTGCAGGAACTGAAAATAGAAGGAAAATCCTGTGTTTTGTGTGGGCACAACTGCTTCATCCAGTTGGTATATGCTTTTCTTAGGATGGGCGTATGCAGCTTATTCAAATCAAGTCCCTGGTTTGATATTTAGACTACCATGTCAGATGAGCACCCCCTGGGGCCTCTTGTTTATCATAAAGTTGGTTTTTATTATTGGATGAAACTATTACTCCTCTTGACATGTCATTTTATAATTTTGTTTCGAGAACAAACACCTATTCAAGGAAAGGCCACATCAAATAATTGAGATAATCATTTAAGAAATTATTTTAGCTACATTGGGACTCTCTGACACCAAAAACCGAGGAAAAATCACATTGCGAGAGGAGTAGTTTAAAAGTTGCAATAGTTTCTGCATTTATCTTTCATACCCATGAATATGACTTACTGCTGGTTTTCTGGGGAATGGTTTCTATATGAAAAGTACCAAAGTGGTCGGAAACATCACAATTTATTTTTCCAGATACTGAAAATGATAAAATAATGTTGGTAAAAATGTGATCAATCAGTGTAGCTGAGTGTGTTGTTAGCCAGGTGGGTTTTGTAATCACAGGTAGGAATCCTTTGCTGAATTAGTACAATTTTCTGTTTTCACATGAGAATCATAATACTGCCCAAAAAAGGTACCCACCCCCACCTATAATACCTGTGGGTATACAAATATCTCCCATTGCAACTTTCCCATTCCTCTGTCGGAGCAGGCATAGATCCTCAAAGCTGGTGAATATTCGCTGGCTATTGACCACTTCATTACTGTGCATATCTGACATATACTGTACCGATTTTGCCAAGTCTGTTTAGGTCACTCTCTGTTGCACTTCTCAGGAATTGAGAGGAATGTTCAGCCTGTTGACCAT
Organism: Pictodentalium vernedei; assembly: GCA_031216915.1. Taxonomy (NCBI): domain Eukaryota; kingdom Metazoa; phylum Mollusca; class Scaphopoda; order Dentaliida; family Dentaliidae; genus Pictodentalium; species Pictodentalium vernedei. Next base: position 591,690,363 of record CM062295.1, on the reverse strand, counting down.
TATAATGGTGGAAACATCATAGTTTGGGCCGGTGTCTGCTCTTGAGGCAAAACTCCACTAATTGCCATCCCCAAAGGTCACCGTTTCCTTGGAAATCGATTTCATTATTTGAACGATAATGCCAGGCATCACCAAGTGAGAATAGTGTGAGAATTCAGAGATATGCAACAGGACATGACCAGGATGGATTTTCCTGCAAAGAGCCCGGACTGCCCGATAGAACATGTGTGGGACACCACCTCCTCATGACATCAACAGTCTATGTCATGCGCTTATAGAGGAATGGGACAAAACATCACATTGAGAGAAATTCGGAAGGTCGACGACAGCATGTGTTAAAGATGCTCAGGCAGTCCCACCAGATACTGAACAACATGACATTTTTTATGTTGTGATGATATCTGCAGTGCCTAATGTTCATTCAATAAAAAAATGCTCTAGAAACCCTTGTTTCACTAATAAGGCATATTCCCCTACTACAAATAGCAGGTTTTCTCTCGTGAGAATTTACTCAATATTAATGTCACCCATTATAAATGAAGATATATTTTCCCGATTTAGTGTGTCAGTTATTTCGTTAGCTGGGTGAAAAAAGTATCAATATAAGCTTTCGGTGGTGTGTTTGGTCAAAATATCATCCCTACAACTTTTCTAGACATATTACCTGTTAACTTCAATAAAAACAGATTCTATGACTTGTGGGATAAAGGCTGATAGGTCATGGCAGATTTTTAAGTTAATATTCGCTTTAGTAAAAAACTTGACTACGCCTCTACCGTCGTCACCATCAGGGCAGTTGTTTTTAATAAGTTGATGATAGCCATCAAGAGAATATGATATGTTTGAGGGGACATGAAAAATTTATTAGTTATTATTGTTTGTTAGTTAAAATGTCAAATTTATTTTTGGTCCTTTCAGGTTAAACAAAAGGTTGTGTAGGGTTTCCCAGTGACCATTAATGCTCTGGCAGTTAATATGAAAAAGTGAGAAAGATTGATTTTCGTTATTGAGCTTGCATAGAAATTTTTCTGGCAAATAATAATTACTTTCGTATTTATAGTTATTGAATGGAAAATCCTCAATATCATCAATAGAAGAGGTTTTATTATTATACTGGGCCACAAAATCATATTTCTAATCAGTCTGAACCTCGTCTAAGGTTATATTACCTGCCATGGAAATTGGCAATACTGTTGTCACCAGCTTCAGCATGTGCACAATCTAATAGCATTATACTATTTGAGGTGTATTTGGTAGTCTGATTTCATGTGCACATATAAAATAGGATGGAAGTTAAAATAGTCAATAATAAAAAAAAGTAATTAACCCTTTACATAACACGAAAAGCAGACGACAATTGCAAATAAAATTCTTGAATAACTCATTTTTTTTTACTTTTTACATCAAAACTATAGCTTATGACCCCTCATTGGAACGAGCACAATGAGCTCGTTCCAATGAGGGGTCATAAGCTATGTTTTTGAATCAAAAATTGAAAAAAAAATAATGAAAATCGAATGGCAATTTTTGTGAATAGCGCTGGCCAGTTTTGGCCATTACACTGGGTAAAGGGTTAAAGTGAATACAAGAGAAACAAAAATATGCATAATTATATTTATGAATGAGTAAGAATGGACTTACGAACGTTGGAGAATGAAAGGATGTCTATTTTGTTGTGTTTAACGAATTTATTTTCCGATGAATACCAAGGAGTATGCAATACTGAAATGGTTCACATAGTCTCCCCCGACACTTGTATCGGAAGATAATTTATCACATTATTACATGGAGGGAGCGTTTCTGTAAAAGCATGTAGAGGGAGGATAGGTTGGACCTGTTAATCATAGCTCTTATGGTTACAATGCATGTAATTGGTTAGGTTTGATGTCCACTACTAATCAGTACAAATTGATCAAATAATCCTCACATTAAATTTTACACTATTGGGGTACTGAGGGACAACCCCCACAGGTATGAGCTCGAATTCCCAACATCACAAACAGGTAGATGAAATGGAAATAAAGCTGTTCCGATCTTATTACAAGAGCTTATCAATGTCAGTTCTCCAAATGAAGTACAAGAATTCCACAAATAGCTCAGTCCGGTGAAGGGTCACATTGCACGTGCATGGTTTAGGTGGTTTGGTGTCCAAAGCTAATCAATATAAATTGATGAAATAATTCTTACATTAAATTTATTTTATTGGGGTACTGAGGGACAGACATAGCAAGCCCCGACAGGACAAGCTCATTGAGGTCTTTCCAGTGGTGATGACCTCGTCCTGTTCACTTCTTGAATTTCCAGTTTATTCAAACAAGTTAAAGAAATGAGATTGTAACACCTGTTTGACAACATTATTTCTCTATAAAGGGTATGATATATATCTCATTGCGTTAAAATTGTGCATTCATTTCATTTCAAAGTTTCTTTCATAGGTTAAAAACTGGCCAGAGGATTTTAGTACTTACATATGACATAATTGAAGATGATCTTTTGAACAGATGTAATCAATCATATTTCTGCTCTGTCCTCAGTTTAGTTCAGCCCCCACCAGGGGTAACTGCATTGTGTCCTTGGGCAAGGCACTTCATCCCGATGGTCCATGGTGGCATTGTGTACTAAGGCATACTGCACATTGATGGTGCTCTTGTCTTCAACCAATGCTACCTTGCTTGTGTGGAGTAGTACGTTGGGGAGTCTGACAGTTGCTCACCATTATGTGGTGGTTTTCTCCGGATACCCTGGCTTCCTCCACTCATAAAACTGTCCAAGTAGAGGTGGCCATGGTTGTTGAAAATGTCATTAAACCCCAATAAATAAATTAACATCATTCAAGGCACAGATCAAAACCTTATTCAAGCAAGTGTTCTCTGAACTTTAGTCAAAGAGCAATATCCCGTGAATTGTAGGCTTAACTGTTTGAACTTGCAAGACTGATTATTCAGTCCAAGGCATATTTTCGTCCCATTTTTGTCTTATTATAAGAGGTCTATACATGGGATACTGATGATAAAATAATAACTGCTGTCTGCAGCCAGATGGCTGCAGTCTGCAGTTATTATTTTATCCTCTCCATATATTGATATTGGACTGACCCATCTCACTGTAAATGTACAGAAAGGCTACCATTCTAGGAAATGAGGGTTTAAATGGTTAAACAGTTATTATATTATTAATAATTTTTAATTCAGCTCAGTCTCATAAAGTTCAGTGGTTAATCATCTGCATACTGATGTCAGAGAGTTTCAAATAGCCCTTTTTTCCCCCATGATGCATCTTGGAATTTTACCATGAAATAAAGGTGGAAGGAAGTGTTCCCTAAAGAGATGTGATCCAATAAATTGTTACTAGACCAGTTTTAATTTGGTTAATCTCTTTAGTGGTTTTGTTGGTGATGGTGGGCTGTTGCTAATCACTGTCCCTTTTATAGTAATATTGTTAGATATATTTACCAGTTTGGGCGGATAAAGTGTCCGCATATTGTTGTGATCATTTATCCATTTTGGGATGGATAACAAAGCCCACAACTTATTGGATTCACAGACAGCACATTTGAGAGACATGAAACAGAGTATCTCATCAACGCATCATTAGAACTATCCCACACACAATCTAGTCACACGATAACAAGAATAGAAAAAAGAGAGTAAAGTCCGGATTATACAAATACTATATGGGGAATCTGGAAATGCATCGCAACATGTGTATCAGAAAACAGGCAGAAAAACACTGAATATACTCTCTACAAACACTGCAACCACTCAGTCTCAATCAAGCCTGAAAATAAGCAATCTGTCATTTATAGAATGAGGTTCCCAGAGGGTTAATTTTCTGATGCTACCGGTATCCCATACAGTGTACCAGTTCATCCTCTGGGTTCCTCTTGCTGTTTACGTTTGAGCCCTTGATTCAGACTGAGGTTCACAGAGGGTAAATTTAGTGATTCTACCCTGCTGTGCAGGGTTGCATCACCAAATTTACTCTCTGGGATCCTCATTCTGAAGATGACAGTCTGCTTATTTTCAGGCTTGGTCCAAATAGTCTTGACTGGGGTGACCTCGCAGTTTAGCAATTTAACCAATTCTACCTCCCATTCCGACCTGAGGAGGCTACGCGAGATAAGCGCATGCGCATGGACGTCCCCTTGAAGCATTCCTGCAAGCAGATAGTTCTAAAAGTTTTTTACTCGCGTGTTTATTTCATTTTCTATAGTTATATTGTTCCTAAAAGTTAAAAAATTTGTTTCAATCATTGTGAAGTGGATTCAAGAACGTCGTTTTCTATAGTTATATTGTTCCTAAAAGTTAAAAAATTTGTTTCGATCATTGTGGATTCAAAAACGTCGTCGAGAAGTTACCAACATCAATTAACACTCTTTTCAGCATCATTTTTGGATTTAATAATCACATGGGCGAAATGCCATTATCAAAGTCTGAATCACTTCCATCCAACACTGCTACTGCTCCGAAAGAAGCGTATGTTGCTTCTTCCTTTGAAGCAGGGCAAGGCCCTGCTGACTTGCTGGCACAGAATGCCATTCAGGACACTATATTTAAAGGCATGAACAGTCTTTGTCATGAAAAGGCCGAAAGGGCTGAGAGCACTGCGAATCGGAAAACTGGGAAAGGCAGCAAGACAAAGAACACCAACTTGCGAAAGGCGAATGGTGATAAATCGCGAAATGCAAATAGTGAACCGGTAACGGACATTGTGCAGGACATGCACGCATCTGTTTCATGTGCGCAGGCAGACCAGGAAATAATCAAAATAAAAACAATGACCTGGATTTAATTAAAACTCAACTTTCACAGCTTCTTGCAACTGTGGGACAATTGGCACGAGTGGTGCAAGAACTAAAGGGTGCCTATGACAACTATAATAGCATAGAACCAGAGGAACAGTTGTCATATCTTGATAAAGGGGATGACTTAGAACCGGAAGTGGACGTAACTGCCCCCGGTGGAGACGTGTCTACAGACAACAACATTTTCGCAATTCTGGAAAAGTCTGTGCACTAGGATGAGACGACTGGCGTTAACATTAACCCTCAGCGGGCAAAGCTTACAACGCAACTACTGGAGCATGGGATGGATAAAGACACCAAACAAACTGCCTTTGATAACATTCAGAGACCGGAAGATTGCCCGAGACTGGATGTTGTCAAAGTAAATCCAGAAATTTTCAACTCTGTGTCAAAATCTACCACAACACTGGACATTCTTCTACAAAAAATTCAGAGGTCACTTTTGAAGTGCACCACCATAGTTATCAACCTGCTAAATGCTTTTGTTGAAGGTGAAGGAGGGAGGGGTGAAACACCTGACCCCCATAATGAGGAGCCTATCAGATGCTGTTGGGCTCTTAGCCGACTCAAGCCATCACTTGGATGTAAAGAGAAAAATGCTGTTCAAGCCAGAACTTAGTGACGAATATAAATCCCTTTGCAATGAACAGGATCCTATTGGCACACAACTGTTTGGGGATGATTTGGCACAAACTGTTAAAGACCTGTCTGAAACGAAGTGGCTCACCACCAAGGTTACTAAGCCAAGAACAACAGACAGACATCAGCCCTATCAACCCCGAATGGGCACATCTGGACAGTCCAAATTTCCTTTTTTAGGCCAGCGAACAGGGTACCGCCAACGATACCCATACTCCAAGAACAACACATCAGCTGGGTTTCAGAACAAGGGCATGAATGCATACAAAAACGACCACAAGAAACAGTAACAAATAGGACAACTGGCAGTAGTAACCCTGTATATAGCACAAATGTAAATACTTTTATAGCTGGAAATATTAAGTTTAATATGTGGCAATCTTTAAGTAGTGATCCATGGCTTCTTTCCCTCGTAAAAGGCTGTACATTTGAACTAGATGAATAGCCTTTTCAGCCTATTGAACCTAAAGAAATTTGGTTTCAAGCTCATGAGAAATCAGCCATTCAAGCTCAGACACATGATTTTGCAGATAAAGGAATCATTGAAAAATGTATAAAGGAAGATGGAGATTTTATATCTAATATTTTTTTCTGTCCTAAGAAATCCGGATCTTTTCGGCTAATTTTGAATTTGAAAAATTTCAACAAATTTAAAAAATATCAGCATTTTAAAATGGATACATTGCAGTCTTGCATAGAATTGATGAGACCGAATTGCTTTATGGCATCAGTTGACCTAACGGATGCATATTATTCAGTACCGGTGCACAAAAGCTATAGAAAATATTTAAAGTTCAAGTATCATTCAACTTTCTATCAATTTACTGTCCTTCCGAATGGCCTGGTATGTGCACCTAGGGTGTTTACAAATTTGTTAAAATCTGTGTTTACAAAATTGAGGGCACAAGGTTTTATATCGAGTGGTTATCTGGATGATTTCTTTTTAACAGCGACAGAACGTAATGATTGTAAGCTTAATGTAGAAGGCACTTGCGACCTGCTTCAGAAGCTTGGGTTCTATATTTCATATGAAAAACCTATTACAATACCCACACAGGTGATAGAACTTTAGGGGTTTATACTCGATTCTACAAACATGACAGTTTCTATCAGTACAGAAAAGAATGAGAAATTAACAACTTTAGGGAGGAGCATTTTGGCTCTTTCTGCACCTTCCATTCGCCACATAGCCAAACTCATTGGCCTCATGGTCTCTTATTGTCCAGGAGTCGAATATGGAGCTTTACATTATTGACACTTGGAAATTGAGAAAAATGAAGCACTTGTGCAGGCTAATGGTAATTTTGATGCTACATGTACACTGTCTGAGGATGCTAAATGCGATATTACCTGGTGGTTAACATATGCTTTCCAAAGCCCACAGCATATTTGTCATGGGAATCCACAAATAATAATAATCCAAACAGATGCATCTGGCTCGGGCTGGGGTGTTGTTTTGGAAAGATAGGACTGCAGGGGGCAGATGGAGAGGAAGAAAAATTTCATATTCATTATTTAGAAATTTTGAAAGCAGCATACTTTGGTTTGCAGACCCTTTGTCATGAAATTTCGGATTCACATATACAACTTCAGATAGATAATGTCACAGCCATAGCTTATATCAATAACATGGGAGGGACCCACTCATGTACCTGTAATTTTATGGCTAGAGAAATCTGGAACTGGTGTGTTCCCAAGAAAATTTGGTTGTCGGCAACGCATATTGCTGGTAAAAGTAATGTGGAGGCTGACAGATTAAGTCGTTTAACAAACAGTAGAACAGAATGGAAACTGGAGCCAAAAATATTTTCAGAGATCGTTAAGAAATGGGGCTTACCCAATATTGAAATGTTTGCATCACGATTGAATTTCCAATTTGAACCATATGTTTCGTGGCAACCAGATCCAGGTGCTCTAGCTGTAAATGCCTTTACTTTAAACTGGGCTAATAAATTTTCCTCCATTTAGTCTTATCCACAAGCGCTCACGAAAGTATCGAACGACCAGAGCAAAGCGATTCTTATCGTACTTTTGGGGAAATACAAGTTTGGTTTCCAGTGTTTCCAGTGTTGATATCACTGCTAATAGATCTGCCAGTTTTGCTGCTCAAGAAAAACATTTTGAAGCTGCCATTTGACCAAGCAGCGAAACATCCGACAAACAGGAATTTCATCAGCAGCTCAAGATATCATCTTTTCATCATGGAGAAAAAGTTCAATTTCGCAATACAAAGTGTATCTGGATAAATGGATCAGATTTTCCAAACAACAAAATTTCAGTACCATGTCTCCGACTGTGAACAACATCATTGAATTCCAAACACATCTTTTCCAAAGTGGATTACATTACAGTGCTATCAACACTGCACGCTCTGCCTTATCACAATTTGTAAAATTTTCAGACTTGGAGTTTGTTGTGGGAGAACATCTGTTAATACGGCGATTTCTCAGAGGCACTTTTGTGAAAAGGCCTGTTTTAGCTAGATATAAAGATATCTGGGATGTAGATATTTTACTAACCTACTTGAAAAAATTGTCACCAGCAAAATGTTTAAGTTTGAAACAATTGACTCTAAAAACAGTGGTCTTATGCGTGCTGGTTACTGGACGGAGATGTCAAACTATTACTTTTATGAATTGTGACTACATGGTACAGGGGAAAGAGCTATTATACATTTCACATACATGACTTGATAAAACAATCAGCTTCAGGAAGAGTGCAACCTTCGCTAAAACTGCAATCTTTCCCAGCGGATAGACGCTTGTGTGTGGTCACATATTTAGATGCTTATATTAAACGAACTCAGCCTTTTCGTAAAGACAAGAGACTTTTTATTAGTTTTTGCAAACCATATCAGAGGGTTTCAAAAGACACTGTAGCACGCTGGATCCGAACCGTTATGCTTAAGGTAGGCATAGACACTACAGTGTTCAAACCGCATAGTTTGCATGCTGCTTCCACCAGTATAGCCTTGCACAGGAAATGTGACATCAACACCACCATGGCATCAGCAGGATGGTCAAATTCTTCAACATTTGCAAAGTTTTACTGCAAACCAGTACAGAAATCAAAAGGATTCGCTGACTATGTGTTGGCAGCGAAGTAGAGAGGTATGTGAATTCTGTTTACTTTAGACCATATACATATATAAGAGTTGCATGTTTAATCAGACTCTCAGTTTGGTCTTGTGGGCTTTGAAGTCTCGCATAGCCTCCTTAGGTCGGAATGGGAGGTAGAATTAAAAAATTAAACGAGACTTACCTGTAAAGTGAGTTTTGATTGTAATTCTACCGACTCATGTTGACTAAGGAAGCTAAGCGCCTGCCCACGTTCTTTGACAAAAACGTTTACCCAACCCATCGATAGTGACCACAAGACCTCACGCTGTGAATAGGAAAAACGTTGAACAAACTGAATTACCAGTGACTTTTGAATGTCAGAATAATTAAAGTCTCAAAGGGTTAAACAAAAATAAATAAATAATCAAATCTAGTTGTGTAAGAAAGTACATGATTACTTGCAAGAGTGAATTGATCTCCAAGATGACCGAAAATGTCCCAACTGTCATAATTATTGAAGGGCGGGTTCACACCCCCTTAGTTTTGCCCCTACACATGAAAAAGTGCTCTGCAGTAGAAGATTCACTGTTAAGACTTAATTTATGGTTTCATGACAAGATAGGAAGTGATAACTACAGTTGACATTTGTCAGTAATATGATTATATCATAAATATCTGTATTTTTTAAATATTGATTTTGTTGAGACACAATCGGATAACATTTAGTAGTACTTAGCTCCATGTCATATGTTTAAGAAGATAGATTTTTATTCTAGGTGTCCTCATTCAATATGTTTACCTTCTTATGACATGTGTTTCCAGTAGCTGTAATTGATCTAGACAAAATGTTTTGATTATATCTTACAATACCTGTCTGAATATCACTTGTTTAAGGTAGTACACAATTAGTATTTCTTTAGTATAGTAATTAGGACCTGATAACCAGTGGAAGTACTAGTATTTAGAAATCCAGGGGTGCGGTGGCATTGCGGTAACCGGTTCTCATCAGATCACCGAAGTTAAGCAACATCGGTTAATCACTGGATGGGAGACTGTCTGAGCGATCAGTTTGGACTCCTGTGATGTGTCCTTGGGCAAGGCACTTAACCTCGATTGCCCACATGGGGGCACGATGACGCAGTGTACTAAGGCGTTCTGCACGTCGATGGTATGCATGTCTTCAAACAATCTAACCCTGCCTGTGGTGCAGTGCGGAGTTACGATGTTGGGGAGCTGGCAGCTGCTCGTCGTTGCTCGGTGGTTCTCTCCGGGTACTCCGTCTTCCTCCACCCGTAAAAGTGTCATGGTCATGATTAGCCATTGTGCATAAGTATATGACCTTAACACCAATAACTAAATAAATATTTAGAAATCCCTTGCCTAGAACGTGGAAAGGCTTTGAATACTTGAACCTTCCTTGAGAACCCTTGAAAAATGAGATATCTGGTGATCAGAAGAGAATCTTTTGAGCAATACAGTGGAGTTCACCTAACTGTATATCTCGCAATTGATTAACTCTGTTCATAAATATAATTCTCAAACATCAAACTATTTACCATACCTTCAAAACAAATTTGACTGTTAACCCTCTGCACTCTGATGTCAAAATACCAAAGTTTTCAGCCGTAAATGTTTCCCCCAATGCAACTCAGAATTTAAAAAATTATATCTTGTTTGACAGAGCTCATTGAGCTCTGTCAAACAAGATATAATTTGTTAAATTTTTCATGCTGCATGGGCAATATGGAATCAACGGCGAAAACTTTGAAATACCAACAGAATGCTAGGAGTAAACTAGTTGAGTGCTAGAAGCCACTATCAGGGTTTTCCAAAAAATGAGGGTACCAGAGCAAAAGCCAATGTTTTCCTCACTCATGTTTCATATTCAGTTAAATGCAAATAATATTGTGTTAATATAAATATGTTCTATTGCAGATTATTGGAGAGTGCTCAAGCCAGGTACTCTCCAATAATTTGAGATAGAACAAATTTTGAATACAAAATTCAGACAACCAAAATAACCTAGCCCTCAACCAGACTGGTATAGAGTAATCTCCTGTTAATTGAATAAAAAGTCTTACAGGTGTAATGGCTCAATGGTTAGAGCATTGGGCTGTAAACTGAAAGGTTGACACTTATTCGATCCTGACCAGTGGTAATTAGGTTGTGTTCTTGGGCAAAACACTTCATCCTGTTTGTTCATGTGGGGGCATGGTGGCATTGTGTAAAAACATTTCATCCTAATTGTTCATGTAGAGGCATTGAGGGCATGTGTAAAAACACTTCACCCTGATTGTTCACATGGGGGGATGGTGGCATTGTGTACTAAGGCTCACTGCATGCTGATGGTACTCTGTCCAACAGGATATGACTCTGGTTGTTAAAAATGTTGTTAAACTCCAATATAAAAATGAGCAGTCTTTTATATCTTGCTTGACAGAGCTCAGTGACAACAAGATATAATAGAATAAATGCTTAGTTTATCACTGGAATACAGGGTTTCAGGAAAATGACCAAATTTCTTTTAAATGCATGCTCCTGTTAATTGGGTATTCTGTTAACTCTTAACCTAACAAATTGACCATATCCACCTTCGACATTTACAAATTAAGCAGTTTAAAAACAAATTTTTTTTTTAAAATGTCAACAAAACCATATCATGACCCCTCATTGGAACGAGCTCATTGAGGTCATTACAATGAGGGGGTCACATAATATGGTTTTGTTAAAAGTTTTTGCAAATTTAAAAAAAAAAATAATTAAAATAATAAATTTTGATATTGTGTGCATTGGGTAAAGGGTTAACAGTGATCCACTGAATCTAGCTTGCTGAGAGCAGGATACTACTGGAATGGATCATGTCTGCTGGAAGGGGTGGGGGATCGCAGTGGCTCATTAGGTACCAACTTGGGGAACTAAGGCGTACTGCATCACCATTGTGCACCTGTCTTCAAACACTGCTTACCCTGCTTGTGTGGTGTTAGTATGTTGGGGAGCTGACAGTTGCACGCCATTTCTCGGTGGTTCTCTCCGGGTACTCCGACTTCCTCCACCCGTAAACTGTCATGGTCATGTTTAGCCATTGTGCAGATATATATGACCTTAAACACCAATAAATAAATAAATAAGTAAATAAATAAATATCTTGTCTGCCAAATAGAATGATATCCATGCATCACATGCAAAAGATTGTGGATGTGACTGTGACATTGGAATAGGAAATATGTAGCACCTGCCTCTTTGCTTTTGTCCCCAAAAATATGTCAAAATCCTTGAATGTCTCAAATTGACTTCACCTTCAAGTACCATTTCACAGCATAAAATCGTAACAATTTGTTGCCACAATCCAGTGACCTTTTGACCCCTTCACCCTGGTTAGCATTGTGCACCATCAATATGCAGTATGCCCTTAGTACACAGTGCCACTGTGCCTCCCCCCCCCCCCCCCCCCCCCACCTCCTGTGGACAGTTGGGATTACGTGCCTAGCCCAAGGATGCAATGCTGTTATCCCTGGTAGAGAATAAGAATGTATTGTGTATGTTTCTAAGAAATCTGGCCATTCTATTTAACCCTTCACCCAACACAGACAATATAAAAATTTATTATTTTAATTTTTGTTTTTTTCAAATTTTAAAAAAAAATTCAACAAAACCATGTCATGGGATCTTTTATTCGATCAAGCTCATTGAACTCATTTCTGATGAGGGGTCACGTGATATTGTTCTGTTTACTTTTTTTTTTTAATTTGAAAAAATAATATTTAAAATAATAAATTTTGATATTGTCTGCATTGGGTAAAGGGTTACTAAAGCATTCATGTTTACTAAGTTGCTAATAAAGATAAATGGTGCTGAATTCTACTGCAGTTCATTGAGCTCATTCCGGTGAGGGTTCAAATGATGTGGTTTTATTGACATTTTTTTTAATTTAAAAAAAAATAATATTTTACAATAATAAATTTTTATATTGTCTGCATTGGGTAATGGGTTAACAAAGCATTCATGGCTTATGTTTACTAAGTTGCTTAGATAACAAAGATAAATGTCACTTGCTTCTAATGCAGTTCATTAGGCAAGGGTCAGTAACATTCAACAATATGAAAACTGCATTTGCCCTAACATGTGAGACCAAATTGTCAATCCTATTAAGAGATGTACTTACTTGACAAATAAGTGGTGCAATCCGGATTACTCTAAGATAAAGTATGAGATCAGCATTAGTAATTGGAATTTACTGGTGTGAATAAACAGACAAAATGTGTTTGATCTTAGAAGAATCTGTGTATGCTGTAAACGTGTCAATACAACGGCAGCTTGTAAAATATTAACGATATAACCTCCATGAAGTGGAGCAGTGCTTGTTCACTGTTGTATACAAGTTCTGCTTTACAGGTACAATGCCCTCCTGGGAACTCCAGGAAGTGGAGCAGTGCTTGTTTACTATGGTATACAAGTTTACTTTACTGGTAAAATAGGACCTGGTAATCAATGCCTGGGGTGGAAGTCCTCTCAGCTTTGCAACATAGGTTTAAATGATTGGTTAAACTTGACATTATTCCAAATTTGAAATTACGCTGTGGCCATTAGATGATGAAAGTGAAACAACATTGAATAAACAACTAAACTGGTAAAATAAGACCTGGAACCAATATATGAAACTTTTACAATTGTATTGTATTTTCTACCTATTAATATAACCGACTAAAATGAATCTTTAGCATTTTAAAAGATATGACAATTTAAAAGATCTTTGAAAATGCTAATGGTTCATTTTAACCCATTTAAGGTCATAACTAGAAAATACAATTCTAGAAAGTAGAACTGGATAAGTTTTATAGTATTGGTCCCCTGATAACCAATGCCTGGAGTGGAAGTCCTCTCAAGTTTGCAGCTTAGGTATAAATGATTGGTTAACCCCCTGCACACTGTTGTCAAAATATCTAAAGTTCAGGGTGCAAATATTTCCCATAATGCAACTAGAAATTTAACCAATTCAGTCTTGTTTGACAGAGCTCAGTGAGCTCTGTCAAACAAGACTGACTTGGTTAAATTCCCAGTTGCATTATGGGAAAAATGTCTACTTCAAATCTGGGTATTTTGATATCAGTGTGCAGGGGGTTAAACTTAACATCGTCCCTACTTTGAAATTATGCTATGACCATTAGATGCTGAAAGTGACTTTAAACAACAATGAGTAAATTACTAAAGTGGTAAAATAACCAATTCCTGAGGCGGATGTCTTCAAGAGTGGGCAACATAGGTTTAAATGACTGGGTGGATCGACTTGACTTCATACCTATGTTGCAGTCATGACGCAACCATAGCTGCTAAAAAAGATCTTAACCCCCTCTCACACTGATGTCAAAAAATCAAACTTTCAATCTGTAAAATTTTCCCAAAATGCAACTATAAATTTAGCCAATTCAATCTTGTTTGACGGAGCTCACTGAGAGCTCTGTCAAACAAGACTGAATTGGTTAAATTCCTAGTTACATTATGGGCAGAAATTGGAATTTGAAATTTCCTAATTTTGTCTTCAGTGTGCAGGGGGTTAAACATGAATAAATTAATCAGATGCATTTCCTGAATTTATTTCAGATTTTCCAAACAAAAATTTGAGGAAATGAAATGGAACATACAGTCAGCTAAATAGGCTTGTAGTTTTGACAATCACAGGAGGGTGACTAACACCCCCGAGAATAAAGTTTTGAGGAGGTGCAATGGGGGATCTCTGAGATGTTTGGAAGTGCTTGTTCTCTCAAACCACTGCCCCAGTCAGTGAAAACAAAGTATATAATAAGTGAAAAATTATTGTTAAAAATTCTGTAAATCACTTTGTGAAGAATCAATGTGCCTTTGTCATGTGAGCTCTTAAGGCCATTTGGGGCCTTCTCTTATTATTTTTCATTCATTGTGTAACAGATCAAGAGACAAGTGTAGGAGCCGAGGCTCAAACCGTTGACCTCAGAACACAAAGCAACCGAATTACCACAAGACTAAGAAATCTGGAGCAACCAGACTGCTTGTAAATGGCTTTTATACCCTAGCCACTGCATCACTCTCAAGGTCTATTGTGATTCAACCCCAGTGAATTGAACCCCAAATACCCCCTCGAAACATTCACAATGCTTTACCACAGCACATGCAATGCTACCAACTGCTGAGGGCTAGTCAACAGCATCAATATAACAGATTGAGAGAGATGTGCAGGAGTTGACGCTCAAACCATTGGCCTTTTTCACACAAAGCAACTGATTTACTACAAGATTAAGAGATGTGGACCAATCAGGCTTGTTGGTAATTGGCCTTTATACCTTGACCTCTACCAGGTTACAACATGTTTTGTTCTGGACTTTAAAACTGCCCAACGTAGGCAAACATTTAATGAATCCGAAAGATTGATTTCAGCCAAGTGATATGAAACGTGGGTACTGCAAACAGAATTTATTGGATTTTACAGCTGAATAACAGAAAACATTTCAATTCATGGGGGTCCTGTCTGTCCCTTTCAGGAAATGCAGTAGTTGTGTCTAAACTGAAGAATCACTAATGCATGGTATTGCATTAATCCCATATATGGCATCATAACTGTGCTGCCAACAACATTTGTGTTGTAAATCAATGTCCACTGTCTCTGGACTGGGACAAAGGACAAGAATCAATGATTATCCATAATCATTATATACTCATTCAGTGGTTTATCAGAATCCTGATATATGTTCACTACATTAACCCATTGCACCTGAAAAGCCACTTTTCCTGGCCATGATCATGATACAAAATGAATTTATAAAGCAGGGGATGTGGTGGCTCAGTAGGTAGAGGTGCAGGCTGCAAGCCGAGAGGTCTTCGGTTAGAATCCCATCTGCTCTACCACGTTGTGTCCTTGGGCAAGACACTTCAACTTCACCCCCCATTAATGCCCATGTGGGTGCATGGGTGACGTTGTGTACTAAGGTGTACTGCACGTCTGTCTTCAACCAATGCTAACCCTGCTTGTGTGGAGTTAGTATGTTGGGGAGCTGACAGTTGCTTGCCATTGCTTGGTGGTTCTCCCTGGGTACTCCAGCTTCCTCCACCCGTAAAACTGGCATGGTCATGATTAGCCATTGTGCAGAAATATATGACCTTAAACACCAATAAATAAATAAATATTTATAAAGCAGAAGGCTGCTCAGTGAATTTGTATGGAAGATCAATCAAGATTTTCTATGTGCAGCCCCAAGGCTACACATTGAAAACTTTGATTGTTCTTCCCTAAGTAACAAATATAGACTCGACCAATTGATGGGTCTGTACTAGCATGGAATATACCATCAGTGTCCAAAGGTAAACCCATTTACCTAATGTAATGGCCATGTATTCCTAGTGCTATTGAAGGCTGCAAATTAGCATTCACATGCTGTTCTTGTCCAACCCAGATTGGCCAGTTATCCAGCATTATATATGGGTGGCAGACATTTTGGACCATATCAGTGCATCTATGTCTTGTATGTCCATAAGTGGAGGTCAGGTATTCTCTGTTAGACTAATTACTGGGTATACCAGGAAGGAACCCCCTCAACCTCTAGTCTCTGTAACACACCTTGCCACCTCAAACCTACTTGGGCTCAGAACCCAGGTACTCCCAAGGTGATAGGGAGTCTTCTGGAGACTTGGAATTGAAATCGTTCCTGTGAGGAATGTGTGTGTCCGACTCCAAATACATGTTGTCAGGTACAATCTTGTTGGTTATTTCCCAGCTCTATGTTGTTCACAAAAATCACCATTCAAATTTTATTCTGTTTTTTCAATTTTTGTATCAAAAACAAAGCTTATGGCACAACCTTCTTTGGAAAGAGCTTTTTCCAGTAAGGAGGATGGATCATGAGCATTGTTTTGAAGGTAGAAAATGAAAGTTTACAAAATATTTGTGCACAAATTGTCACCCAGTCATGTTAGGTGAAGACATGAACATCAATGATGAATGATCATTTGAAACCTGATAATTTTGCTCAGTGCTTCACATTCTCGTATAGTTAGTTACTTTAGTCTGGAACTGTAGTTTGTTTCTGAAAATTGTTCATTTTGCAGGAGAGCATGTTGATTTTTTTAATGATAGGAATAAAAGTAATTTATTGCATACTTTCTACCCAAAAAGCTGGTTTATTTTTCCCGTGCAAGGAAGGGATATAGTGATGGGCTCCAATCCATCCATCCATCTGTCCATCTGTCGTCCATCCATCTGTCCATCCATCCATCTGTCCATCAATCCATCCATCTGTCAATAGTTATCAGATTTGGATAAAAGTTTGTATGCTGCTTTATACTAACAATGTCTTTGAAAAGTTTGATAACCACTTTCTTTCGATGAGAACTGAAGGAGTTATTTCACTACATTTGTTGATTTTTTCCTGCAATTGCATTATTTATGCAATAACTTTAAAAGTTGGCCCCAGATTTCATTAACAATTTATAACCTGCTTTATATTAACCCTTTGAACACTGGTGGTATCTTCCATGCCAGTTAAATGGTAGAAATAGGAAGTGTCCACATCCATTCTTTGGTGGTAGAGCAATTAATATTTTCAACGTGCAGCCTTCGGGCTGCACGATGAAAATATTAATTGTTCTACCACACATATTCACTTAGTAGCCATCCTACTTGATGAAATTATGACATATCATATTCCTGGACCGGAAAAGCAGCCTCTAGTGTTGAAAGAGTTAACAATGTCTTGCACAAGTTCAAAAACCTACAAGATTTCTAAAAACATATTCAGAAAGTTCTTGCCCTTGGTGAATTTTGCTTGACATTTCGTTGTTTATGGATTAACTTGAACAGTAAACATCCAATTTCAGTTAATTTCAATATCATGTTGTATATTAACTGTTGAGGGCTAGATTATTTTTAGTGGTCTGAATTTATTATACCCCACACAACGAAGTTGCAGGGGTATAATGTTTTTGACTGGTCCATCCGTCAGTCTGTCAGACAGTCCTACTTGTTTTCCGGACTTTTTTTCTACACGCTTCCAGATATTGAGCTGATTTTTGGTATGTGAGTCTAACATGGTGGCCTACAGATCAAGTTCGCATTTTGTTCCGCTCCACTGATTTTTACCAAAATTACGGCCCTTGGACTCTGAAAAATTCATTAAAATAACAGTTTTCCGGACTTTTTTTCTACACGCTTCCAGATATTGAGCTGATTTTTGGTATGTTAGTCTGACATGGTGGCCTACAGATCAAGTTTGCATTTTCTTCTGCTCCACTGATTTTTACCGAAATTACGGCCCTTGAACTTTGAAAAGTTCATCAAAATTACAGTTTTGCGGACTTTTTTCCTACACGCTTCCAGATATTCAGCTGATTTTTGGTATGTTAGTCTAACATGGTGGCCTACAGAACAAGTTTGCGTTTTGTTCCGCTCCACTGATTTTTACCAAAATTACGGCCCTAGGACTCTGAAAAATGCATCAAAATTACAGTTTTCTGGACTTTTTTTCTACACGCTTCCAGATATTGAGCTGATTTTTGGTATGTTAGTCTGACATGGTGGCCTACAGATCAAGTTTGCATTTTGTTCCGCTCCACTTATTTTTACCGAAATTATGGCCCTTGAAGTGACTTCGAATTTGTTCATGAAGTAAAACAATAATCTGTTTCACTTTTTGTGTATAAACACTGTTATTTGGGATAGCAATTCTAAATCTGACACCTTTTTTATAAACAAGCGTACACTAAATTTAATCAGCAAAGACCTAGTGTGACCTTACATTATTTACAATGTGTGTTGGAAAGATCAAATTGGATTTAAAAAGGTTGGTATCATTAAATCTTAACATGGCTCCACATTTCAATTAAAATTAATTCTGCTTGAATTCTTTCAATACCATTGAAACTGCAGAACACTGTTTTCTGCAGTATTCCTAGAATCTATGTTTATTTTTAAAAAATGATTAGAGCTTGAAATATCGGGGCGCGTGGGGTATGTGAGCGTGCTCACTAAGGTTCTATATTTATTAAAAATCTATTTTTAGCTCACCTGACTTTCAGTCAGGAGAGCTATAGTGATCACTCACCGTCCGTCGTCGTCCGCCATCGTCCGTCGTCGTCCGTCGTCGTCCGTGAACATGGTGTTTGTGTCTTCTCCTCCCAAACCGCTGAACCAATTTAATTGATATTTGAGATAATAGTTTGTTATGACATCACAATTTGATTTTGTTCAAATCAAGTTGCTTCGCCCATGGGTAGGGCCACACCCAAAAAGTGTGCTGAAATCTTAAAAAATCTTCTCATGAACCAGCAGTAGCAAAGACTTGATATTTGGTGTGCAGCTTCCTTTTGAGGTGTAGACTCAGATTTGTTCAAGAGAAGTTTGTGGGGTGAAACTTGGCATCGTTATGGGAGGGGCAAAATTTTTGGCCCCCGCCCAAAATTTCTATTTTCCGAACCGAGAGGCTGATTTGAACCAAATTTTATGTGAGGGCTTATTGGGTCATAAGGACCTAATATATGCTGATTTTTTTTTTTCCTGTAGCCCCATGGGAACCACAGGAGCTAAAAATAGAAAAAAATTAAAACGCCCATATCTCCAAAACTGCACGGCACCGAGAATTTTTATTTAGTGTGAAGCTTCCTTAGGACCAACAGAAAGGATTGGTAAGAAAAAATTGCCATCGGTTTTATCATAGGGTACAGTTTCGGGACTTTGAAAAAGTGCTGAGTCAGCACTTTTTAACACCGTAGGCAATGGGAAAAACATTAAAAAATCTTCTTCTCCAGATCCAGCAGGCAGAATCTTTTGATATTTGGTATGCAACATTGTAGGGTGGATCTGATTCAAGTTTGTTCAAATTGGCTCCCTGGGTTTATATTTGGGCTCAGTATAGAAGCCCGATTTCGAACTTGGTGCATTTCAGGCAAATTTCTTAAAAAATCTTCTTCTGCAGATTCAGCAGGCAGAATCTTTTGATATTTGGTATGCAATATTGTGGGGTGGATCTGATTCAAGTTTGTTCAAATCGGCCCCTTGGGTTTATATTTGGGCTCAGCATAGGAGCCCAAATTTGAACTTAGTGCATTTCAGGCAAATTTCTTTGAAAATCTTCTTCTCAAGATCCAGCAGGCAGAATCTTTTGATATTGGGTATGCAACATTGTGGGGTGGATCTGATTCAAGTTTGTTCAAATCAGCTCCCTGTGTTTATATTTGGGCTCAGTATAGGAGCCCAAATTTGAACTTAGTGCATTTCAGGCAAATTTCTTAAAAAATCTTCTTCTCCAGATCCTGCAGGCAGAATCTTTTGATATTTGGTATGCAACATTGTTGGGTGCATCTGATTCAATTTTGTTCAAATTGGCTCCCTAGATTCATATTTGGGCTCACTATAGAAGCTCGAATTCGAACTTAGTGCATTTCAGGCAAATTTCTTCAAAAATCTTCTTCTCCAGATCTTGCAGGCAGAATCTTTTGATATTTGGTATGCAACATTGTGGGGTGGATCTGATTCAAGTTTGTTCAAATCGGCCACCTGGATTCATATTTGGGCTCACTATAGAAGCCCAAATTCGAACTTAGTGCATTTCAGGCAAATTTCTTCAAAAATCTTCTCCAGATCCAGCAGGCAGAATCTTTTGATATTTGGTATGCAACATTGTGGGGTGGATCTGATTCAAGTTTGTTCAAATCGGCCCCCTGGATTTATATTTGGACTCAGTATAGGAGCCCAAATTTGAACTTAGTGCATTTCAGGCAAATTTCTTTGAAAATCTTCTTCTCAAGATCCAGAAGGCAGAATCTTTTGATATTGGGTATGCACCATGCTTAGGGGGGTGAGATTCAATTTTGTTCAAGCCAAGTCCCTGGGTTCATATTTGGGCTCACTGTGGGAGCCTAAATTATAACTTAGTTCAAAATGAGGAACTTTCTTTAAAAATTTTCTTTAGATCCAGCAGTCGGAATGTTTTGATATTTGGTATGCAGCATCCTTAGGGGGGTGAGATTCAAGTTTGTTCAAGCCATGTCCCTAGGTCCATATTTGGGCTCACTGTGGGAGCTTGAATTGTAACTTTGTTCGAAATGAGGAATTTTCTTAAAAAATCTTCTTCTTCAGATCCAGCAGTCGGAATGGTTTGATATGTGGTGAGAAGCATCCTTGGGGGGGAGGGGGGGGGGGGATTCAAGTGTGTTAAAGCCAAGTCCACGGGTCCATATTTGGGCTCCCTGTGGGAGCCCAAATTATAACTTAGTCAATATGAGGAATTTTTCTTTAAAAATCTTCTTCTTCAGATTCAGCAGTTGGAATGTTTTGATATTTGGCATGGAGCAACCTTAGGGGGCTGAGATTCAAATTTGTTCAAGCCAAGTCCCTTGGTTCATATTTGGGCTCACTATGGGAGCCTGAATGACAACTTAGTTCAAAATGAGGAATTTTCTTTAAAAATCTTCAGATCCAGCAGATGAATGCTTTTGATATGTTTTATGCAGCATCCTTAGGGGGGTAAGATTCAAGTTTGTTCAAGCCATGTCCCTAGGTCCATATTTGGGCTGATTGTGGGAGCTCGAATTGTAACTTGGTTCAAAATGAGGAATTTTCTTTAAAAATCTTCTTCTTCAGATCCAGCAGTCGGAATGTTTTGATATTTGGTGTGCAGAATCCTTAGGGGTGTGAGATTCAGGTATTTTAAAGCCAAGTCTCTGGGTTCATATATGGGCTCCCTGTGAGAGCCCAAATTATGACTTAATTCAATATGAGGAATATTCTTTAAAAATCTTTTTTTAGATCCACTGGTCAGAATATTTGGATATTTGGTATAAGCTTTTCTTAGGAGGAGCAGATGCAACTTGTTGAAATCAATTCTCTGGGTTGATATTTAGGCTACCATGTCAGGTGTGCGCCCTCAGGCCCCCTGGGGCCTCTTGTATTATAAATTATTGGAGAGTGACAATATTCACTCTCCAATAATTTGTAATAGAACAGATTTATATAAACAAAGTATTATATGCGTTTGACCAAATATGCAACATGAGTAAGGAAAACATAGGTTTTAGCCCTGATATCCTCATTTTTTTAAAGCCCTGATAGTGGCTGCTAACACTGAACCAGTTAATAATGTCTTGGACGAGTTAAAAGATTACGATGCCATCTTGAAAAATGAGAGAGTTATTGCCTTTGTTGGTTCCATTTACTTGAATTTTTAATGTTCATGTGATTACTTCAAAAGTAAACATCAGATTTCAATGATTTTTTACATGCTGCTTTGTTTTAACATGGTCTTGGATTATATTGAAACTTGTGATGATTTTTTTGATAATTGAGAGCGGCTTTGCTCTTTACGTATTGTGTGTTAGTATGATTTTTTATGTTTATATGATAAGGCCCAAAAAACTTAAAAATCTGTTTCTCAAGCCCTCCCTTTTGGCTGCCGCATGCTCTCTTTTTATAACCAATGCAAACTTAAAAAAAATAGAAATTAAATGGCTTATGTCTTATATTTTACTGAAGTCAATAAAATTCATAAATTCGTCCCTTGAGTGCAACAAGTCTTTGCAATGTTTTAGCATTGCAAAGCCTCCTTGCACTCAAGGGACGAAATACACTACCACCCATGCTATTCTGTTGGCCTAAAACATAAAACATACCAAGAACATGAACTTTTGATGGTAAAGAAATAATTACAAAAATAAAATAAAAAACTGCCCACCCACATGCAATTTAAAAAAAATCACCTGAGAAACAGATGATCTACTTTGTGGGGCCTAACTTGAAAAGTAATCATCAGATTCCAATAACTCATGGCATGCAGCTTTATATTAGCATTCTCTTGGACAGTTTTGAAAACCATGGTGATTTGTTGAAAATTGATTGTGTTATGTTCTTTTGTTTGTTTCACTTGAAATTTTAGTGATTATGTGATAATTTGACCAGTGATTATCAGATTTCAATGTTTAGTTCATTACACGTTTACTTAGTCATAGTTCATCAGGGAGTGGGGAATTTGCTTTACTGTGCAATTCTTTTTATGCCACCACCTTGAAATTGCTAGGGGCATATGGTGTTACCTTTATACATCTGTCATTCCATTTTTCCATTATTCTGTCATTCCACCATTCCAAAATAACAGTTTTCATGACTTTATATGTCCCTGTGACTAAAAGTCATCTGGGCATATTGTTTTACCCATATTCTGTTCCTCTGTCCATCCATTTATCCATTTGTCTATCTGCATATAGGGTACAAGGTTTGTCCACCTAACTCCTCGAACAATTTTCAAGCTAGAACCTTTTCATTTTTCAGGGTATTTATACAAATACCAAAGGTGGGCATATTGCCAGGAATTTGATTTTGTTCAGTTTTTCACAAAATTACAGGTTGTTGAACTTGGTAAATTTTGGTAAAATTTTGTATATAGGGTACATTTGTTCAGCTAACTCCTCCCACAATACTTATGTAAAATAAAGTACATGGTAGACCTCACAGTGGTATCATCTCACAGACACAGCACAGGTACGAGTAGCAAATCATTGTTTGCTCTTTAACCTCCTGTCTCCATGTGCTGTGCGGAGGCTTGCTTCAGTCTAGTTTTTCACCATACATTGAGATAACTGGCTGATTTCTGGTACGTGACTTTGACATAAGTACTAGCAAATTGAGTTTGAGTTTGGTCCTGGTCAGATGCTTTTTCGTTGTATTGTTAATTTTGAACTTAGTGTATGATGTACCCAGAGAATCAGTTTGCCCGACTTTTTCCCTATATGTTCAGATAATTGGCTTATTTCTGGTATGTGGCTTTGTCATATGTAAATAAACAACCTGTGTTAGGCCACACAAAGTAGATCTTCTGTTTCTCAGGCCATTATTCATAAAATTGCATGTGGGAGAGTGTTTTTTATTTTATTTTATATTTCTGTAATTATTTCTTTGCCATCAAAAGTTTATGTTCTTGGTTTATGTTTTAGACCTCATAATCTATGGAATAGCATGGGTGATGGTGTCTTTTGTCCCTTGAGAGCAAGAAGGCTTTGCAATGCAAAAGCATTGCAAAGCCTTCTTGCACTCAAGGGACAGATTTATCTGTTTTTTTTAACTTGGGTAAAATATCAGACATAAACCATTTAATTCTTATTTTTTTTTAAAAGTTTACATTGGTTATAAAGAGAGACCATGCGGGGGGCCTGAGAAACAGATTTTTAATTTTTTTAGGTCTTAAATGAGAACACACAGTAATGTTATTTATTTATTGAGGTTTAACGACACTTTAACAGCCAAGGTCATATCGTGTAGGTGACAGTTTTACGGGTGGAGGAAGCTGGAGTACCCAGAGAGAACCAACGAGCAACAACGAGCTGCCAGCTCCCCAACATCATAACTCCGCACTGCAGCAGAGGCAGGATTAGATTGGTTGAAGACATGTGCACCACCGATGTGCAGTACTCCTTAGTACATGGCGTCATCGTGCCCCCATGTGGACAATCAGGGTTAAGTGCCTTGCCCAAGTACACAACGTGGGAGTCTGAATCGATCACTCAGACGGTCACCCATCCAAGAACTAACTGCACTCGGCGTTGCTTAACTTTGGTGATCTGATTAGAACCGGTTACCGCAATGCCATCGCACCCCCATACACAGTAATACAGACCCAGTATAGAAGCAGTTTCCTTCTTTTCCGCTTCAAACTGTGATATCTTTTCAACAGCACATTAATGTTATTATTCTTATCCTCGATAGATGTGGCTTGGGAAAATCTCACTCATGGTGAAAGGTAGTTGCAGCCGAGTGTCTGGCACAAATATCTCCCCTCAGGTAAGATTTTCCGATCCCACACCTTAACCCTTTACCCAGCGGAACGGCCAAAACCGGCCAGGGCTATTTACAAAAATCACCATTCAATTTCCATCATATTTTCATTTTTTGTCTCAAAAAGATAGGTTATGACCCCTCTTTGGAACGAGCTCATCGAGCTCGTTCCAATGAAGGGTTATAACCTATGCTTTTGAGACAAAAAATGAAAAAAATTAGTTATTCAAGAATTTTGTTTGCAAGTGTCATCAGCTTTTCATGTTAGGTAAAGGTTTAAACCCATTGTGGATAATTTTTCTCCCACCTGAATGCTACTGTGACATATTTGGTATTTGAAGACAGTGTCACCCAATCTAATTGGTGGGCTGATTGTTAACTGGTTAAGTGCTACAAGCCATTACCATGGCTCTTTTGAAATGTGTTGGAAGCCACTTTAAAAAGTGGCTTTAGATGGAATGCATTAGCTCGATGTTTGATCAGCAGTAGAAGAAAACTTTTAGATGAAATTGTTTGGCCACAATTTATTGGAGAGTGCCTATTGAAATTCTCCAATAAATTGTAACAAAACAGTTATTTTGTAACAAAATCTTTGCTAAACTCAGGCTACTCTTTCTGGTAGGGTGGTATCTTTGAAAAGTACCCATGTTTCGAATCGCCTTTGAAAAATAACTCAAATGTTAACACAGTCTAATTATAGACCCTGAAAGGGCAACTAGATGTTTGGTACAGTGAAGACCACTTATTTGGCTTTTAATTGAATAACCCTGTTAATTGAATATAATTTCCAAACACAAAACCATTTACCATGCCTTCAATACAAATTTGACCTGTTTATTGCATGTAGGATATAGAGTACTTGGCTGTTAATTGAATAAAAAGTCTCAGGTTCTGTTGATGACTTACCCTGACAACCACTGAATTTCCTGTGTTTATAGACCCATTTGGCCTCAGTGTATCCAATATATGTATCAACTCTTTACCCACTGAGTATGTTCAAAATATTTTTCATCTGATCGAGATTTATCTAAAGAAATCATTGGTGGAAAAGTTCATTCAATTTAAAGGGAGAAATTTGGTTAAATGTGCCCAAATTTCACTTATTTCAGTGGCAAGAGATTTTGTACCCTGAGCAGGAATATCATCATGCAAGGAGTTAATCTTTCATATACGGTTCGTAGAGCTCATTCCAATTAGGGGGTAGCATGATATAGTTTTGTTGAAATTTTCTGCAGGAGCATAAAAATGCTGCAGCCCCCCCCCCCCCCAAAAAAAAAAGATCCCACCCTCCTCATATCCAATATGTATTCCTGGCTAAGCACCAGCCATGAGTTACTCATTGCAGCTTGATGTTCTCTCCAGGTACTTCTGCTTTTTCCACCCTCTGACATGATATGGCACTGGCTTTTAGAGTTTGGTTAAACTACAACAAACAAACCTGTCAGGATTTACCTCTAATCTTTTTTGTGGAACACTGGTAGGTTCTGCTAGCTTTAAACCAGGTGATCTTGAAACCCTAATTTACAGCAGATTCAAAACAGGTAACATATGTTTCACCATGAAGTCACCAGAGAAGAACATAATATTTACATTATTCTTCCTGTAGGAACCCTGGGAAGGAAGCAGTGCTTGTTCACTGTAGTAAAGAAGCTCTGTTTTACTGGTAAAATATGACCGGTAACCAATGCCTGAGGTGGAAGTCCTCTAAAATGGACAACGTTGGTATAAACAATTGGCTGGACTTGACTTCATATCCATGTTGCAGTCAGGATTTGCCATTGTGCAGAAATATGTGACCTTAAACACCAATAAATAAATAAATTTACATTATTCCAGTAGTTTGTCATTATATGGTTGCTAAGTTCACAGAATGAAAATTAAATTAACATGAGATGCATGGGGATTCAGTGAATATTCCATGCAGAGCATACCATGTCAACAGTCGGCTAATAGAAAACTAGTTTGTTCGATTGAAAATATGATTAATTTTTTTAGAAAATTCAAACAGCCAGTTTTATGTGTGTGATGGTCAACGTAATAATAATAATCGGAAAAGAAGTGTGGTTTAACTGGTCCCTAGTGGGAGAGCAGATCGGATAGGTAAGTAAGGTGGTGCCAAATCATTTAAACATTTGTATGTTGACAAGTATATAAAATAGAATACAAACTTGCTCTACTAGTGTTTTAACTCCTCACATTATGCTGGCAGATATTTTCCTGCTAGGTCACAAAATCTCTCACCACTTAATAAGTATAATTTGGGCACATTTAACTAAATTTCCCCCTGCAAAATGAATAGACATTTTTGACCAATGATTTCTTGAGTTAAATTCAGATGAATTTTTATCAAATCTAGTCATGGCTGCTAAATAGCAGCCATGACAAGATTTGATGAAAAAGATTATGAAAATACTCAGCGGGTTTAAGAGTATTTCAATGGATATCTCCACCTTACCTCACAACATGCATTAATGTGTATATTCCAACTCGAGCTCTTCTCTCAGGCACCGAAAAAATTAATGTATACCCCAAAATGAAGATGAATTTCTTTGGCCTTCTTAGGCCTTCTCTTTTCAGGTACCAAAATCTGGAATGGCCTGCCTTAATTTCCACATTCAGCACTGTTCGTCGATTCAAGATTTTAAAAAAGGCTGAAAACATTTCTGTTCAAAAACTATTTCGATAACATATAATTTGTACCTCTGATCCTTGCTTCAAAACATTTTGTGAAACACTTTGAGACCACTTGAAGGTGAAAATAAAGTGACATACAGTATGATTATTATTATTATTATGTATATTTTAAAATCTATTCTTTGTTAGCTCACCTGACTGAAAGTCAGGGTGAGCTTTTCTGATCACTTTTCGTCCGTCGTCCGTCGTCCGTCGTCCGTCGTGAAGGTGGTGTTTGGGCCTTTTTCTCCCAAACCACTGGCCGCATATTAATAAAATTTCATGTGAGTAGGGGTTATATAAGGGCATTTTGATTTTTTGTCGAATTAGGTTTCGGCTCATATTGAGCAGAGGGATGGGGCAAAAATGCTCCAATTCTTAAAAAATCTTCTTTTCAAGAACCAGCAATAGCAGAGACTTGATATTTGGTATGCAGCTTCCTTTTGAGGTGCAGACTCAAGTTTGTTCAAGAGAAGTTTGAGGGGCTATATTTGACTATATTTGACGATGTTAAATGAGGGGCAAAAATTTTGACCTCGTCCCAAATTTCTATTTTCCAAACCACGAGGCCGATTTGAACCAAATTTTACGTGAGTGCTTATTGGCTCATAAGTACCTAATTTATGCAAAAAAAATTTTTCCCGCCGCCCCATGGGAACCACAGGAGCTAAAAATAGAAAAAAATTAAAATGCCCATATCTCCAAAACTACACGGCACTGAGAATTCTCATTTGTTGTGAAGCTTCCTTAGGACCAACAGAATGGAATGGTCAAAAAAAATTGCCATCGGTTTTTTCATGGGGTACTTTTTGGGGACTTTTGAAAAAGTGCTGAGTCAGCATTTTTTAACACTGTGGATAATGGGAAAAACATATAAGACTACTTTTCTCCCAAACCATTGCTCCAAAAGCTTTCAAATTTCACATATAACATCTTTGGAAGATTGTTTCACATGTTTATTGAAATGAATTGCCTGGGTCCATATTTGGGCTCTCTATGGGAGCCCAAATGTTTAAATTAGTGCAGCATTGAGGAGTATTTTTGAAAAATCTTCTTCTTCAGATCTACCAATAAGAATGTTTTGATATTTGGTATGCAGCATCCTTAGGGGGGTGAGATTCAAGTTTGTTCGATCAATTTTAAGACAAAAAAAATTATTTTTTTTTACTCTGAAAATTTGGGGTCTGGGTGGGACTTCGAAAATTTTGGACCAAAATCCAGAATTTTTTTTGTTTTTTATGCGTTTCGGTCAATTTTAAGACAAAAAAAAAGATATTTTTTTTACACTGAAAATTTGGGGGCCGGGTGGGACTTAGAAAATTTTGGACCAGAATCCGAATTTTTTTTTTGTTTTTTATGCGTTTCGGTCAATTTTAAGACAAAAAAAATTATTTTTTTTTACACAGAAAATTTGGGGTCCGGGTTGGACTTAGAAAATTTTGGACCAAAATCCGAAATATTTTTTTGTTTTTTATGCGTTTCGGTCAATTTTAAGACAAAAAAAAAGCTATTTTTTTTTACACTGAAAATTTGGGGGCCGGGTGGGACTTAGAAAATTTTGGACCAAAATCCAGAAATTTTTTTTTTTGTTTTTTTATACGTTTCAGTCAATTTTAAGACAAAAAAAATTTTTTTTTTTTACTCTGAAAATTTGGACCAAAATCCGAAATATTTTTTTGTTTTTTATGCGTTTCGGTCAATTTTAAGACAAAAAAAAAGATATTTTTTTTACACTGAAAATTTGGGGGCCGGGTGGGACTTAGAAAATTTTGGACCAAAATCCGGAAATTTTTTTTTTGTTTTTTTATACGTTTCAGTCAATTTTAAGACAAAAAAATTTTTTTTTTTTTTACTCTGAAAATTTGGACCAAAATCCGAAATATTTTTTTGTTTTTTATGCGTTTCGGTCAATTTTAAGACAAAAAAAAAGATATTTTTTTTACACTGAAAATTTGGGGGCCGGGTGGGACTTAGAAAATTTTGGACCAAAATCCAGAAATGTTTTTTTTGTTTTTTTATATGTTTCAGTCAATTTTAAGACAAAAAAAATTTTTTTTTTTTACTCTGAAAATTTGGGGTCCGGGTGGGACTTAGAAAATTTGGACCAAAATCCCGAAATTAGTTTTTTGTTTTTTTTTCTGCGTTTTAAGAAGAAAAAAAAAATTTAGGCTGAAAATATTTTGTTTGGGAAAAAATTCTGTTTTTTATGTGTTTATCTCAATTTTGGGATGTAAAAGTGCAGGAACTGAAAATAGAAGGAAAATCCTGTGTATTGTGTGGGCACAATCGCTTCATCTAGTTGGTATATGCTTTTCTTAGGAAGGGCGTATGCAGCTTATTCAAGTCCCTGGTTTGATATTTAGACTACCATGTCAGGTGAGCACCCTTAGGCCCCCTGGGGCCTCTTGTTTAATGAGGAGCCAGTTTGGTTCATGTAATTCTGGGGTAATGTGACATAGTTTCCTTCTCTTCAAAAAAATTAAATACTTCTCAGTAATTTTCAAGGTGGGACTTTTTTCAGCTATAAAACAGAGAGTTGCAGTAGTATATGCAGGTGGTCACAAATGCCTGGGCAAATTATTCACAGTCATTTTAAAATCTATAAGTGAACAGCATGGTGCTTCTAATGTTTCATTGTTTATTATCTCACCTGACTTTCAGTCAGGAGAGCAAAAGTGATCACTCACCATCCGTCGTCTGTTGTCCGTGAACATGGTGTTTGCATCTTCTCCTCCCAAACCGCTGAACCAATTTAATTGATATTTGAGATAATAGTTTGTAATGCTATCGCAATTTGATTTTGTTCAAATCAAGTTGCATCGTTCCTCGGTAGGGCCACGCCCAAAAAGTGTGCTTAAATCTTAAAAAATCTTCTTCTCATGAACCAGCAGTAGCAGAGTCTTGACATTTGGTGTGCAGCTTCCTTTTGAGGTGTAGAGTCAGATTTGTTCAAGAGAAGTTCGAGGAACTATATTTGCCTTCGTTATGGGAGGGGCAAGAATTTTTGCCCCGCCCAAAATTTCTAATTTCCAGACTGAGAGGCAGATTAGAACCAAATTTGAGATAAGGGCTTATTGGGTCATAAGTACTTAATTTATGCCCAACTTTTTTGTGAACCACAGGAGCTAAAAATAGAAAAAAATTAAAATGCCCATATCTCCAAAACTACACAGCACTGAGAATTCTTATTTGGTGTGAAGCTTCCTTAGGACCAACAGAATGGAATGGTAAAAAAAAATGCTATCTATTTTATCATGGGGTACTTTTTGGGGGACTTTGATAAAGTGCTGAGTCAGCATTTTTCAACACTGTGGGTAATGGGAAAAACATTTAAGACTACTTTTCTCCCAAACCACTGCTCCAAAAGCTTTCAAATTTCACATATAGCATCTTTGGAAGATTGTTTCACGTGTTTATTGAAATCAAATGCCTAGGTCCATATTTGAGCTATCTATAGGAGCCCAAATGTTTAAATTAGTGCAGTATGAGGAATATTCTTTAAAAATCTTCTTCTTCAGATCTGCCAATCAGAATCTTTTGATATTTGGTATGCAGCATGCTTAGGGAGGTGAGATTCAAGTTTGTTCAAGCCAAGTCCCTGGGTTCATATTTTGGCTCACTGTGGGAGCCCGAATTGTAACTTAGTTCGAAATGAGGAATTTTCTTAAAAAATCTTCTTCAGATCCAGAGGTCAGAATGTTTTGTTATTTGGTATGCAGCATCCTTGGGGGGGGGGGGGGGGGGGGGGGGGGGGGGGAGATTCAAGTTTGTTGAAGCCAAGTCCCTGGGTTCGTATTTGGGTT
The DNA here is from genome assembly GCA_031216915.1 of Pictodentalium vernedei. Lineage (NCBI taxonomy): Eukaryota > Metazoa > Mollusca > Scaphopoda > Dentaliida > Dentaliidae > Pictodentalium > Pictodentalium vernedei. The sequence continues at coordinate 591,659,604 of CM062295.1, read as the reverse complement.
CACTGTGGGAGCTGAATGATAACTTAGTTCAAAATGAGCCTGAATTATAACTTAGTTCAATATGAGGAATTTTACTTTAAAAATCTTCTTCTTCAGATTCAGCAGTCGAAATGTTTTGATATTTGGCATGCAGCATCCTTAGGGGTGTGAGATTCAAGTTTGTTCAAGCCAAGTCCCTGGGTTCATATTTGGGTTCACTGTGGGAGCTGAATGATAACTTAGTTCAAAATGAGGAATTTTCTTTAAAAATCTTCTACAGATCCAGCAGTCAAAATGCTTTGATATTTGGTATGAAGCATTCTTACGGGGGGTAAGATTCAAGTTTGTTCAAACCAAGTCCCTGGGTTGAGATTTGGGCTCCCTGATGAGCTCGAATTATAACTTAGTTCAATATGAGGAATATTCTTCAAAAATCTTCTTCTTCACATTCACCAGTCAGAATCTTTTAATATTTGGTGTACAGCATCCCGCTGGAGGTGAGATTCAAGTTTGTTCAAGCCAAGTCCCAGGGTTCATATTTGGGCTCAGTGGACTCACTGGTCAGAATCTTTGGATATTTGGTACAAGTTTTTTTTAGGAGGGGCAGATGCAACTTGTTGAAATCAATGCCCTGGCTTGATATTTAGGCTACCATGTCAAATGGGTGCCCTCTGGCTCCCCTGGGGCCTCTTGTTTGTTTAGTGTTTTAACCCTTTACCTAACGAATCGCCTGCATACGCCTGCGTAATATGCAAATTCAGCAGTTGAAATTTTTTGAAAAATTTTAAAAAATGATATTTAAAATAATAAATTTTGATATCGTCTGCATTGGGTAAAGGGTTAACAACACTTTCAACAGCCATGTTCATATCATGTTGGACATTTTACATCAGGTGTAGGAAGCTAGAGTACCTGCAGAATGCTGCCATGCACTGGTGAGCAACTGTTAGACTCTCCAACTTGCTAAGCCACCACAAGTAAAGTAGGCAATGGTTGAATGCACAGGCACCATCAACATGCCTTTGTACACAGTGCCAACATTGGCAGGTAGTGTTAAGTGTCTTGCCCAAGTCGCAAGGACACAAGGCAGATGATGCAGTTCAGAATTAAAACTGTCAACCCTTCGGTTTAAAGTCCACTGCTGTAACCAATGATGACCCACTACACTTCCTGTTCCTGACCCTTCACCTAACACAACTAAGGGAGGATACTTCCAAAACACTAATTTCTTGAATAACGAAAAATTGTTTTGCTAAAAAATAAAACTTATGACCCAGTAAGCAATAAACTGCAACAAACCAAAACCCATATGGGCAATACATTTTTACTTCTAAGAATATCCAGCTGTTTGAAGGAGGACATTTATTTTTACCCATGGTTGTTGAAAGTGTTTTTAAACCCCTAAACAAATAAACAGTCAAACATTTGCTTTAAATGGGAATAATTTAGAATACTGTAACCAGGGGGACTAACCATTGGTATCTATTGAGTAATTCTGGTGTGGGAGACAAATTAAAGATGATAACAATTTAATAGTGAATCTGGTATTCCAAATATCTCACGACAATAAACATTTAACAATTGGTCTTGTTGCATACCCGAACAATATTATAGCAATAGCTCATTGGACTTCCCAATAATATGAAACAGAGTAACGTTTGGAAATTCAAACTGAATTCTTACTTATGATCAAGGCTATATAAACAATACAATAAATGCGTCATGTCCTAACAAGTTTTCTTGATATAAAGATTAAAGTATGCTTTCACTGGGTCTTAATGATGTGCCTTATTAACAATGAATAGAGCAACTTGTTAACTTCTATGAGAGAGGCTTGCTATCACACGACGAATGAAGAAATATGCCAAGTTTGAAGCAATTGAAATTAAATTGGACACAATGCAAATAGTAGATTTTCAATGCAACATAACAACAGTAAATTAGTCTTTTTGGACACAATTTGAATAGTAGATTGTCAATGCAACATAACAACAGTAAATTAGTCTTTTTGTGTGGAAAGTCAATTATAAATTTGTGGGCTTCCATATAATGACACGGTCATAATATTGTGCAATTTTAAAAAAGTATAGTGAATTGATCTTTCTTCATTTTACTCAGTATTATTTATTTGTTTATTGGTGTTTAACCCCCTGCACTCTGATGTCAAAATACAAATATTTCAAGTAGCCATTATTTCCATAAATCTACTAGAAATTTAATCAATTCAGTCTTGTTTGACAGAGTTCAATGAACTCTGTCAAACAAGAATGAATTGATTAAATTTCTATTTGCATCATGGGAAAAATTATCAGCCTGAAATTTTTAGATTTTGACATCAGTGTGCAGGGGGTTAAGGTCACCTATTTCTGCACACTGGCTAATTGTGACCGTAACATGGATATAACATCAAGTTTAGTCAATCGTTTATACCCATGTCACCCATTTTAGAGGTCGTCCGCACCAGGCACTGGTGACCAACCGGGTCCTAATTTACCAGTAAAACAAAAGCTCCTTTACCGCAGTTAACAAGCTCTGCATCATTTCTCAGGGTTCCCACAGGAAATATTACTCAGCAGTAAACTGAAAATTATCAAAGGATGTTGATTGATACAGTATCCCAATGGGAACCCCAGTACGTGGAATAGTGCTTGTTTACTGTTGTAAACAAGTTCTGTTTTATTGGTAAAAATTGAACCTGGATATCATTCACTGGGTTGGAAGTTATCTTAAGTATTCAGCATTGTTATAAACAGTTGATTAAACTTTACTATTTCATCAAGCTCACTCCAGTGAAGTGTTTAAGGTATCATTTGGGTAAAAAAAATGAAAATTTGAAGTAAAGCAAAAAAAATGTTTGGCAAATGTCAAGGGTTAATAGTTTTTTCATTAATAGAATAACACTGTTGATTGTGTATAATCATCAAACATCAAACCATTTACTATACCTTCAGCATAGATTTGACCTGTTAATTGCGTATTTGCATATAGGTTATAGATTAAATCCCTGCCAATTTTTTTTATTATCCCCCCCCCCCACAAGGGAGGGATATAGCAAAGACCTTAGACCTTCATCTGTCTGTCTGTCCATCTGTATGTCCTTATGTCCAAACTATGTTTATGGCACAACTTGAACAATAGTTAACTGATTTCAACTCTTTTTTGTACTTGTCTCTATAGCAACAGTGTCTATGTCAAGTTAGATAACCACTGATATCTGTTGAAAATTATGGGAGTTATGACCCTTTGTTATAAAAATATCCTGGAAAACTTGTTTATGGCATAACTTAAACAATAGTTAATGGATTTTAATTCGTTTTGGTACATGTCTCTATAGTAACAATGTCTACATAAGTTTGATGACCACCAATATCTGATGAAAATTATAGGTGTAATTGCCCTTTGTTAGCTCACCTTCACAAAGTCAAGCTAAGCTTATCTAATCGCTCTCCATCTGTCATGCGGCATCCGTCCATCCGTCTGTCCTTCCAGCAACCGTCAACACCATGTTTTGGTCTTCTCCTCCAAAACCACAAGGCTAATTCAAGTGAAAGTTTTTGTGAGTGATGTGCCCAAAGGGCCATTGCATTTTTTGTTCAACTCAACATGCCCAGCCCCATAGGGTGGGGGTGCTGGAAAATACTGGAAAATATTTTTAAAATATTCTTCTCATGAACTAGTGGTACAAGGACTTGATATTTGTTTATAAACGTATATTGGCCTTGGAACATCCAATTCAGTTATTAGCTCACCTACATCTGTAAGATGTGGTGAGCTATTGTGATAACCTCGGGCGTCAGCGTCGGCGTCCGGCGTGTCCAATATTGTAAGAGTTAATGTTAAGGTGAACTTCTCAAGCATCAGTGGGCTCAGGCCTTTGATATTGCATATGTAGGTTCTAGGGGACTATTAGAACAGTATTTAACCCTGAAACTACGACTTTTTTCCAAATTTCAGCTAAAATTTTCTGCCAAAAGTTGTAAGAATTTGCGTTTAGGTGTTGTAAGAATTTGTGTTAAAGTCAGCTTTTGTGCAGATTGTGCTGGTTTAACTTCTCATTACTGTTGATTTTCATATTTCAATAACAACTGTAGGTATTAACCCTACTGTATGCAGAAATTTAACGAAAATTTTCTTTTTTTTTCACTCAAAATTTTCATGTTTTTCTCGGACTTAGTAAATTTTAAGTTGTAAAACTTTGTGTTTAGGTGAGTTATGTTTCTATGTGTCTTTCCAAGCGATTAATATTCTACACTTGGGTTACTGAACTCCATTGCAGTAATATTTAACCCTCATTACATGCATATTTGAGGAATTTAAGGCTGATTTTTTGCCAAAACTTGTTGTAAGAATTAGCGTTCAGGTGTTGTAAAAATTTGCGTTAAAGTCAGCTTTTGTGCAGATTGTGGTGCTTTAACTTCTCATTACTCTTGATTTTCATATTTCAATAACAACTGTACGTATTAACCCAACTGTATGCAGAAATTTAACGGAAATTTTCTTTTTTTTCAGTCAAAATTTCCATGTTTTTCTCGGACTTAGTAAATTTTAAGTTCTAAAAGTTTGTGTTAAGGTGAGGTGTTAAGGTGAGTTCTCAAAGATCAGTGGGCTCAGGCCTTTGATATTGTATATGTAGGTTGTAGGGGACTATCAGAACAGTATTTAACCCTGATACTATGACCTTTTTCCAAATTTCACCTAAAATTTTCTGCCAAAAGTTGTTGTAAGAATTTGCGTTTAGGTGTTGTAAGAATTTGCGTTAAAGTCAGCTTTTGTGCAGATTGTGCTGCTTTCACTTCTCATTACTGTTGATTTTCATATTTCAATAACAACTGTAGGTATTAACCCTACTGTATGCAGAAATTTAACGGAAATTTTCTTTTTTTTCAGTCAAAATTTTCATGTTTTTCTCAGACTTAGTAAATTTTAAGTTGTAAAACTTTGTAAACTTTGTGTTTAGGTGAGTTGTGTTTCTATGTGTCTTTCCAGGCTATTAATATTCTGCACTTGGGTTACTGAACTCCATTGCAGTAATATTTAACCCTCATTACATGCATATTTGAGGAATTTGAGGCTGATTTTCTGCCAAAACTTGTTGTAAGAATTAGCGTTTAGGTGTTATAAGAATTTGCGTTAAAGTCAGCTTTTGTGCAGATTGTGGTGCCTTCACCTCTCATTACTGTCTATTTTCTCATTTCAATAACAACTGTAGGTATTAACCCTACTGTATGCAGAAATTTAACTGATTTCTTTTCTTTTTTTCAGTCACAATGTTCACGTTTTTGTCTGACTTACTCAATTTTAAGTTCTAAAAGTTTGTGTTAAGGTGAGGTGTTAAGGTGAGTTCTGTTTCTATGTGTCTTCCCAGGCAATTGATATTGTACGCATGGGTTACTGAACTACATTGCGGTAACGTTGCGCCCTTATTACATGCATATTTGAGGAATTTGACAGGGATTTTTGGGACTTATATTCACTTTCTTTTTTAACTTTTTTTTTATTATTTAATACTTTTTCATACTTGTTACTAGTAACATTAAGGCTTATTTTAGTTGTTGATGTGATGTATTTTTGTTGGGACTTACAGTCACTTTCTTGAACGAATGTTTTTCCGCAACTCCCCTTTAACCAATGAATGTACTTCAATTAAAATTTCAGTGATTTATGAAAGCCTTTCCTAATTCTTATTTATGATTTAATATCTGGCCTCACGATTCATATTCTTAATCATAAACATTTCTAAAAGATGTATCCAATGATTCTATGTTGAATTGATATATAATAAATGTAGAAATATAGACTTTCCAAAGCCATCACATAAACCACATTAATCATTTGATGCCTAGTTAATGATTTATATTAACTAAATATTAGGCATGTTACATTGGAACGACATTATCAAGCGCGAATGTAGGTGAGCGTTGGGATGTAACATCCCTCTTGTTTAATCTATTATATCTTGTTTGACAGAGCTCTAATATATAGTAGAATAAATGCTCAAATTATCTTTTGAATAGAGAAAAATGGCAAAATTCCTGTTAATTGAATACTCCTGTTAATTGGATATTTTTTAGTGACAAATTATCAATCAATTCAGTTGAGTTCCACAGTACTTTCAATATGAGCATTTGTTGTATTGGATCTTGTTTAACAGAACTCAATGAGCTATGTCAAATGAGATGTAGAGTAAATACTGAATTTATCACCAAAATGTGAGGAAATGTACAAATTCTGGTCAACTGAATACCTTTTTAGCCCTTTACCTAATGAATTGGAACTTCCTGTCTGTGCAATTAACAAATTGAGCAGAAAAATATCAACAAAACCATATCATGTGACCCCCCTCATTGTAACAAACTGTTTGAGCTCATTCCTATGAGTGTGTCACATGGTATAGTTTTGTTGACATTTTTTTAAAAATTAAGAAAAAATTAAAATAACAAATTTTGATATTGTGTGCTGCGGCTAATTTATTTATTTATTACTGGGGTGGAACAACACTCTCGACAGCCAGGGTACCCTCATGTTGGACAGTTTTACAGGTGGAGGGAGCCAGAGTACCTGGAGAGAACCACTGCAACAGAAAGCAACTGTCAGACTCTCCAACATACTAACTCCGCACAAGCAGGATTAACATTGGTTGAAGACAAGTGCACCATCGACGTGCTATGCCTTAGTACACAGCGCTACTGTCCCCTCACATGGGCATTCAGGATAAAAGTGCCTTGCCCAAGAACACAAGGCAGTTATACCCCTGGACGTGATCGAACGATGGACCTTTTGGTTTGAAGTTCAGTGCTGTAACCACTGAGCCTCCATGCTCCCATGCCATGGCTAAAGGATTAATTGAAGATTTGTCACCTGAAAGTTACCATCCAATCAAGAGTGTTTCCATTTTATTCATTTAGAAGCAAAACTATTTTTGGGATATGAATTTGTCTTGTTAAAATTTATAGGGGAATGTCGATAAATTTTGATAGAACACGTTGCAATCAAATAAATGCAAACTAATTCCCAACCTAGAATATCAGTATAGAAGGCCACCAGTAACATTTGGGTGTTGAATGTTGTCTTGCAAAAATAGTCGCATGTACCCCATCAGTCTCACAGTACTTACATGTAAGGGATTATATATCAGTCTCACCGTACTTACATGAAAGGGATTATATAGCTGTGAAATGAAACGTTGCTCATTCACCGCACTCAATGGAGAATGCATTCAAACATCAGACATACCTTTGTAAAATCTATTGATTACAGATAATTAAGTTATTAGATTATTGAGTAATCATTGTCTTAATACTGGTAACTTGTCTTGTACCTAATTTGATGGCCCAGACAGTTTTTTTGGCATATGCTATAACCCTTCATCTAACACAGCTATCAGGACCTTGCATAGATACTCATTCCAGGAATTTCGCTTCACTGTTTTAAATAATTTTTAACATTTCACATTCAGTCAAGCTCTTGGAAAAGAGGTTAACCCTTTACCTAACGAATCGCCCACATCCGCCCTCGTAATATGCAAATTCAACAGATGAAAAAATATTATTTTTCAAAAAATTTCAACAAAACCATATCATTTGACCTCTCGTTGGAGTCACATGATATGGTTTTGTTGAAATTTTTTGAAAAATTTGAAAATATGATATTTAAAATAATAAATTTTGATATCGTCTGTGTTGGGTAAAGGGTTAAATGTGCCCAAATTATACTTTCTATCAGTGGAAAGAACAATTCTGTTCTGGGTAGGAATTTCTACTATCAGAATGTAAAGATTTATGGCACGCCTTCTACAAAGGCATTTCTTGATGATGTAATTGGAATATTGTATCAGTCGGGACTTGAGTACTCACAGACAAATAAAATTAATCCTTTACCTAACACAAAAGGCAGACATCAAGAACGTAGCTTATGCCACCTCATTGGGAAAAGCTGAATTAGCTTGTTTCAATAAGGGATCATTAACTGTGTTTTGGAGGCAAAAAAATGAAAAAAATTAATGAAAATTGAATGCTGATATTTGCGAATAGCAGTGGTCGGTTTGGTAACAGGACAAAACCCCTCAAGACAAAACCCCCCTTGGAAATAAAAAAATTCTGCATTCAGACAAAAAAAACCCCTTCAAACATTTTCAACAAAACCATATCATGTGACCCTTTGTTGGAATGAGCTCTTCGAGCTCATTCCAACGAGGGTCTCATGATATGGTTTTGTTGAAATGTTTTGAAAAATTAAAAAAAATTGTTATTTAAAATAATACATTTTTATATCATCTGCGTTGGGTAAAGGGTTAAAAAAAGCATGTCATGGTAAAATTTCTAAAACTTTTGCAACTTTAACCCATTGAACCCTGATGGTATCCTCTATATTGGTTAAATAACAGCAAATGCAAGAGTCCACAGTCATTATTTGAGAGTAGACCAATAAGTATTTTCAACGTGCAGCTTTGGAGCTGCACATGGAAAATATTGATTGGTCACAGCCTCACATTCACTGAGCAGCCACCCTATTTAATATAATTGTGATGTATCAAGGTACTTGGCAAGCAAAGTGGCCTCTCAGATTCAAAGGGTTAATAAGGTTCTGTAACAAAGGGTTTCCAGCTACGGCAACCATGTTGTGTCCTTGGGCAAGTCACTTCACCCCCATTGCCCATGTGGGGGCACGGTGGCATTGTGTACTAAGGCGAACAGACGTCGATGGTGCACTTGTCTTCAACCAATCCTAACCCTGCTTGTGTGGAGTTAGTATGTTGGGGAGCTGACAGTTGCTCTCCGTTGCTCGGTGGTTCTCTCTGGGTTCTCCGGCTTCCACCACCCGTAAAACTGTCATGATCATGATTAGCCATTGTGCAGAAATATGTGACCTTAAACACCAATAAATAATTAACAAAGGGTTTTGAGGAATTTAATTGATCTGAGGCATTAAAACTATGTAAAGAAAACCAACAAAAACTATGTAAAGAAAACCAACAGAGGTCTGATTGATGGAATATTCTCATTTTTAGCTCATCAGCTTGTCAACATAAAGTATGAGCTATTGGGATGAGTTGCAACTCGTCGTCTGTTCATGGATCCGTATGTCTGTCCGTCCATAATTCCTTTAACACACCCCACAGACTGCTACTCTCACTCGATCAGTTCCAAATTTAGGGCATTGTCTAGATGAGAGCTATCAAATTTTCTTGTATTTCATTGAAAAACATGGCTGCCGGTGGCCATCTTAGATTTGGCATATAAATTGTCAACAATTCCATAAGCACACCCTACAGGCCACATCTCTCACTCGATCTTATTAAAATTTCACATGTAGCTTTGGTGTGATGTCTAGATGGGAGCTATCAAATTTTTCTGAATTTTGTTGAAAAACATGGCTGCCAGCAGCCATCTTGGATTTGGATATAAATTGACAACAAATCCGTTAGCACACCCTACAGGCCGCATCTCCGACTTTTTAGGCTTTTCCCTCTGAAAAAGACTATTATTTTTCTACGGATTATTATACCCCACGCAACAAAGTTGCGGGGGTATAATGTTTTTGACTGGTCCGTCCCTCAGTCTGTCAGTCCATCACTCGGTCAGTTTGTCAGTCCGTCAGTCTGTCAGTCCGTCAGTCCATCAGTCAGTCCTACTTGTTTTCCGGACTTTTTTTCTACACGCTTCCAGATATTGAGCTGATTTTTGGTATGTGAGTCTAACATGGTGGCCTACAGATCAAGTTTGCATTTTGTTACGCTCCACTGATTTTTACCCAAATTACAGCCCTTGGACTCTGAAAAATTCATCAAAATTACAGTTTTCCAGACTTTTTTTCTACACGCTTCCAGATATTGAGCTGATTTTTGGTATGTTAGTCTGACATGGTGGCCTACAGATCAAGTTTGCATTTTGTTCTGCTCCACTGATTTTTACTGAAATTACGGCCCTTGAACTTTGAAAAGTTCATCAAAATTACAGTTTTGCGGACTTTTTTCCTACACGCTTCCAGATATTGAGCTGATTTCTGGTATGTTAGTCTAACATGGTGGCCTACAGAACAAGTTTGGATTTTGTTCTGCTCCACTGATTTTAACCAAAATTACGGCCCCATAGACTTTGAAAAGTTCATCAAAATTACAGTTTTCCGGGCTTTTTCTCTACATGCATCCAGATATTGGGCTGATTTTTGGTATGTTAGTCTAACATGGTGGCCTACAGATCAAGTTTGCATTTTGTTCAGTTCCACTTATTTTTACCGAAATTACGGCTTTTTGACTTTGAAAAGTTCATCAAAATTACAGTTTTCCGGACTTTTTTTCAACACGTTTTCAGATATTATTGAAATTACAGCCATTTTAGTATGTGAGTCTACCACAATGATTTACAGATCAAGTTTGCATTTCGTTCTGCTCGGCTGTCTTTTGCGGAAATTACGGGCCCTGGTCTCTGAAAAATACAAGTAACAGATTTCCGGGTCATTTTCCTAAAAATTACACTTTTCCGAGCTTGAAATATCGGGGCGCGTAGGGTATGTGAGCGTGCTCACTAAGGTTCTATATATTTTTTTTTTTTTTCCACACATTTTGTCCGTACGATTCAGAAGCCATTTTCGAACCGATTTTCACAAAATTTTGCACACGCATAGAGGGGCACAAAATCTAAAAATGTACTGAAGCGGATTTTTCGATTTAACCCTTATTTCGTCAGAATTGGCAAAAAACTGCCAAAATTGGGGTTTATCGGCACTTTCTTGAAACACGTCTTGTAGATTTTTTTTAAACATTCATCATTGCTAGAACTGCCTGTGACACGACCATTGATACACATGACATATTAGGCGATGCATATGGTAACCCTCCACAGGCTGCCAAACATCAACATTTTGATGAAATGGGCTGTTTTCGGGCCCCCACAGCACCCAAACGATACACGATAGGTACACATAACTTCTTTTATTGGAAGTGGAATTCACTGAGGATCATTTTTGTAAGTAATAAGGGTGTTCAGAAAACCAAGCGTTAACCCGTTTTGGGCTGGTTAAACAGCAATACCCCCAAAAACCTCAAAAAACTTCATGTTTTCCGTGGATTTCTTTAGACGAGTCTTGTAGATTTTCAGGAAATATTTGACACTCCCAGGTCTTGGTGTGACATTACAAGTTGCATGGACAAAATATTCCGGTCAGCATCAGTTAACCCTCCCCGAGCTGCTAAATGTTAAAATTGTGATAAAATGGGCTGTTTGTGGACACCAACAGCACCCAAACGGTATACCACAGAGAAAGTGGCCTTCATTTATCGGACACAAAATTGATCGGAAAATATTTTTGAAAGTGGTAAGGGTGTTCAAAATTTGACGTCTTAACCCATTTTGGGCTGGTTAAAGAGAGATACCCATTAAAATCTTAAAATACCCGTTTTCTGTGGATTTCTCTAAAAACATCTTGTAGGTTTTCAAGAAAAAATCAGCTATTCGCAGGTCTTGGTGTGACATTACAAGTTGCATGGACAAAATATTTCGGTCAGCATTAGTTGACCCTCCCAGGGCTCCTCAACGTCAAAATTGTGATAAAATGGGCTGTTTTTGGACACCAACAGCACCCAATGGGTACACCACAAGGAAAAGCGCCTCCTTTTATCGAGTGTACAATTTATACAGAAACATTTTTGTAAGTAGTAAGGCTATTCAAAAGTCGAAGTCTTAACCCATTTTGGGTAGGCTAAGAGAGATATCCCTTAAAATCTTTAAATTCCCATTTTCTGTGAATTTCCCTAACAGTAACTTATAGGTTTTCAAGAAAAATTGACTATTAGTAGGTCTTTATGTGACATTACAAGTTGCAGGAACAAATACTCCGGTCAGCGTTTATTAACCATCTACAAGCTGCCAAGCATCATAATTTTGTTGACATGGGCTGTTTTCGGACATGCACAGCACCCAATGTATACACGAGAGATAAACATAATCACCTTTGTTGGAAGTGGAATTCACAGATGACCATTTTTGTAAGTAATAAGGGTGTTCAAAAAACCAAGCGTTAACCCCTGTTGGGGAGGTTAACAGGGATACCCATCGAAAGCTTAAAAATCATTTTCCCTGGATTTCTTTACAAACATCTTGTAGGGTTTTCAAGAGAAAATGGCTGTTGATAGGTCTTGGTATCACATTACCAGTTGCATGAATAAATTATTCTGGTAGGTATTTGTTAACCCTCCATGGGCTGCTAAATGTCAAAAATAGTCTGTTTTGGACACTAACAACATCAAATGAAAATGCCACAGAGAAATGTAACTTCTTTTACTGGACGCAAAACTGATAGAGAAACATTTTTATAAGTAGTAAGGATATTCAAAAATCGAGGTCTTAACCCATTGTCGACTGGTTAAGGAGATATACCCCTCAAAAGCTTAAAATTCCCATTTTCTGTGTATTTCTCAAAAAAATCTAGCACATTTTCAAGAAAAATTGACCATTTGCAGGTCTTTGAGTGACATTACAAGTTGCATGGACAAAATATTCTGGTAAGCAATTATTAACCCTCCAGAGCCTGCAAAGTATAGACATTTTGAGAAAATGGGCTGTTTTGGGGCACCCATAACACCCAATGTGTACCTGCGTGATAAACATAACCTTCCTCATTGGAAGTGAAATTCACTGAGGATCATTTTTGTAAGTAATGAAGGTATTCACAAAACCAAGCATCAATCCATTTAGGGCTGGTTACAGAGCGATACCCCTCAAAAGGTTAGAGACGGGAGACGACTTACATTTTAGCTTAAAGCTTTCTGTCGAATCCCTCCTTTAAACAGTAACAAATTTCCCTGTCTTTAGTTGTTTCATTATACTGCATCTTTGTTGTTCATATATTTTTTTTGTTACTCAACATTTGTTGTATGCATTTATCAATTATTGAATAAATATTGTTCAAACTAAAAGGTTAAAAATTCATATTTTCCGAGGATTTTTCTAATAGCCTCTCGTAGGTTTTCAAGACAAATATTGGCCATTCTCATTTGAGACTACTATGCTCACCTTGTATGAACTCAAAAGTAAGTGTATATTTATTTATTATCAAGAATAACCGCCCATAAGTTCCACTCTCACTGTGTCCCACTTCATTGGTCAATTCCACGGTGTCCCACGCCAGCGGTCGATTTATCCAAACAAAATTACCAAGGTTACCACCTCCTCCCTGCCTCTTTCTCCAACCAAACACACATTGAAAGGTACGCCTCACCTCGTATTCCACACTGCCCTGCATGATATCATTTATTATTTATTTATTGGTGTTTAAGGGCATATACTTATGCATAATGGCTAATCATGACCGTGACAGTTCTACGGGTGGAGGAAGCCACAATACCTGGAGAGAACCACCAAGCAACGACGAGCAGCTGCCAGCTTCCCAACATCGTAACTCCGAACTGCAGCACAGGCAGGGTTAGATTGGTTGAAGACATGCGTACTGTCGACGTGCAGTACGCCTTAGTACATGGCAGCATCGTGCCCCCATATGGACAATCAGAGTTGAGTGCCTTGCCCAAGGACACAGCATGGGAATCCGAATTGATCACTCAGACGGCCACGCATCCAATGATTAACCAGGCTCAATGTTGCTTAACTTCGGTGATCTGACGAGAACTGGCTTCCACAATGCCACCGCGCCCCACCATTGTATGATAAGAAAGCAGTAAATAACGTTAGCTATAATGGGATCAGTTACTTATAATATCAAATAGTGTTGACACTATAGCATTTCCCCGAGAGTGGGTCCAGGTATATACTAGTCTGTAAGACGGCTATACACTGCCCCTCCTCTGCTCCAGGGTGGCAACATGGCAGTATATATCCATCTTACTGATGCTATGTTGTGCCTAAGGAACCTTACAATAAAAGGTGGGGGTCCCCAACATGGGAAGGGGGGCAGGTATATTTACTACTCTGTAAGGTGGTTATCAAATGCAGTGGTGAATGGCGCCAACATTTCCCCGGCAGTGGGGCAAGATATATACTAGTTTGTAAGACGGCTATACTCCCCTTCTCCGTTCCAGGGTATATTTTATCTACACATATGTACAAATACTTCCTTTTTACGTATGTAATTATTGTAGTCTATAACTTCATGTTTGTCGTTGTATGTATGGATATCTTCATTGTAATAAATAAAACTAATCCTACAGGGAAAAACCAATTGGAGAGAAATTTACTTCTGCAATTCACAGACAGGTGATAGGTGAGCTCTACAAGGTGTGAAAAAATGACATAATCATGCATAACAACTGTGGTCTAATAGGAGATAATTGATACAGGGGCTATATATGACATGCTTAAGAATTTAAAGTTCACATTTTCTGTGGATATCTTCAAGTGGTTCTTACAGATTTTCAAGAACAAATAAACCCTGGAGAAGAATTATTCTCGCAAGCCTTCATTAACTCTCCACAAACCGTCAAATATCAAAATTTTAGATAAATTTGAGATACAATGGGCTATTTGCATTAGACGCTGATTCTCAGACGCTGATATTAATATTAACCCTCTCCACAAACAATGATGATTTAGCAAAACGTTCTTTTATCACACTGGGTCATTTGAGACTATTATACCCACTTTTCTCAAGACATCAATAAAAATACTTTAATGATACAATTAAAAACAATTCTTCAGACACTCCAGGGTCATAAAAAATCATGGAATCTTGTCGGGGAAAAGCCATGATTCTCCAGAATCATAAAGTCTAGTTTCTTTTTTGAATTTCATATATAGCTTTGGTGTGATATCTAGATGGCACTATCAATTTTTCTGAATTTTGTTAAAAAATATGGTCACCAGCAGCCATCTTGGATTTGGGAAATGAATTGTCAACAATTCCATTAGTACACCCTACAGGCCGCATCTCTTGCCCAATCTTTTTCAAATTTCGTATGTAGTTTTGGTGTGATGTGTAGATGGAAGCTATTAAATTTTCTGAATTTTGTTGAAAAACATGGCTGTCAGAAGCCATCTTGAATTTGGCATATAAATTGTCAACAATCCCATTAGCACACCCTACAGGCCACATCCCTCACCCCATCTTTCTCAAAATTTCATATGTACCTTTGGTGTGATATCTAGATGGGAGCTATCAAATTTTTCTAAGGTTCCGCTCTACAGTTTCGCACTATTGCACAGGGGTGAAATTCTAAACATAAGGCATATGTTGAAACTATGGCCATGTAAAATAGAGATATATTTTTAGTATCAGATATATGATTACATTAGGCTTTTTGTTGGACAAGAGAATTTGAAGTTTTGGTCCCAAAGTTGGAGTCTGATACATAGTGGTAAATTACCAGATGAATTATGGGAAACAGTGGCTTCGAAAAATTGGCTATTTTTTAAAATGTAATTTTTACACTTGTTTGTTACCAGACAGGTAACTAAAAAATGAAACGGAAACATTTTAGAAACAGGGGATGCTCTGCTCCAGGGGTAGGTAGGTGGGGTTGGTGGGAAAATTCTGCTTTTGAGGCTGCTGAAAATCACTGGTTTCGGCATTTTTTCTTGCAATTTTTCAGGTTGACGTCTTGCCTTTGACAATAAATTATTCCACCCGCATTCAGATTGTTTATTTCTACTAAGTCAGATAGTGTTATATGTTTTTTGTGGATTTGGGAAATGTAATACATGTTATGGGTTAGATAACTAAGTTACTGAATATTTGCAGTTGAAGAGTGTATGACATGTCATTTTTGGAAATGCCTGGAAAACTGGGGAGCGGAACCTAAATTTCGTTGAAAAACATGGCCGTCAGTGGCCATCATGGATTTGGCGTATAAATTGTCTGCAATTCCAGTAGCAGATCCTACAGGCCGCACCTCTCACCCGATCTTTTTCAAATTTCACGTGTACCTTTGGTGTGATGTCTTTTCTGTAGAAACTTGAGTGAATGACTTGGCATTACTGGATCTTTCGATTCAGTTCAGTCCCTTCTTGGACAAGTTGAGATACAGTTTCATTTATATAAATTGCATATTTACTAACCATTTTGATCAGATTATTATGTCTCTAGAGAAATAAAAAAAAAGTCTGATTGACACAATATCCTCTCTTTTTAATATATTTGGCAGACATATTCAACCACTATTCTTGGTGAAGTACATATTGCAGACAAAATGCATGATAAGTAATCTTCTTGAGAGGATGGTCCTCTCATTTAAATATATTTCGCAGACATATTCAACCACTATTCTTGGTGAAGTACATATTGCAGACAAAATGCATAATAGGTAATCTTCTTGAGAGGATGGTCCTCTCATTTAAATATATTTGACAGACATATTCAACCACTATTCTTGGTGAAGTACATATTGCAGACAAAATGCTTGATGAGTAATCTTCTTGAGAAGATGGTCCTCTCATTTAAATACATTTCGCAGACTTATTCAACCACTATTCTTGGTGAAGTACAGTTTGCAGACAAAATGCATGATAAGTAATCTTCTTGAGAAGATGGTAATGTGTAGAAGTAATCTGTAAAATGCATTTTCGTAGAATATCTTTTTGAATAAAATTAGCAGACAAAACTCTCTTCTGTTGTTTTGAAGAGATGTGCATAATAAATTAACATGTTCCAATGAGGGTAAAATCCTCCCCCTCTGATTGGATGAGAGCTGGCGTAGTTTCTTTTATGTTTACAGCTCTAATAGCAAATGTTGCCATCTGACTGACGTCAGAACACGAATTATTTGAAATGACGTCGCCCGTTTCATAATTGTTTCATGAATGGAGTGACTGGCAAGCCGCTTCATTTTTAGTCGAGTTGTGATGAAGTCAAACTCGACTTATAGTTTGATGAATGGCGAGCTGGCTTTTGGGCGGGTATCAGGTGGGCATAAACAATTGGTTTCTGGATGATAACTTGATAATGGTTCAACCCATGTTCATTAAACTTCGTAGGTAGGTTGGTATCGGTGAGAGAAGAATCCTATTAATTTTGCACTTGCTTGGTCAAAGGTCAAGGTCACAGTGACCTTGCACATAGTAAATTGTAAACAATTGGTTTCCGGATGATAACTTGACTACACTTCAACCCACATTCATGAAACTTCATATGTAGGTTGGCCTTCATGTGAGGAAGGACCCCATTTATTTTGGACTCCCTGGGTCAAAGGTCAAGGTCACACTGACCCTGACCATAGTAAATCGAAACAATTGGTTTCCAGGTGATAACTTGATAATGTTTCGACTCACATTCATGAAACTTAATAGGTAGGTTGGCATCAAGGAGAGGAAGAACCCTATTTATCTTGGACATGCTTTGTGAAAGGACAAGGTCACAGTGACCTTCAAAATAGTAAATCGTAAACAATTGGTTTCCGGATGATAACTTGATAATGGTTTGACCCACATTCATGAAACTTCATAGGTAGATTGGCCTAGGTGAGTGGAAGACCCCTATTTATTTTGGACTCGCTAGGTCAAAGGCCAAGGTCACAGTGACCTTGAACATAATAAATAGTAAACAATTGGTTTCCAGATGATAATTTGATAATGGTTCCACCTACGTTCATGAAACTTCGTAGGTAGGTTGGCATTGATGCAAGAAAGAGCCTTATTTATTTCAGAATCACTAGGTCAAAGGTCAAGGTCACAGTGACCCTTCACATAGTAAATTGTAAACAATTGGTTTCCGGACGATAAATGGATAATGATTAAACCCACTTTTGTGCTGTCACAACTCGACATTGGATCAGTGATCCTATCGGTATTTTTCTGGATTTTTCGCACAATTGCAGCAGACGGTGTTCCAGATGAACTTCTCTTTAAATTACAAACCAATTTACAATTTGAACTGAGATGGAATGAGTTTGTCTGGTTTATTGATTATTTGTCCAGTGCCGTCGTGGGGTACACAAGCGGCTTATTAGCTCACCTGACTGAAAGTCAGGGTGAGCTTTTCTTATCACTCTTCGTCTGTCGTCCGTCAGTCCGTCGTCCTTCGTGAAGGTGGTGATTGAGCCTCTTTCTCCTAAACCACTGGCCACATTTTAATTAAATTTTATGTAAGTAGTGGTTATATAGGGGCATTTGGGTTTTTCTTCAAATTGGATTTCTGCTCATATTGTGGAGTGGGGTGGGGCCAAAATGCACAAAATTATAAAAAATCTTCTCATGAACCAGCCATAGCAGAGACGTGATATTTAGTATACAGCTTCCATTTGAGGTGTAAACTCAATTTTGTTCAAGAGAAGTTTGACGGGCAATATTTATCTTTGTTCTGAGAGGGGCAAGAATTTTTGCCCCACCCAAAATTTCTATTTTCTGAACCCAGAGGCCGATTTGAACCAAATTTAATATGAGGTATTATTGGGTTATAAGTACTTGAATTATGCGAAAAAAATTTTTTTTCCTACAGCCCCGTGGAAACTGCAGGAGCTAAAAATAGAAAAAAATTAAAATGCCCATATCTCCAAAACTGCATGGCACCGAGAATTTTTATTTGGTGTGAAGCTTCCTTAGGACCAACAGAAAGGATTGGTAAAAAAAAATTGCCAGCGGTTTTATCATAGTGTACAGTTTCGGGACTTTTGAAAAAGTGCTGAGTCAGCACTTTTTAACACTGTAGGCAATGGGAAAAAAAATTTTAAAATCTTCTTCTCCAGATCCAGCAGGCCGAATCTTTTGATATTTGGTATGCAACATTGTAGGGTGGATCTGATTCAAGTTTGTTCAAATTGGCCCCCTGGGTTCATATTTGGGCTCCGTATAGGAGCCCGATTTCGAACTTAGTGCATTTCAGGCAAATTTCTTAAAAAATCTTCTTCTCCAGATCCAGCAGGAAGAATCTTTTGATATTTGGTATGCAACATTGTGGGGTGGATCTGATTCAAGTTTGTTCAAATCGGCCCCAGGGTTTATATTTGGGCTCAGTATAGGAACCCAAATTTGAACTTAGTGCATTTCAGGCAAATTTCTTTGAAAATCTTCTTCTCAAGATCCAGCAGGCAGAATGTTTTGATATTGGGTATGCACCATGCTTAAGGGGGTGAGATTCAATTTTGTTCAAGCCAAGTCCCTGGGTTCATATTTGAGCTCACTGTGGGAGCCCAAATTATAACTTAGTTCAAAATGAGGAATTTTCTTTGAAAGTCTTCTTCAGATCCAGCCGTCGGAATGTTTTGATATTTGGTATGCAACATCCTTAGGGGGGTGAGATTCATGTTTGTTCAAGCCATGTCCCTAGGTCCATATTTGGGCTCACTGTGGGAACTTGAATTAATTAACTTAGTTTGAATTAACTTAGTTTGAGTAAAATTCAAGTTTGTTCAAGCCATGTCCCTAGGTCCATATTTGGGCTCACTGTGGGAACTTGAATTAATTAACTTAGTTTGAATTAACTTAGTTTGAGTAAAATTCAAGTTTGTTCAAGCCATGTCCCTAGGTCCATATTTGGGCTCACTGTGGGAACTTGAATTAATTAACTTAGTTTGAAATGAGGAATTTTCTTAAAAAATCTTCTTCTTCAGATCCAGCAGTCGGAATGTTTTGATATTTGGTATGCAACATCCTTAGAGGGGTGAGATTCAAGTTTGTTAAAGCCAAGTCCCTGGGTCCATAGTTGGGCTCGCTGTGGGAGCCCAAATTATAACTTAGTCAATATGAGGAGTTTTTCTTTAAAAATCTTCTTCTTCAGATTCAGCAATCGGAATGTTTTGATATTTGGCATGCGGCAACCTTACGGGGCTGAGATTCAAGTTTGTTCAAGCCAAGTCCCTTGGTTCATATTTGGGCTCACTATGGGAGCCCGAATAACAACTTAATTCAAAATGAGGAATTTTCTTTAAAAATCTTCTTCAGATCCAGCAGATGAATGCTTTTGATATTTTTTATGCAGCATCCTTATAGGGGGTAAGATTCAAGTTTGTTCAAGCCATGTCCCTAGGTCCATATTTGGGCTCATTGTGGAGCTCGAAATGTAACTTGGTTCAAAATGAGGAATTTTCTTTAAAAATCTTCTTCAGATCCAGCAGTCGGAATGTTTTGATATTTGATGTGCAGCATCCTTAGGGGGTGAGATTCAGGTTTGTTAAAGCCAAGTCCCTGGGTTCATTCATGGGCTCCCTGTGGGAGCCCGAATTATAACTTAGTTCAATATGAGGAATATTCTTTAAAACTCTTTTTTTTTTAGATCCACTGGTCAGAATCTTTGGATATTTGGTATAAGCTTTTCTTAGGAGGAGCAGATACAATTTGTTGAAATCAATTCTCTGGGTTGATATTTAGGCTACCATGTCATGTGAGTGCCCTCAGGCCCCCTG
The DNA here is from genome assembly GCA_031216915.1 of Pictodentalium vernedei. NCBI lineage: Eukaryota > Metazoa > Mollusca > Scaphopoda > Dentaliida > Dentaliidae > Pictodentalium > Pictodentalium vernedei. Next base: position 591,639,347 of record CM062295.1, on the reverse strand, counting down.
GGGTCTCTTGTTTACTAAACCTGTGATCATTAAAAGTTGCCTTGAAGAAGGCAACGTTTAACGATCACAAGTTTAGTAAATAAGCCTCTCGTGTTTCACGTTGGAGGTGTTGGGCTATGGATAGTGTTGTATTGGAACATATATGTTATTGTGATGAGCTGACGGTAACATGGTCTGAGGTTTGTGGCTCGGAGCATATGTTCAACCCCGATGCCTCGCATCTCGATTGAACATAAGCTCCGAGCCGCAAACCTCAGACCATGTTACCGTCAACTCATCACAATAAATTAACACATTTCTGTTCAATAGAATATCTTCTTTGCTTATATCTGGCAGACAAAATACATATTCATTTAATCTTGTGAGGAATTAGTTGTTAACTCCCTTCACTCTGATGTCAAAATAAGCAAATTTCAAGTAGCCATTTTTCCCATAATGCAACTGGGAATTTGACCAATTCAATCTTGTTTGACAGAGCTCAGTGAGCTCTGTCAAACAAAATTGAATTGGTTAAATTTCTAGTTGCATTATGGGAAAAATTTGCACCTTGAACTTTAGATATTTCGACATCAGTGTGCAGGGGGTTAAAGGTAATAAATTGGCTTAGTTGTAATAGTAATTTTTGTGCATAATATAAACGTCTAGATTTGGCCGCTGCATTAATAAGGATTAATATATTTGGGAGACAGTTAGTCTTTTGAAGGAATCAGTGTTAATTTGCTTGAGAATACCAACTCTGTTTATCAGCAGCCAAAATGCACCATTCTGACCTGTCGGCGTCTTTTACAGGTAGAGTGCTGCAAGCCCATATTTGGGCTTTATTCTGAGGGAAAGGTACCACAACTTGAAGGCTTCATACTCTGTGGATGTGCTTTGTATTATCTTTGAAGTGATTGGAGTGCAGTGGCTCAGTGGCAGACTGCTGGACTTCTATGCTAGAGGTCCCGAGTTCGACCCCCGTCCGGGACAACCCTCGTTGTGACCTTAGGTAAGGCACTTTCTCCCGGTTGCCTACATGGGGGCATGATGATGCCGGTACTAAGGCATACTGCACGTCGATGGTGCACATGTCTTCAACCACTGTAACCCTGCTTGAGCGGAGCTTGAACAGAGTTAGAATGTTGAGGAGCTGACAGATGCTTGGTGCTTCTCTCCGGGTACTCAGGCTTCCTCCACCTGTAAAACTGTCACGGTCATGATTAGCCATTGTGCATAAGTATGTGACCTTAAACACCTATAATTAAATAAATTAAAATTGAAGTGATATTATTTAGTCTGTAAGGACAGGCACTCTCCCATAAATTGTAACAAGGCATTTGTAACAAGGCAAAGATATTTGAACAACTTTTGATGTCCAAAAATAATTCGGCACCTACTTTAATGTCTGATGCCAGTTCGTTATTGAAAATCTGTGACAGGTACACACAGAAACATGCAGGTAGTTAGGTTTTTTGGGTGAAAATCGTATTTCCATCAGGCACGCATTTCAATTTCAGTTGAATGGAGTAAATGGAGGGGCATAGGTTTTTAGCTTAACTTGACATAGTTAAGATAAGCTATTGTCATCACTCGTGCAGAAGTCTGTTAGTCTGTGAGTCTGTTAGTCTGTGAGTCTGTGACGTCTGTTCACATTTTCCTTTAGCACGGGCTACACCCCACAGTTCTTGTCTGATCGTCACGAAATTTCATATGCAGGTTTGGGGTCATGTCTAGATGAGAACGTCCCATTTTGGTCGCTATCGGCAACCGGTATGGCTGCCCGAGCCCAAAACCCGAAAACCATTAGCACAGTCTACAGGATGCCTCTGTATAATGCCTAGATGAGAACGTCCCCTTTTGAGAATGATCTATCAACCGTGATGGCTGCCCAAGCCCGAAACCCAAAAACTTTTAGCACAGTCTGCAGGTCATGTTTAATGTGGAGGGATTTCATTGTAACTTGGTAGGATGACTCCTTATGATGTCTAGTTGAGAATTTCCCCATGATCTGCCAACCATGACGACTGCCCGAGCCCAAAACCCGAAAACATTCAGCACAGTCTACAGGTCATATTTATTGAGGAATTTCATTGTAACTTGGTGGGTTGACTTCATACAATGTCTAGATGAGACAGTTCCCTTTTGGACGTGATTGGGCAACTGTGACAGCTACAGGCACCCGAAGCCCGAAAACCTTTAGCACAGTCTAGAGGTCATATTTATGAAGGGATTTCATTGTAACTTGGAAGGATGACTCCAAATAATGTCTAGATGAGAACGTCCCATTTTGATCACGATCATGCAGCCTTGATGGGTGCCCGAGCCCAAAAACCTTTAGCATAGGCAAAAGGTCATATTTATGGAAGGATTTCATTGTAACCTGTTAGGTTGACTCCATATAATGCCTAGATGATGACATCCCCTTTTGGTCGTGATTGGTCAGTTGTGATGGCTACAAGTGCCTGAAACCTGAAAACCTTGAGCACAGTCTACAAGTCATATTTATGAATGGATTTCATTGTAACTTCTTAGGCTCACTCCAGATGATGCCCAGATGAGATTGTCCCCTATAGTTGTGATCATTCAGCCATGATGGCTGCCCGAGTCCGAAGCCCGAAAAACCTTTAGCACAGTCTACAGGTCATATTTATGAAGGGATTTCATTTTAACTTGGTAGGTTAACTTCATATAATGTCTAGATGAGTACGTCCTCTTTTGGACATGATTGGGCAATTGTGACGGCTGAAGGTGTCCGATGTCCGAAAACCTTTAGCACAGTCTACAGGTCATATTTATGAGGGGATTTCATTGTAACTTGGTAGGATGACTCCAAATAATGTCTAGATGAGAACGTCCCATTTTGATCGTGATCATTCAGCCTTGATGGGTGCCCAAGCCCAAAAACCTTTAGCATAGGTAAAAGGTCATATTTATGGAAGGATTTCATTGTAACCTATTAGGTTGACTCCATATAATGCCTAGATGATGACATCCCCTTTTGGTCGTGATTGGTCAGCTGTGATGGCTACAAGTGCCCGAAGCCCGAAAACCGTGAGCACAGTCTACAGGTCATATTTATGAAGGGATTTCATTGTAACTTCGTAGGATCACTCCAGATGATGCCCAGATGAGATTGTCCCCTTTGGTTACGATCATTCAACCATGATGGCTGCCCGAGCCCGAAGCCTGAAAACCTTAAGCACAGTCTATAGGTCATATTTATGAAGGGATTTCATTGTAACTTGGTAGGTTGACTTCATATAATGTCTAGATGAGTACGTCCACTTTTGAACACGATTGGGCAACTGTAACGGCTTCAGGGGCCCAAAGCCCGAAAACCTTTAGAACAGTCTACAGGTCATAATTATGAAGGGATTTCATTGTAGCTTGGTAGGATGACTCCAAATAGTGTCCAGATGAGAACGTCCCCTTTTGGTCACGATCATTCAGCCTTGATGGCTGCCCGAGCCCAAAAACCTTTAGCATGTCTGTAGGTCATATTTATGGAAGGATTTCATTGTAACTTGTTAGGCTGACTCCATATAATGCCTAGATGATGACATCCCCTTTTGGTCATGGTTGGTCAACTGTGATGGCTACAGGTGCCTGAAGCCCGAAAATCCTGAGCACAGTCTACAGGTCATATTTATGAATGGATTTCATTGTAACTTCATAGGATCACTCCAGATGATGTCCAGATGAAAATGTCCCCTTTTGGTTGCGATCATTCAACCGTGATGGCTGCCCAAGCCTAAAGCCCGAAAACCTTTAGCACAGTCTTCAGATCATATTTATGAAGGGATTTCATTGTAACTTGGTAGGTTGACTTCATGTAATGTCCAGATGAGAACAGCCCCTTTTGGACACCATTAGGCAACTGTGTTGGCTACAGGGGCCCAAAGCCCGAAAATCTTTAGCATAGTCTACAGGTGATATTTATGAAGGGATTTCATTGTACCTTGGTAGGATGACTCTAAATAATGTCTAGATGAGAACGTCCCCTTTTGGTCGCGATCATTCAGCCTTGATGGCTGCCCGAACCCAAAACCCCAAAACCTTTAGCATAGTCTATTGGTCATATTTATGGAAGGACTTCATTGTAACCCATAAGTTTGACTCCATATAATGCCTAGATGATGACATCCCCTTTTGGTCGTGAATGGTCAACTGTGACGGCTTCAGGGGCCTGAAGCCCAAAAATCTTGAGCACAGTCTACAGGTCATATTTATGAAGGGATTTCATTGTAACTTTGTAGGATCACTCCAGATGATGCCCAGATGAGAATGTCCCCTTTTGGTTGCGATCATTCAACCATGATGGCTGCCAGAGCCCAAAGCCCAAAAAACCTTTAGCACAGTCTACAGGTCATATTTATTAAGGGATTTCATTGTAACTTGGTAGGTTGACTTCATATAATGTCTAGATGAGAACGTCCCCTTTGGACGCAATTGGGAAACTGACGGCTACAGGGGCCCGAAGCCCGAAAACCTTTAGCACAGTCTACAGGCCATATTTATGAAGGGATTTTAATGTAACTTGATAGGATGACTCGTTTTGGAATAATTTCACTGTAACTTGGTAACTTTTGTTGATATACATTAACTGTGAGGTCCACATACATTAACTGTGAGGTCATATTAACCCACCTCTCAGCTCTTTTGTACAATGTACACCTCATATTATTTTTATCACAAACATAGCATACAGGGAACAGAAATGAACATATTCCCAATTATCACAATTCTTGTCTTATTTCATAATCCTTTCATAAACATTGAACATTATCCTTTTCATCAAACACAACACCCAAGTTAAGCTACAGTGTCATTGACACTTTCATTGTATACTCGAGACAGTTTTCAACAGACCAATGTTAGGAATAGCAAATATGTGTGTTACTCACATTTCACTGAGATCACTCTTACCCATCTACATATTTGTAGATAAAGGGTTAACCCCTTACATACTTCTGGTGAATTCTCCTGCCAAGGACAGGATTTCTTGTGCCACTGAAATAAGTACGCTTTGGTCACATTTAATACAATTTTGCCCCTGAAAATGAAATGTATTTTTTCACCTGAAAATTGAATGTATATTTTCACCAATGATTTCCCCATTTAAATTTAGATAAATTTTTCATCAAATATAGTCATGGCTGCTTCACAGCAGCAATGACTAGATTTGATGAAAAATATCTCGAAAATACTCAGCAGGTTAAGAGTTAAGCATGTGCATGTTTCTGTAGGGGGTTTAACAACACTTTCAACAACCTGGGTCATATCATGTCAGACAATTTTGGGGGAGCAGAGGAAGACAAACTTCCCAGAGAGAAACACAGAGCTATTGCAAATAACTGTCAAATTCTCCCAATTTACTATCCCTGCACAAGAAGTATAAGCATTGGTTGAAGGCAACGGCAGCATAGTTGTGCTGTATGTCGGCAGTCAATGTTCTGTATCTCTGTGATACACTTACTTTCAACCACTGCTAACTGGATCAACCCATTATTTTGAAATCAAATGAAATCTTCATCAAAGCTTTGCAAAGCCCTTAGGGTGAGAAGATGAGTCTTTGGGTTGAATCCCATCCCATCAATTATGGTTCTAGAAAACTTCAATTTTCAGGCTGTTTTGGTAAGGATACACACGTGCTGGGATATGCATTTCATGTAGACAATATGTATGTGTGCACGCATAGGCAGGTCAGTGAAAACTTAGACATTGATGCATTCTTCCTGCCATGGGCACCCACACATATATGCATGCCATTCTCAGCCATCTCTTGATGCCAGACACTGATCTCCATACAAGAGGATTGCTGGAACATCAGTGAAAGATGTTGCAACTCATGCCCACCCTCTCTCACCCACCTAGATGACATCAATATATTGAACTCCTCCCATCAGTGATGCTTGATGATGTGAAAGCTGTCATGCTGTGGTTGAAAATACAGTGTTACAGTTTTCACTCATGACCATAAGGACCAGAATTATGTTACCAGAATTATTTCATGAGTGACTGCAAGGAAATCTAAACTTATATTTCCTTGAAGTCACTCCTGAGATAATGCTGGTGCAGAAGTACATTGTACCAGAATTATGTTACCAAACTTATTCCAAGAGTGACAACAAAGAAATCTAAACTTATATTTCCTTGAAGTCACTCCTGACATAATGCTGATACAGAAGTACCAGATTCATGTTAGGCCACACAAAGTAGATGTTCTGTTTCTCAGGCCAGGTTTTGTAAAATTGCATGCAGGTGGGCGGTTTTTATACCCCCCGCAAACAAAGTTTGGGGGAGGTATATAGGAATCACCCTGTCCGTCCATTCGCCTGTCTGTCTGTCCATCCTTATAAGTGCAACTCCTCCTAAACTGTTTGAAGAATTTTCATGAGACTTTATGCAATGGAAGAACTCCAAATTAAGATGTGCATGAAGCAATATAATTCCGTTCGGACATTTCCAAGCAGGGATCAGCCGAATGGGCGACTAGGGGAAGAAGTCGCCTTGTCATTCCTCAAGTCGCCTTGGCTTACATTAGGGGCGAAATTCAAGTCGCCCTCCAAAACTTTCTTGGGAGACATGGCAGTTTACTGTATTTTCTTATGTTTTATTTCCAAAAAAAACAACGCTTCCGCATTCACAAAAAAGTAAACATGGCTGCTGTTAAAATCTGTCTCTGAAAATAGCCTAAACTAGCCCAATTTTATAATTCTGAAAAGAGTTGTAATGTCGTAGTTGTTCGAACAATATGCCCCAACTGATAGCAACCAGCACAAAATGCTATTTAAAAACAAAAGTGTCAGCAAAAACCACGAATTACACAAGACACGCATCCAGTTGATTAGAATTTATTAAAGTTAACCACCGTTTCAAAACAAACAAAAAAAAATGTGCAGGGGACAGTTCATCCATAAAAACGTCGAAATTGCTTATGGTTACGCTCTGTTCCACTGAAAAATTGGTTGCATTGAAATTCACCCCGCAATTTGCATTGAAAGTTTTTCTTTGAAAACTTTGATGGAAGGGGATTAAATGTAATAAGGCTACGATAGAAATCACACATATTAGGATGGATGAGAATGGCAGGCCTTATAGCACCAGTCGCACGTGTCAGTGTAAGATGGTTGACAGTAATTGTCATTTTTCTGAACAGAGTATTATCAGCCAGCGCAGCAGGTAAGGGAGACAACGGAAATATTTTGTCATTTACCTTAGAAATAAATTAACTCAAATTGTTAATGACGCTTATTTTATGAAGGATGTCAAAAACTTTTTTACCCATGCTTTTCAATTCAATTAGGACATTCAGAAACCATGAATGACCCAGCTTCTTATGTGAACTTGAAATTTATTTTAAATACTTTAAATGTTTTTTTAAAAATAATATACCTTCTATAACAGAGAAGAACACTCTCACCATGGGTAATGCTAAATTTCAAATCTACTGCATTTTTTTTTTTTTTTTTATTAGGGTTTAATGACACATTAACAGTCAGGGTCATATCATGTCGACGACAGTTTTATGGGTGGAGGAAGCCGGAGTACCCGGAGAGAACCACTGAGCATCGACGAGCAGCTGTCAGCTCTCCAACATGGTAACCCTGAACTCTGCACCACGGCACAGGCAGGGTTAGATTGGTTGAAGACATGCGCACCATCGACGTGCAGTACGCCTTAGTACACAGCATCATCGTGCCCCCATGTAGGCAATCGGGGTTAAGTGCCTTTCCCAAGGACACAACGTGGGAGCACGAATCAGTCGCTGAAATGTCACCCATCCAACTACTAACCACGCTCGACATTGCTTAACTTCGGTGATCTGACGAGGACCGGTTACCGCGACGCCACCGCGCCCCCAATCCACTGCATTGAGGCAAATACAAAATCAACTGCATGGTCACCCCAGGCCTAGTCATCACTGTTATGGAAAGAGTTAGGGTATTCAGAAACCATGGACAACACAATTTTTTTGTAGGGGAGGGGGAGGATTTTAACCTACATGACTTAGTTTTTTGTGTGTATGTATGTTTGTATAACTTTTATTTATTTTTTTCTCCACAATTGTGTCCTCTATGTACATTTACTTTGTCACGATGTCATATACGTTTTGTTTTTTTCTGACTTCTCCCCCATGTCCACTGACTTGTCCCTCCTGGCCCCTGACTTCTCCCTAAAGTCTCTGGAGGGAGAAGTCACTTCTCCCTAAAATCAGCTGCCAGGCTGACCCCTGTTTCCAAGGGGAGATAATCTAACTTATACATTTCAATTGCTACATCATATGGTTGTGTCCTCGTAAGCGCAACAACTGAGGCGCGGGGGGTATCACTTTGTGAGCTTGCTCACAGTACCTCTAGTTTATTTTATATTTTATTTTTGTAATTATTTATTTGATATCAGAAGTTCATATTCTTGGTTCATTTTATGTTTTAGGCCTTCTGCATAATAGCAAGGGTGGTGGTGTATTTCGTCCCTTGAGTGCAACAAGGCTTTGCAATTCTAAAGCATTGCAAAGCCTTGTTGCACTCAAGGGACATTATCAATTTTATTAACTTGTGTAAAATATCAGACATAAACCATTTAATTTTTATTTTTTCAAGTTTGCATTGGTTATAAAAAAGAGAGCATGCAGCAGCCAAAAGGACCATGCGGGAGGGCCTGAGAAACAGATTTTTAATTTTATTAAGCCTTACCAACATTATTTCATGAGTGACTGCAATGAAATCTAATCTAAACTTACATTTCCTTGAAGTCACTCCTGAGATAAATCTGGTGCCTACTCAAAAACAGTAGGTGTGATATATATAACAATGTCTGATCTAGAGTTCTGCCTCATGTGATGAGTTGCGATTTTTTTTATTCTTCAGAATAGTTTTGGAACTAAAATATCAAATTGGTGAATATTATAATTTGTAGAACTAACCAGGAGTTGTATTTTCTAGAATTATATTTTATACCTATAAATATAACTGACTAAAATGAATCATTACCATTTTAAAAGATATGGCAATTTGCCAACTGGCAAATTCAGGCCTGTCATTTTCAAAATTCCAGGAAGGCCATTGTGGTTCTCCTTAAATGACTCCAGGAGGGCCATTTTTGGTTTGCCTCAAATGAACCCCAGGTGGGCCATTTTTTGGTTTACAAGGGCCATTTTTGGTTTAAGGAGACCATGAGTAAAAGCTTTTGTGTGCATGACACAACAGTAGTCTGTGAGACATAATTCCAAGTGTGATATATTTCCAGTTGTGCAAGTTTACCCATACAAGCGTTAGAAAGTTGAAAACTACGGGAATGCATTGAATTTAGGGAATGAACTCATTGAGTAGCATAAATTCAGTTTCAGTAAATGGACCACCATGATAAGGAGATATACACTGGCCAAAAATTTGTCTATAGAACTGTCAAACACCGAAAATCAAGTTAGTGGCCCAGCACCCTAATCCCCCCCCCCCCTCCCAATTCCACCAGTTGGCTCCAAATTGGCAAATATTACAGAATTATTTCTTTTTTTCAGGTTTTTTTCAGTTATTCTTTCACCCTAATGAATTACCGCCAGTCCAGGAGGAATTGTGTTTTGATGCCCCCTTCTATCTGCAAAGATTTTCATTTGAGACTGCCTATTTTGAGGTGCCTTTGATTGAATTAATAATGGTCCGCAGAAATCAGGGTTAGGCAGATGTTTACCATCCACAGAATTTTGACTTTAGGCGGGCAACTGCGGCCCAGGGCGATGGCCCGCCTGAAAATGACAGCACTACAAATTGCCCTGCAAATTGCCAGATCTTTGAAAATGCTAATGGTTCATTTTATTCCATTTAAAGTCATAACTAGAAAATACAACTCTAAAAATACAATTGTAAAAGTTTTATAGTAATTGCTACAGATTGGTGACTTGATATGTGGACACAGAATATAAAGTTTAGTTGAGCAGTTTTATCAAATTAAACATGCAATAAGTTAATGATCAAAGTTAATCAAGTAAAGAGCATAAAGTGCCTCAGACATGATAGGATTTAAGGTAAAGGTATCATACATTTGAATGGCTTTGATTGACAGTCTTTATCATGGTGTAAGAGACTGTAAACTCATTTAGCTTATACCTGCCAAGTTACCTTTGACAAACCCAAAATATTCCTCATTCACTTAAAATCTTGATTCCCCAGTGAGGATCATATTACATTACTATTCAGAAGAGCTAGGGAGCACGGTGGCCAAGTGGTGAGGCATTGGACTTCAAACTGAAAGGTCCACGGTTTAATCCCCACCAGGGCATTGTGTCTTGGGCAAGGCACTTAATCCTGATTGCTCATGTGAGGGCATAGTGGCACTGCATACTAAGGCATACTGCACGTCGATGGTGCACTTGTCTACAAACAATGTTAACCCTGCTTTTGAGGAGATAATACATAGGGGAGTCTGCTCAGTGGTTCTCTCCCTGTACTCTGGCTTCCTCCACCCATAAAACTGTCAGGCACGAGGTTACCATTTCTTTTCAACCCTGGCAGCCAGCTCTCATCTTATAGTGCATGGGAGTGCTACTAAAGACCTGTACACTAAATTGTATAGTGCTGAAACTACTAGAACATTTTCCAATTAACTAGTTGCCAGCTGTTAGTTGACTTGGTATCTATTAACCCTTTGATACTTTTGTACGTACTCTATGGTCATTTGTTTTATTATTATTTTTCGAGTTTTTAAAGTTTTAATCTCAATTCCTATTTTCTCACAAAATATCTATGACAGTGACAACCGTTGAGCCAAATGTTATCGCAGCTTAAAATACTAATATAATTCTGCTCTCAAGACTTCTTAACTTGTTGAGTGCTAGAAGCCACTATCAGGGCTTTTAAAAAATGAGGATACCAGAGCAAAAGCAAACACTTTCCTTGCTTATATTTCATATTTAGTCAAACACAAATAATATTTTGTTTATATAAATTTGTTTTATTACAAATTATTTCAGAGTGTTTGTGGACACTCCAATAATTTGTAATAAAACTAGTTTTGAATAACAAATTCAGACCACCAAAAATAATCTAACCCTCAACCAGATAATCACTAATGTAGAAAATATCTTGTTTTTTGTACTTTCCGATGTTTGACTTCGCATCTTGAAAACATTGAAGAAACTGAATTCCCAGTGATGTTTGAATGTCAGGATAACTAAAGTCTCAAATAGTTAATTGTTTCCCTGTACATACAGTACAATCAGAATGAAACTTCTTGTATTAAGGTGGGGTGGGGGTTAAAAAATCTACAACTGAAAATGCAATACACAACGTATTTATTTTTGTATAGCTTCTAGTTGCTGGAAAGTGCTGAATGGAATTGGAGCAATTTAAAAAAAAAACCCAAATGTTTCACAAATAATGACCGATTCGAGAAATCCACAAATAAAATGGTCAAACACTATTCTTAGAATGTTTACATAAAACATGACAACATTGACTTTTCAAACTCGGATTGTCAAAGCAATCAGCTGGTTAGTATTGTTTCATAGGCATTTTATTATTCTACAAGTATTGTTTTGACACTGATTAAAAAATAAGGTAACAAACTTGTGGCCAAATAAACTGATAGTGGTGACAAAACTCACAAAAGACAAAATGTATCAGTTGGGTACTGTAAGTTGTACTGAGAATGAGGAAAAAAAGTTGAAATGCAGCAGCCGGGACCTGTAACTTCCATTGGGAGTGGAATATATATGTTGACTAATACTACTAATCAACGAATTGTTTCAACACCAAAATTGTAGCAAAACAAATCCATGTAAACAAAATATTTCTTCAAATTTAATCTGGAGTACTTCAGAAAAAAGGGCAGTTTAACAGGTGACAACTCCCACCCCACCCCTCCCATAATACTTTTTCCAGTCCAGACATTTGCATCTGGATTTGCATCTTCAGGTGTCGATTCTTCCTATTTAGTAATCATGTACTTTCTTATGAGACTACATTTGCTAAATGGATTAATGTCAAACACACACTTGGTCATACAAATGGAGGTCTTTTGTTCTTGATTCGGGCAATAGGGAGTCTAGCACAACCAATTTGGAGTACTGTATGTGTTAATTAAATAAAAAGTTTGGAAGCCCATTAGTGGTGCGACGATATGCTTCCCTAACGATACGTTGCTTATCACAATTCAGTTTGCACCAAATGATGTGTATCGTGATACACACCCCTCTTGGCATGCAACTACAGATGTCAGCTACTTTGGGGACTGCATGTATTTATTTCTATAAGCTTACTTGTATTACAAATTAGGATGCACTCTATAACCCTTTATCCAACGAATCGCAATAAGCATCCACCTGCGTAATACACAAATTCAGCAGCTGAAAAAATATTTTTTCCAAAAATTTCAACAAAACCATAACATGTGAACCCTCTTTGGAACGAGCTCGTCGAGCTCGTTCCAACGAGGGATCACATGATATGGTTTTGTTAAAAAAGGTTGAAAAATTAAAAAAAATGATATTTAAATTAATAAATTTTGATATCGTCTTCTTTGGGTAAAGGGTTTAACAATATGTAACTTCTCAATGTGATAACCCATGGCATTAAGTAATTTAAGTTTTCAATTTTATGAACCATTTTCCACTGCTTTTTTCCTCTCAGTATATATGTTCTAAACATTTAATCCCTTTTATCTTGTTTGTCAGAGCTCGTTGAGCTCTGTCAAACAAGATATAATGGATCAATCAAATAAATATTTAGTACAATAGAGGGAATTCATCAAATTTTGGTTAACTGAATAAACCCTTGAATGGCATATTTATTACTATCAGTAATTCGGACTCCCACGTTGTGTCCTTGGGTAAGGCACTTAACCCCGATTGTCCACATGGGGGCACGATGACGCCGTGTACTAAGGCATACTGCACATCGATGGTGCGCATGTCTTCAACCAATCTAACCCTGCCTGTGCTATGTTGCAGAGTTACAATGTTGGGGAGCTGGCAGCTGCTCATCGTTGCTCGGTGGTTCTCTCCAGGTACTCGGGCTTCCTCCACCCGTAACACTGTCATGGTCATGATTAGCCACTGTGCATAAGTATATGACCTTAACCACCAATAAATAAATAAATAAATTACTATCAGTGTTGGTGTGCAAAACTAGGATTTTTCTGAACTAGTTTTCAAAATCAAAGAAGTTGTTTTGCATAATATTATTTATATTTATTGTATTGCGATACATAATGAACAACATTATGAATTGAATCATGAGCAATATATTGTGGTTCAAGCATTTCACGATAAATCGTTGCAGCCCTAAAGCCCATACATTACGACTGCTACATGTAAATGTTATTTATCCATAAAGAAATTTCAAAATATAATCCTGACTAACCAATATTCCAAATGCATCATAAATTAACTCGTAACCCGCTGAGTATTTTCAAGATATTTTTCAGCAAATCTAATCATGGCTGCTTCATAGCAGTCATGACTAGATTTGATGAAAAAATTAATCTAAATTTAACTCGAGGAATCATTGATGAAAAATATTCATTCAATTTACAGTGAGAAGATTTGATTAACCCTTTACCCAACAAATCGGCCGCATCCGCCTGCGTAATATGCAAATTCAGCAGTTGAAAAAATATTATTTTTCAAAAAATTTCAACAAAACCATATCATGTGACCCCTCGTTGGAGTCACATGATATGGTTTTGTTGAAATTTTTTTAAAAATTTGAAAAAATGATATTTAAAATAATAAATTTTGATATCATCTGTGTTGGGTAAAAGGTTAAATGTGCTCAAATTATACTTTCTATCAGTGGAAAGAACAATTCTGTCCTGGGCAGGAATTTCTACTATCAGAATGTAAAGATTTATGGCACGCCTTCTACAAAGGCATTTCTTGATGATGTAATTGGAATATTGTATCAGTCAGAACTTGAGTACTCACAGACAAATAAAATTAATCCTTTACCTAACACAAAAGGCAGACATCAAGAACGTAGCTTATACCACCTCATTGGGAAAAGCTGAATTAGCTTGTTCCAATAAGGGGTCATTAACTATGTTTTGGAGGCAAAAAAATGAAAAAATTAATGAAAATTGAATGTTGATATTTGCAAATAGCAGAGGTCGGTTTGGTAACAGGACAAAACCCCTCCCCTTGGAAAAAAAAAATAATTCTGCATTCAGACAAAAAAAAAACCCTCAAGACAAAACCCCCTCACAAGAAAATTGTTTATAGAATATGGTGAAAATAAAAATGTTAGTATATCATTTTTTTCTGTTGGAAGGTGTGGGGTGGTGGGTTAGTAGTTTTTTGTTTTGTTTTTTTTTGGAAGGGCGGGGGGAGGGGGTGGGGGGGTTAATAAATTTGTCTTTTTTGTTTGATTATAACAAAGACTGTTTGTTACAGCTTGGTTGTTTTTATAAAAATAACTTGTAGTGAAGAACAGAAGAACATACTGATACAGTGGAACCCTCTTAATTGAATAGCCACTTTGCCAATGAAAATTATTCAATTAACATGAGTATTCAATTAAGAGGGATTGCGTCACTTTCCTGTATTTTAGAGATAAACTTAGCATTTATTTTATTATATCTTGTTTGACAAAGCTCTATGAGCTCTGTCAAACAAGATATAATAGATTAAATGCCTGTATTGGATGTACAGAGGCCAAATAGGTCTATAAACAAAGGAAAACTGGACAGAGTCAGGATAATTTCTCGACAGGTTGCAAGATTTTTTATTCAATTAACAGGAGTTTACTCTGTAACCTATATTCAATTAACAGGTCAAATTTGTACTGAAGGTATGGTAAATGGTTTTGTGTTGGGAACTTATATTCAAACAACAGGGCTATTCAGTTAAGAGATATCTAATTAAATGGGCTCCATTGTATTAGCTTGCAAATTTGTTACTTGTTTTTTTTGATGCACAACATTTTACTGCAGTATGTCATTTTTTAAACAAACTGTACCGTACAGTTATGAAAAAGTCAGTGATGGCATCCACTCTCGGGGATCTGAAACCACTGCCTACTGGCAGTGCGCTCACTCTAACCAAATAAGATTATTGGCTCTCGTAGATTCATAAACAAAGTTACAAAGCAAATAAAGTTTTTTGGGTCATAAGGGATTTCAATCCCACATCGTCCCTGTGCACCTTCGGTGCGATGAAACTTTTCACTCATGTCACTTTCAGAAATCAAAACTTATGCCACCTCACTGGGAAAAGCTGAATTAGTTTGTTCCAATGAGGGGTCACATGATTTTAGCAAGGAAATTACTAAAAACCACAAAGGAGGTCTCAAACTCCTATTTAGCAAGGAAATTATTAAAAACTACAAAGGAGGTCTCAAACTCCTATTAGATGGGTACATGTATACCAAGAAGTATTGTCGGAAAAATTCAATCAGATGGGAGTGTTCCAGCAGAGCTGGTTTATGGATGATACGTTCAGTATGTCTCCTGTACTCTTCAACCAGCTCTATGTTATACATGCTCCCCTTGGTAAGGGTTCTGTTGCTCTGTTCATTTGTTAAGATATGCATGTTTATTTTATTTGTGAAATATATTTTTTATGAAAAATTGAATTAACAAAATAAACAAAAATAATAAAATAATTTCAAATCGTGTTCATTATCATTTATTTTTGTTATGTGAGGGAATTGTGTCCAAGAAGTCAATTAAGATGAGGGGTTTTATCCTGAGGGGGGTTTTGTCTTCAGATTTTTTTCCGAGGGGTTTTGTCTTGAGGGGTTTTATCCTAGATTCAATTGGTTTTGGCCATTACATTGAAGGGTTACGAAAGTTGCTCATCTCTGGTCGGATGTTCGCTCCGGGTACTCCAGCTTCCTCCACTCGTAAAACTGTCACGTTTAGCCATTGTGCATAAGTATGCGACCTTAAACACCAATAAATAAATAAATAAATAAATAAATATGAAGGGTTACACCCCTCAGTTGGACATCTTGGCACACCAAAGCACACCAAAAGAATATCAGACCATTATTGCACAATACCAGCAGTTATCAAAATATTAAAATGTTAGAAACACATTTCAAATTGAAACAGTTTTTTATTTATTGATCCCCATGTATTATATTGGTGAAAAGGTTAATTGCTTAACATATACAGACATTGATATAAGTTTGTGAATTTGAAAAAAAAATGGATCTAAACTGTCAAAACGTACTAAAATTTAAACAAATTTTCATTTAACTAGCCTGGAGTTTATTGTATATGCTAATTATCCCATTTGATAAGCACGAAAGGTTGAAATGCCAGCTTGTTTATTTGTCATTTTTGAAGTTCTTCAGAGTACATCTGAAGGTGAAAAAGCAATTAATTTTCGAAAGAACATTCTCTGCTGCTAATTAATGCATAGAAATTCTGTCAAGGAATTTCAAGAGAAGGTGTGCACTAAGGTTGAAACATGTGAAAATTACTTTTGAAAGGAAATGTAATTTTTGTTAATTTTCTTTTTTTCATTTGGGTTGTTGACCTTCCGAGGTTTTTGCTGACTTTCACAACAATTCCAATCAGTGCACTCTATAATTATTAATTTGAGTATGTGAAAACTTGTGGTATTTTCATTTCTGCTTATCACAGATGCATAGATGTGTTATACAAGACGTAGTAGTAGTAGTTAACCCTTTGAACACTGGTGGTATCTTCCTGCCAGTTAACTGGCAGAAATTGGAAGAGTCCATATCCATTATTTGGGGGTAGAGCAATTAATATTAACACACGTTTTCTCAGTAGCCATCCTACTTAATGAAATTATGACGTATCGAGTTCCTGGACCGGAAAAGCGGTCTCTCGTGTTGAAAGAGTTAACTGAATAACCACTTTGCCATGGAAAAATATTCAGTTAAGAAGAGTATACAATTAACAGAAACTGGGTTATTTTCCTATCTTCTGGGAGCACGGTGGCTCAGTGGTTACGGCATTGGACTTTAAACCAAAGGCCCATGGTTCGAACCCTGCCAGGGGTAACTGCCTTGTGTCTTTGGGCAAGGCACTTAAATGCCGATTGCCCACGTGGGGGCTCTGTGGCATTATGTGCTAAGGCATACTGCCGGTCAAGTTAGTATGTTGGGGAGTCTGTCATCACTTGCCATTGCTCATTGGTTTTCTCCTGGTACATCACCTTCCTCCACTCGTAAAACTGTCTGACACGAGGTGACCCTGGTTGTCGCAAGTGTCGTTAAACCTCAATATATAAATGAATAAATATATAAGTTCCTATCTTCTTGTTATAAACTGGGAAGCACAGTGGCTCAGTAGGAAGAGATGCAGGTTGCAGGCCGAGAGGTCCTCGGTTCAAATCCCACCTGCAGCAATCGCGTTGTGTCCTTGGGCAATAGACTTCATCCCAATTGCCCATGTGGGGCATGATTGTGTTGTGTACTAAGGCATACTGCACATCGATGGTGCACTTGTCTTCAGAGTGAACCCTGCTCTGTCAAACAAGATATAATAGATTAAATGATGTGCAGTACACCTTAGTACACAATACCGTGCCTCCACATGGGAAATCAGGATTAAGTGTCTCACCCAAGGCCACAATGCAGTTAGCCCTGGCTGGGATCGAACCATGGACCTTTCAGTTTGAAGTCCAATGCCGTAACCACTGAGCCACCATGCTCCCCAAAGATATCAATAAATGTGGGAAATTCAGTGAATGTCAAAGTCATTTTTTTAGGACAGATTACATGTTTTTTTATTTAGTTGACAGGAGTTTATCTACAACCTATATGCAGTTAACATATAAAATTTGTACTGAGGGTATCATTAATGTTTTGATGTTTGTTAGTTCAATACAATTAAGGTTATTCAGTTAAAGGAAATACAATTGAGAGTGTTTCATTGTATTACCATGGGGGCCATTTAACTCTTTACCCAACGCAGACGATATCAAAATTTATTATTTTAAATATAATTTTTTAAAAATTTTCCAAAAATTTCAACAAAACCATATCATATGACCCCTCATTGGAACGGTCTCGACAAGCTTGTTCCAAAGAGGAGTCACATGATATAGTTCTGTAAAAAAAAATTGAAAAGTAATATTTTTTCAGCTGCTGAATTTGCATATTAAGCGGGCGGATGTGGCCAATTCATTTGGTAAAGGGTTAAGTGAGTATTAATTGAGTAAGGCTGTTAGTTACATTTAACTACCAAACACAAAACCATTTACCATGCTTTCAATAGAAATTTGACCTGTTAATTGAATGAATGGGTTAGCGTAAGCCCCTGTTAATTAACCCTCTGCATTCTAATGTCAAAATACCAAAAATTCAAGCAACAAATTTTTCTCAAAATTCTACTGGGACTTGATCCAATTTAATCTCATTTGACTGTGCTCAGTGAGCACTGTCAAAGAAGACTGAAATGGTTAAATTCCAAGTTGTATCATGTGAAAATATGCTGGTTGAAATTTTGATATATAAACATCAGTGTTTAGAGTGTTAAATTAAAAACTCGGGATATAGCCGTGGAGCTGTCCATCTGTCTGTAGACAGAGTTGGTTTCCGTTCTTTAACTAAAATTCTGCTTAGCCGACTGAAACCAAACTTGACATGTGGATTAGGCATGCTGAGAGGAAGAACCCTATTCGTGTTAGGGTTATTGTGCTGAAGGTCAAGGTCACAGTGACCTTGAATTTCATTAGCTCAACTTTGGCGAAGCCAAATTTGAGCTTTTGTCATGACCCGTCGTCTGTCTGTCCATACATCAACAATTGGATATGGCTCGGGCTAGAGGCCGTATTTATGAACCAATCTTTACGAAACTTCTTGGGTACATTTGTTATGACCGTAGGACGAGAATGAGCGTTTTTGTGTGCGGTCCAAAATTCAAGATAGCTGCCAGCCACCATTTTGTACCGACGATGCAGAAATCTGTTTTTTGCACAGAACTTCCATATGAAAGCTCTGATTTGAATAATTTTTGTATGAATGTTTAGTACCATGAGATACATCACATATCATACGGGTTTTTTTCTTGTGCGAAAATTATGCAAATTAGACTAATTTTGATGTTTTTTGGTGTTACTTTCAGCACTGTAAGTGCAAATGCCAGTACGGCTCGGGCTAGAGGCCGTATTTATGAACCAATCTTTACAAAACTTCTTGGGTACCTTTGGTATCACCGTGGGATGAGAACGACCGTTTTGGGGTCCGGTCTGAAATTCAAGATGGCCGATGGCAGCTATTTTATACAAAATTAGGTGCAATCAGATTTTTGCACAGAACTTCCATATGAAAACGCTGATTTGAATAATTTTTGTGTGTGAATGTTTAGTACCATGGGATACATCACATATAATACGTTTTTTTTTCTCGTGCAGAAATTATGCAAATTAGATGAACTTTGATTTTTTCAGTGCGACTTTCACACAGTAAGTACACATGTCAATACAGCTCGGGCTAGAATCTGTATTTATGAACCGATCGTCACGAAGCGTCTTGGGTACCTATGTTATCACCTTAGGACAAGAATGAAGTGTTTCTGGGTGTGGTCTAAAATTCAAGATGGCTGCCAGTGGCCATTTTGTACCGAAATTAGGTCTAATCAGTTTTTTGTACACAACTTCTATACGGCTCAGACTGGAGGCTGTATTTATGAACCGATCTTTACGAAACTTCTTGAGTACCTTTATTATCTCCGTAGGATGAGAATGAGTGTTTTGGGGTGTGGTCCAAAATTCAAGATGGCCACCAGCAGCCATTTTGTACCAAAATTAGTGCAATCAGTCTTTTGTACAGAACTTCTGTATGAAAGTTCTGATTTGAATAAATTTTTGTATGAATGTTTAGTAACATGGAATACATCACATATTGTACAGGTTTTTTTCTCGTGCAAAAATTATGCAAATTAGATGAACTTTGATTTATTCAGTGCACCTTATACAATGTAATTGCACATGTCAATACGGCTCAGGCTAGAGGCTGTATTTATGAACCGATCTTCACTAAACTTCTTGGGTACCTTTGTTATCACCTTGGGACGAGAATGAGTGTTTCTGGGTGCGGTCCAAAATTCAAGATGGCTGCCAGTGGCCATTTTGTACCGAAATTAGGTCCAATCAGTTTTTTGTCACAACTTCTATACAGCTTGTATTTATGAACTGATCTTCACAAAACTTCTTGGGTACCTTTGTTTTCACCTTGGGACAGGAACGAGTGTGTTATTTTGGGGTTCAGTCAGACCCACTCTGGAACTCAAAGATTTCTTTTCTAGTTTAGCATCTGACTGTCACCCACCTTTACAATGCTTTACCTATACATTTGTTACAGGCTACGACCAGTATTTATGTACAGACAGTACAGTTACAATACTTTATATGTACCTTTGTTATCAGGTCATTACCTAGATGTTTGTCATTGCTGTGTCACATACTATACACGTACATGTCTTGACAAGTTGAGCTACAGTGTCATTGACACTTTCATTTTTAGCTTAACTTGACAAAGTCAAGATAAGCTATTGCCATCACGTGTGCAGAAGTCTGTGAATCTGTGAGTCTGTTCACATTCTCTGTTCACATTTTCTTTAGCACAGGCTATACCTCGTAGTTCTTGCCCAATCGTCACAAAATTTAATATGCAGATTCAAGATCATGTCTAGATGAGAACATCCCCTTTTGGATGCGATCGATCAACCGCGATGGCTGCAGAAGCCCCAAAACTCAGAAAACCTTTAGCACAGTCTACAGGTCATATTTATGAAGGGATTTCAATGTACCTTGGTTGGATGACTCTGTATAATGTCTAGATGAGAAGTTCCCCTTTTGGTTGCGAACAGTCAACCATGATGGCTACCCTGGCCCAACTGCTAAGAAGTTTTTATACGCCCGTTTTGAAAAAAACAGTTGTATTATGGTATATCGCTGTCCGTCCATCCATCTGTCCGCCCATCTATCCACACATACAATAATTCGAAAACGCTATTGAGTAATTTTTGTGATTTTTTGGTGGAAAGTATTTGTTGATGGAAGAAAGCTCCCTTTCGATTTGTGTCACTGTCCGATTTGTCATTCCAGAGTTATGGGACTTTATTCATCAAAATATACGCAATTTTTCAATAACTTGAAAATGCTTTGAGCAATTTTCATGATTTTTTGGTGGCAAGTATATGTTGATGGATGGAATGTCCCTTTCTATTTGTGTCACCGTCCGATATGTCATTCCAGAGTGATGGGACTTTATTCGTCAAAATATAAGCAATTTTCCACATGTAATAAGTGGGTATCATGCGCTCACGGCACAGCTGTTTATTAACAAATGATATACAATTGGCTTTTCTTTGGCATGTTAACCCGTTCCAAAGTAATGTCAGAATACCAAAATTACAAGCATCAAAATTTTCCTATAATTAACTAGCAAATTAACCAATTCTGTATTTGTTAAATTCCAAGTTGCATTGTGGGGAAAAATTTGCAGCTTGGAATTTTGGTATTTGGATATCTGTGTGCAGTCGATTAATTCAATGGATTTAATTTTTTTTGTTATCCAGAAGTTATTTCAGCATGTCCTGTATTTCAGCAATACAAGTTTTCATACAAGTCTTGAAATCCAGAAAATTGTGTCAGAAGGCCTTGAATATTCATAAAATAAAAGTGCTGATGAAGCACTTGAGTCATAACTATAGGGTTTGTGAAGGCATACTCCCAACTAGGACCCTTTGGTCATTACCCCGTCCCTCCACTTCCCTCGTAGGGAAGTGGGAGGATGGGGGTAATAACCAGAGGGGCCTAGTTAGGACTAGTGATGTCAGAGTCTTGAAAATCCTTGATTTTGGATATTTTAGGGCCTTGACAAATGCTGAAATGTATCAAGAAACGGCCTTGAATAGCCTTGAATTTTATCAGTCATTTTCTTGCTGGGACCCTATGACAGATACCATGATATCCAGATAGCACTAGCAGGGAGACACCAGAATGCACACCAGTGGAAGACATGTTCTTCCACAAACATTCCATTGTAAATAAAACCAGTGTCTTTAATAATTCCATGGCACACAGGAAATTTGAAAAAGAGGCGTTCTCACTGATTTCCATGAGATGCAGTATGTAGAGTCATATTGTGTTGGACAGTTGCCATGGGTGAAGGAAGCTGGAGAGAACCACAAGCAATGGCAAATAAGTCACTGTCAGACTTTCTAAGTTACAAACTTTGCATGAGCAGTTAAAGGCAAGCGATCTTTTATTTGTTGGGGTTTAATGACAATATTGCATTTCAGACAAATTTCTTAAAAAATCTTCTTCTCCAGATCCAGCAGGCAGAATCTGTTCATATATGGTATGCAACATTGTGGGGTGGATCTGATTCAAGTTTGTTCAAATTAGCTCCCTAGATTCATATTTGGGCTCACTATAGAAGCTCGAATTCGAACTTAGTGCTTTTCAGGCAAATTTCTTCAAAAATCTTCTCCAGATCCAGCAGGCAGAATCTTTTGATATTTGGTATGCAACATTGTGTGGTGTATCTGATTCAAGTTTGTTCAAATTGGCTCCCTAGATTCATATTTGGGCTCACTACAGAAGCTCGAATTCGAACTTAGTGCATTTCAGGCAAATTTCTTCCAAAATCTTCTTCACCAGATCCAGCAGGCAGAATCTTTTCATATTTGGTATGCAACATTTTGGGGTGGATCTGATTCAAGTTTGTTCAAATTGGCTCCCTAGATTCATATTTGGGCTCACTATAGAAGCTCAAATTCAAACTTAGTGCATTTCAGGCAAATTTCTTCAAAAATCTTCTTCTCCAGATCCAGCAGGCAGAATCTTTTGATATTTGGTATGCAACATTGTGGGGTGGATCTGATTCAAGTTTGTTCAAATCGGCTCCCTAGATTCATATTTGGACTCACTATAGAAGCTCGAATTCGAACTTAGTGCATCTCAAGCAAATTTCTTCAAAAATCTTCTTCTCCAGATCCAGCAGGCAGAATCTTTTCATATTTGGTAAGCAAGATTGTGGGGTGGATCTGATTCAAGTTTGTTCAAATCAGCCCCCCTGGGTTTATATTTGGGCTCAGTATACGAGCCCAAATTTGAACTTAGTGCATTTCAGGCAAATTTCTTAAAAAATCTTCTTCTCCAGATCCAGCAAGCAGAATCTTTTCATATTTGGTATGCAACATTGTGGGGTGGATCTGATTCAAATTTGTTCAAATCAGCTCCCTAGATTCATATTTGGGTTCACTACAGAAGCTCGAATTCGAACTTAGTGCATTTCAGGCAAATTTCTTATAAAATCTTCTTCTCCAGATCCAGCAGGCAGAATCTTTTCATATTTGGTATGCAACATTGTGGGGTGGATCTGATTGAAGTTTGTTCAATTCGGCCCCCTGGATTCATATTTTGGCTTACTATAGAAGCCCGAATTCGAACTTAGTGCATTTCAGGCAAATTTCTTAAAAAATCTTCTTCTCCAGATCCAGAAGGCAGAATCTTTTCATATTTGGTATACAACATTGTGGGATGGATCTGATTCAAGTTTGTTCAAATCGGCCCCCTGGGTTTATATTTGGGCTCAGTATAGGGAATCCCAGGAAGTTTAGCAGTGCTTGTTTACTGGTTATATTTCCCTTTGAGCCCCAGAAAGTTTAGCAGTGCTTGTTTACCACTTATTGTTTACCTTGTGGGAACCCCATGAAGTTTAGCAGTGCTTGTTTACTGGTTATATTTCTTTGTGGGAACCCCATGAAGTTTAGCAGTGCTTGTTTACTGGTTATATTTCTTTGTGGGAACCCCAGGAAGTTCAGCAGTACTAGATTAATGGTTATATTTTCTTGTGGGAACTCCATGATGTATAGCAGTGCTTGTTTACTGGTTATATATCCTTGTGGGAACCCAGGGAAATTTAGCAGTGCTTGTTTACTGGTTATATTTCCTTGTGAGAACCCCGGGAAGTTTAGCAGTGCTTGTTTAATGGTTAAATTTCCTTGTGGGAATTCCAGGAAGTTTAGCAGTGCTTGTTTACTGGTTATATTTCCTGATGGGAACCCCCAGTGCTTGTTTACTGGTTATATTTCCTTGTGGGAACCCCGGGAAGTTTAGCAGTGCTTGTTTAATGGTTAAATTTCCTTGTGGGAATTCCAGGAAGTTTAGCAGTGCTTGTTTACTGGTTATATTTCCTCATGGGAACCCCAGGAAGTTTAGCAGTGCTTGTTTACTGGTTATATTTCCTTGTGGGGACCCCAGGAAGTTTAGCAGTGCTTGTTTACTGGTTATATTTACTTGTGGGAACCCCATGAAGTTTAGCAGTGCCTTTTATTGGTTATATTTCCTTGTGGGAACCCCAGGAAGTTTAGCGATGCTTGTTTACTGGTTATATTAACTTGTGGGAATCCCAGGAAGTTTAGCAGTGCTTGTTTACTGGTTATATTTCCCTTTGAGCCCCAGAAAGTTTAGCAGTGCTTGTTTACCACTTATATTTCCTCATGGGAACCCCAGGAAGTTTAGCAGTGCTTGTTTACTGGTTATATTTCCTTGTGGGAATACCAGGAAGTTTAGCAGTGCTTGTTTAATGGTTAAATTTCCTTGTGGGACTCCCAGGAAGTTTAGCAGTGCTTGTTTACTGGTTATATTTCCTTGTGGGAATCCCAGGAAGTTTAGCAGTGCTTGTTTACTGGTTATATTTCCTCATGGGAACCCCAGGAAGTTTAGCAGTGCTTGTTTACTGGGTATATTTCCTTGTGGGAACACCAGGAAGTTTAGCAGTGCTTGTTTAATGGTTAAATTTCCTTGTGGGAATCCCAGGAAGTTCAGCAGTGCTTGTTTACTGGTTATATTTCCTCATGGGAACCCCAGGAAGTTTAGCAGTGCTTAATGGTTAAATTTCCTTGTGGGAACCCCAGAAAGTTTAGCAGTGCTTGTTTACTGGGCATATATCCTTGGAGCCCCAGGAAGTTTAGCAGTGCTTGTTTAATGATTAAATTTCCTTGTGGGAACCCCGGAAAGTTTAGCAGTGTTTGTTTACTGGTTATATTTTCTCATGGGAACCCCAGGAAGTTTAGCAGTGCTTAATGGTTAAATTTCCTTGTGGGAACCCCAGAAAGTTTAGCAGTGCTTGTTTACTGGGTATATATCATTGGAGCCCCAGGAAGTTTAGCAGTGCTTGTTTAATGATTAAATTTCCTCATGGGAACCCCAGGAAGTTTAGCAGTGCTTAATGGTTAAATTTCCTTGTGGGAACCCCAGAAAGTTTAGCAGTGCTTGTTTACTGGATATATATCCTTGGAGCCCCAGGAAGTTTAGCAGTGCTTGTTTAATGATTAAATTTCCTTGTGGGAACCCCAGGAAGTTTAGCAGTGTTTGTTTACTGGTTATATTTCCGTGTGGGGACCCCAGGAAGTTTAGCAGTGCTTGTTTACTGCAGTAACCAATATACTGATATTTTACACTACCCTGGTGCCCTACGTCTGTGATGGAAGTACTCTAAAGTGAGAAGCACAGGAATAAATGAGTGGATAAGCTTGATCTATTTTGCAGTCATGATATAGGCATAAATGCTGGAAGTGACCTCAAGCATCAACTAAACATAGAGTACTAAAGTTAATCCCCTGCACACTGATGTGAAAATACCGCAATATCGAGATGCATTTTTTTCCCATAAGGCAACTAGGAGTTTAACCAGTCCAATTTTGTTTGACAGAGCTCAACAAGCTCTGTCAAATAAGACTGAATTGGTTCAATTCCCAATTTCATTATGGGAAGAATCTGCAGCTTGATGTTTTGGTATATTGATATTATTGTAAAGAGGGTTAAAGTTCCCATTGGCACTCTCTAATAAATTGTAACAAAACACTTTACATAAACATTTGTTTTTCTACTGCTGAGCAAAGAACAAGCTAATACATACAGTGTTAAAGCCACTAAGATGGCTTTCCGAACATTTGAATAGCCATGTGTAATGTCTTCTTTCACCTAAACAGTTAACAGTGCTCTGTTCATTTAACCCTTGATCCACGCGGGAAGCCCGGGAAGTGAAGCAGTGCCTGTTCATTGCGGTAAACAGGCTCTGTTTTACTGGTAAAATAGGACCCAGTCACCAAGGCTTGGAAGGTGCAATCCTCTCTAAAATGGGCAACATGGCTTATTGACATTCACCCCTGGTCTTGAGTTGATACTCATGTTGTGGCCATGATTAGCCATTGTGCAAAAATATGTGACCTTAAACACCAATAAATAAATAAATAAATTTAACCCTTGAGGGCCCAGACAAATTTCTTATACCCACTAGCCCATCACCTGCACATTGCCAGTAGCTAAGCAGTGACTTCTAGTCAATTCTTGGCTGCCCATGAAGGCAGCCAAGACTTGACTAGAAACCACAGCCAAGGTAATATGTCTATTTTCAGCAGGATCTCCTCATGATTGCATGAGAAGGGTACCTGTTCTGAGGACGTAAAAGTTGGATATGGGCCCTAAGGGTTAACTAATGTTCAGTTTTGTGTTGCTGATTGAATAACTGTCCAAATGTCTGTTAAATACATGGGAAAACATTCTTTGGTGCTGTAGTAAAATGTGCACGAAATACAAACATTGTATTCACTATAAAATTACTAAGAAAAGTGTGCTGATTGTTTTTAACCCTTTACCTAACATAACGACCAAAACCAGCCAGTGCTATTCATAAAAACTGCCATTCAATTTTCATTATTTTTTCATTTTTTGACTCAAAAACATAGCTTATGACCCCTCATTGGAACAGGCTGCATGGACTCGTTCCAATGAGGGGTCATAAGCTATGTTTTGATGCAAAAAAATGAAAAAATTAGTTATACAATAATTTTGTTTGCAAGTGTCATCTGCTTTTCATGTTAGGTAAAGGGTTAAATGACCAGACCTCTGAAATCATTCTATAATTATTCATGGGGAATTCCCATTATGATTTATGTATGCAGCAGTTGCTTTCAACAGAACCGCTGATCCCAATTTGCCATGTCATGAGTTAGAGATTTGTCAGTTCTCTCTGTTTTAAACTAGTCAGTTGCATGCAATGGTACTCCCATATGACTGGAATAAAAATAATGTTTTCATTTTCCATTAGCAGCTTTCTTAAAGGGTCGGTGGAACTACTACAACTGATCAATATTCTCTCTCCATCACTTAAAATGTTGAGCAAGCACATGCTGGCTGTGAGATGCAATTAACATACATATCAGTTTCACTTTTTGCCTTTCTTCAATATCTCTGATGTAAATTTTGTAACACTTGTCTCTTCTAATTGTTATATTATACCTACATTGCTGGAAGGAGATGACAGGTTGTAATACTTGCCTTCAGTATTTCTAAGTGAATCGTGTGTGGAAGCCAGTGGATATTTCATTTCAGTAAAAGCTTTAAAAAACCTGCTGCTTTAGATAACTTTTGGTTGATTGCCCATATGTCTTAGATAGTTTTTGTTTTCATAAAACTCTGAGGAAACTATTTAATGACATATTACTTTTACAGTGGGTCCCATTTAACCCTTTACCGAAAATGAAAGGCAGTCGATACTTAATAACAAAATGCTTGAATAAGGCCTAAAAAAATAAAAATCTCTTTCTCAGGCCCTCCCGCATGGTCCTTTTAGCTGCCACATGCTCTCTTTTTATAACAAATGGAAACTTTAAAAAAATCAAAATTAAATGGTTTATGTCTGATATTTGACCAATGTTAAAATAATTGATAAATGTGTCCCTTGAGTGCAAGATGGCTTTGCAATGCTAAAGCATTGCAAAGCCTTCTTGCTCTCAAGGGACAAAATACATAACCTCCCATGCTATTCTGTAGATTATGAGGCCTAAAACATAAGCCAAGATATGAACTTTTGATGGCAAAGAAATAATTTCAGAAATAAAAAATAACATAAAAAAAAACGCTCGCCCGCATGCAATTTTACAAATAATGGCCTTAGAAACAGAAGATCTACTTTGTGGGGCCTAACTAATTTTTCTCATTTTTTGGCATCAAAAACATAGCTTATGACCCCTCATTGGAACTGTAAAGTGTTTATGGGAAACCAAATTTTAACTTTGCGCACTATGGGGAAATGTATTTAAAAATCATCTTCAGATCTACCAGTTGAAATCTTGATATTTGGTATACTGTATCTTTAGGAGAGGGTGAGGGGGCATCTTGAAGTTTGTTCAAATCAAGTCTCTAGAATCATATTTCCTATTGGGAGCCCGAAATTTAAATTGGTGTAATATGAGGAATATTCTTTAAAAATCTTCTTCAGATCCATCAGTCAGAATCTTTTGAGATTGGATATGTAGCATCCTAAGTGGGGTGAGATTCAATTTTGTTCAAACCAAGTCCCTGGTCATATTTGTGTTTCCCTATGGGAGCCTGAATTTTAACTTGGTGCAATATGAAGAAATTTATTTAAAAATCATCTTCTTCAGATCTACCAGTCAGAATCTCTTGATATTTGGTATACTGTATCTTTAGGGAGGGATCAGCTTGAAATTTGACCAAATTAAGCCCCCAGAGTCATATTTGGGCTCATTGAGGGATCCTAAATTTAATCTTAGTGTTACCTGAGGAATATTCTTTAAAAATCATCTTCAGATTCATCAGAATCTTTTGATATTTGGTATGTAGCAGCCTTAATAGCTTTATATTGTAGTTTGATCAAATCAAGTCCCTGGGTTTATATTTAGGCTCTCTATGGGAACCCGAAATCCAGCTTGGTGCAGTATGAAGAGATTTGTTTAAAATTCATCTTCTTCAGATCTACCAGTCAGAATCTCTTGATATTTGGTAAACTCCATCTTTGTGGGGGTTAGCCTGACGTTTGTCCTAATTAAGCCCCTGGAATCATATTTGGGCTCACTGTGGGAGCCTGAATTTTAACTTAGTATAACTTGAGGAATATTTTTTTAAAATCTTTTTCTTCTTCAGACCCATAGTCAAGAGGCTATTGATATTTGGTATGTTGCATCCTTAATGGGATGAGATTCAGGTTTGTTCAAATTGAGTCCATGGTGTCATTTTTGGGCTCCCTATGGGAACCCAAAT
This sequence comes from Pictodentalium vernedei, assembly GCA_031216915.1. NCBI lineage: Eukaryota > Metazoa > Mollusca > Scaphopoda > Dentaliida > Dentaliidae > Pictodentalium > Pictodentalium vernedei. Next base: position 591,610,375 of record CM062295.1, on the reverse strand, counting down.
TTTAACTTGGTGCAACATGAAGAGATTCATTTAAAAAATTTTTTTTTTCAGGTTTACCTGTCAAAAGTTTCTGTCCACTACATCCTACAACACTATAGAATCTCATCCAGCAACAAAGAAATGCAACAACTTTAATTATTATACACTTTATAAAAAAACACATTTCTATTGGTTGGATCTTATTCACATAACTGGTACTCAAAAATCCATGTACACCAGTTTTCCAGTGAATATCAACTTTCTAAATATAGCTTTTGGAAATCCCCTCTCTAATTCTATTTCAATCGATGTGCATGCACATTCAACCTGACTTCCGTCTTATTTTTATACCCCCGCTTCGAAGAAGTGGGGGCTATATAGGAATCGCCCTGTACGTCCGTCCGTCCGTCCGTCCGTCCGTCCGTCCGTCTGTCCGTCTGTCCGTACGTCCGTCCGTACGTCTTTCCGGACATGAAATTCTTGTGTGCGCAACTCCTCCTACATTTATCAATCAATTTGGACAAAACTTTTCAGACATCATCACTACTAAGTGAACATGCGCATATTCCAAGATTTTTGATCTGCGACAATTTTAACCAGGTTATCTCCTTTTGACTTAGATTTATTATGTCTTTCCGTTCGAACAAATTCTTGTGTGCGCAACTCCTCCTACATTAATGAACCGATTTTGATGAAACCTTTCAAACATCATCTCTACTAAGTGAACATGTGCATATTCCAAACGTTTTGATCTGCGACAATTTTAACCAGGTTATCTCTCTTGAACTTTGATTTAATATGGGTTTCTGCATGAAATTCTTGTATGCGCAACTCCTCCTACATTTATCAATCAATTTGGACGAAAGTTTACAGACATCATCACTACTAAGTGAACATGCGCATATTCCAAAATTTTTGAGCTGTGGCAATTTTAACTAGGTTATCTCCCTTTAACTTAGATTTATTATGGGTTTCTACATGAAATTCTTGTGTGTGCAACTCCTCCTACATTTATCAATCAATTTGGACAAAACTTTTCAGACATCATCACTACTAAGTGAACATGCGCATATTCCAAGATTTTTGATCGGCGACAATTTTAACCAGGTTATCTCCCTTTGACTTAGATTTATTATGTCTTTCCGTTCGAACAAATTCTTGTGTGCGCAACTCCTCCTACATTAATGAACCGATTTTGATGAAACCTTTCAAACATCATCTCTACTAAGTGAACATGTGCATATTCCAAACTTTTTGATCTGCGACAATTTTAACCAGGTTATCTCTCTTGAACTTTGATTTAATATGGGTTTCTGCATGAAATTCTTGTGTGCGCAACTCCTCCTACATTTATCAATCAATTTGGACGAAAGTTTACAGACATCATCACTACTAAGTGAACATGTGCATATTCCAAAATTTTTTAGCTGTGGCTATTTTAACTAGGTTATCTCCCTTTAACTTAGATTTATTATGGGTTTCTACATGAAATTCTTGTGCGTGCAACTCCTCCTACATTTATCAATCAATTTTGACGAAACCTTTCAAACATTATCACAACTAAGTGAACATACGCATATTCCCAAATTTTTGATCTGCGACAATTTTAACCAGGTTATCTCCCTTTAACTTGGATTTATTATGGGTTTTCAAATGGGATTCTTGTGTGTGCAACTCCTCCTACATTAATGAACCGATTTTGAATACATGTTGCACATTGTAAATGTGTTTTTCCAAATATAAACCATATATGTGTGGGCTCTTTAAGTATTCAGTGCTGTTCTGTGGAAGGCCACATGCAAATACAAATTTCAACAACAAAAAATGATCTTTATGTATACATTTCCTTATGGCCTTCGCCTACATGATCAGAAGTGCATTCCTCTAAAAACCCAAAGCGGGGGTATTAATCACCTTCAGTGATAGTTCTAGTTATGTTATTCTGCAGATGATAACTATTTTATGGTTAAATAGAAGTATTTCTGGTTGATATAATTGAACTTTAATTGACAAATAGAAGATTGTTGTTTTCAGGATGGTGTATATAATAGAACAGTTATGGGCCTTTGTGGTGGTAAATATGATGTGATATGAACCTAAAAAACTTATATTGACCTCGGCTAACACCTTGGTCAGTATAAGTTTTTTAGGTTCATATCACATCATATTCACCACCACAAAAGACCGTAATTTTATAATATCAAATGCTATTTTTGTCTGTTGCCCAAGCTTCCTCCAGGATAAATAAATGACCACACTAAAGATGTTTTTTCCAAAATTACTAAAAAGCATTTAATTCTTGTGTGTGGAAGATAGTTTATGACCCTCTTTGGAATGAACTCCTGAGGCAGTGATGGGTCTTATGTTATCTTTCGCTGTTTTGTATAAAAAGTGCTGAATGCATGGGAGTCATGTAATTACATATTGGTCACCAAAGCAATTGCTATGAAGTGGTTGAGTATCATGGCTACACTGAAAAATGCTGAAAGTCACTTTGGTGGCTGTACACATGTATTAGCTTCTTGGTTGCTCAGCAGTAGTAAAAAAATTATTCATATAAGAAAAGGCTGATTGCATGACCTTTTCTGACATGCACTGCCTCATGTTTACAATTATATTTGTGCCGTCTCCCTGACAGAATATCATTGCGTCTATAAACACTATTAAACAGTTGTAAAAACAGTTTGAACCATAATATTCTGTTGATTAAATAAAGTTTCTAAATTTGTTTTGTTACAATATATTGGAAAGTGCCTATAGGCACTCTCCTTCTGACATGAGATGACCCTGGCTGTCGAAAGTATCGTTAACCTCCAATAAATAAATAATTAAATTGGCACTCTGCAATAAATTATAAAACAATTATTTATGAGCAAAATCTGGTTAAACCAAACCTCTGCTTGTTGTAGCATGGTATCTTTAAACAAATACTCATGTTACAAATCACCTTTGAAAAATAATCTGGCCCTCAACCTGTTAATGATGCAACTTACCATACAGCATGATAAACATGCACACTGATGTATTTCATCAGCACTACATTCAGCTGTTCAACCATGTTAGTTTCATTTGGTTTATTTCCACCTATATGAATCACTCACTTAGTTACTGTAAATACTCATCTGTACAGTTATAATTTTTCCCCATGGAAGTAGAGCAGTGCTCATTTTCTGTGGTAAACAAGTCCTGCTTTATTGGTAAACAGCCCTGGTAATTCACACTCAGCAATCAGCAGTGCCAAGGAAAATAGCGGGGAAGCTAAAAATATCCACAGCAAAAATACTGCAGAGGATTGTTTCTTCAGAAATCCTTGTTGTAGCAGAAATTGCACAACTTCCAGGTAACACAAGGAATCAAACCGTGTGGGTTGCACTATGCTGTATTGCTAATCTTACAAATTACAGTATAAATTGCAGAATAACCATTAGAAACTATGTGTTCTGCTTCTTCTGTGTTGATAACACCAGAATCTGACATCAGTTTCTAGAAAGCTCTTATAGAGTTTTCCAGAAACTGTTGTCAGATTCTAGTATTACCAACATAGAATTAGTAAGATACGTAGTTTGTGGTTATGCTGCATCTCATTTTCACTCATACTGTACATATGGAGCAAGTCGTCGGCTTACTTCCTAGATTTTTTCTCTGCATTCACATGGTTCATGATATTGGCATGATACAATTGAGTGAAAGATTGTGGACATTGATTGATTATATACACATGTATCTTGAACCACTTTCACATGTTTAAGTTACTTGAAAGTTTTCACTTCATCGCATACTACATATACATGGCAATTAAGACTGCCCTGCCCCCTGATGATTTTACAGAATCAAACAGGCTTCACAGCAATTGCTGTAGAAGCACCAGTTTTCTACAGCAATTTTTTTGCCGAGGAAACAAGGATGAATTACCAGAACTGGGTAGGGTAACCAATGCCTGAGGTGGAAGTCCTCTAAAGTGGCCAGCATAGGTATAAATGATTGGCTAAACTTGACTTCATATGTATCTTGTTATGATATTATAAGTTATTGTCATGAGCTGACGGTAACATGGTCTGAGGTTTGGGACTTGGAGCGCATGTTCGACTGAGACTCAAAACATCAAGATTAAACATATGCTCTGAGCTGCAGACCTCAGACCATGTTACCATCACTCATCACAATAACGTATATGTTCCAATAAGACACACTATTCATAGCGCAAAACCTACATTGTGAAACACGAGAGGCTTATTTACTAAACTTGTAAATGTTAAAAGTTGCCTTCTGCATGGCAACTTTTAACGATCACAGGTTTAGTAAAGAAACCTCTCGTGTCCCCCACGACCGCACTGGATAAATAATCAGTAAACCAGATTGTAAAATTGTAAATCAATTTGTAATTTAAACAACACTTCATCTGGAACATCATCTGCTGCATGTGTGAAACATCCAGAAAAATGAAGCAGCTTGATGAAGAAGCAATTACGAAATGGGCCACGTCATTTCAGATATTTCGCGTGGTGACATCAGATGGTAACATTTGCTACTGGAGCCGTAAACATTCAAGAAACTACACCAGCTCTCATCCAATCAGAGGGCGAGGATTTTACTCTTATTTGAACATAACCTTATCTGCTGACAGTGGCATTAAACATCAATAAATATATTTAAATAATTATTATTTTTGACAGTCCCTTTCATTTTATAAATTATATTTTTTCACATTTCTACAGGAAATTGGTTTCAGCAAAATTCAGGCAACATTTATCCATCAGTCACTCAACAAACAGACTCATTTTCAGCAAAAGATGAATTCCTAAACTAGAGATGGGCAATATACCGAAAAACCGAACCGATACCCATATAATGGTGTTACCGAAAAAACTGAACTGGACCAATCATTGAAAACCAAAACCATCTGCATTTTCAATCTTTCCAACATTCACTATTTACAAGGCCTTGTTGAATCTTGACAGCAGCTGAAGTGTTCATTTTCATGAAAGAAGTGACTGGGCCTGGGCACTTGTTTTGAATTCCCACTTGACTACAACCTGAACATGTCCAGTTACTAAGCAGTGATTTCTAGTCCAGTCTTGGCTGCCTACTAAGTGATTTCTAGTCAAGTCATGGATGCCTTAGTAGGTCAATTGTCAGCAGGATGTCCTAATGATGGTATATCAAAGATGCATGCTCTGAGATAAAAAAAAAGTCTGAAATGGGCCTTAAAAGGTGTGTTTGGAACAAGTCACAAAATTAATAATTAGATGTATAGAAAGTGACTCCGAGAGTGATATTGAGCCTTGAACTAGGTAACTTTTCAGAAAAAGCTTGTTGATCGCTTTGCCCAGGAAGTTGTTTTTTTTTGGATGAGTCGGCGCACTCAATTCCAAATTCCTTGTAAACTGACATTTAAAATGTTCTAAAAATTAACCTTAATGAAAAATATGAGAATATTCTCATTTGTAGCAATACAGTTATTAAATTTCATCTGTGAGTTGAACAATTAGTTGGTTAAATTATTGTGGAAAGGTGGGACTATTTGTTATGTTTGAGTGATTTGGCTGGTACAGGCTTGAATGAATGATCAGCTGATCATTGTTATTGTTTTGAAATGTTTGTTTTTGCATTTGAATTTGGTTGAATATTGCACAGTAAAATGTCATGTAGCATATATATAATAAAAAGAAAATCTACGTTATTTTAGTGAATATTGGGAATTATCTCATTCCTGTGGACGTGAAAATATTATTTTTCACTCACACTCCCCGTGGGAACCCCAGGAAGTGAAGCAGTGCCTGTTCACTGCAGTAAGCAGGCTCTGTTTTACTGGTAAAATAGGACCCAGTCACCAATGCTTGGGAGGTGCAAACCCTCTCTAAAATGGGCAACATGACTTATTAACACTCACCCCCTGGTCTTGAGTTGATACTCATGTTGTGGTCATGATTAGCCATTGTGCAAAAATATGTGACCTTAAACACCAATAAATAAATATAAATAAATATTTCACTCACACAAACGTTCATGAAAAATAAAACTTTCAGGTCCACACTCATGAGATAATTCCCTATCTTTCTATACTATATTTTAGAATGCCTGCCTGCCTGCCTGCCTGCCTGCCTGCCTGCCTGCCTGAATTTCAAGACTGATTTCCCTTGAATGAGAGCTGGTAGCAGTTAACCAGTCAACCAGTTAAATGATTCCAAAAAATTAACTGGTTAAGAATTTTTTTGCCAGGTGAACATTGAAAAAAAAACAAAAAAAAAGTGCTTCGATGCGATCAAAATGTATTTTGGGCCAACCAAAGGTTTGATCTAAAAAAACTTATGCTTCCCGAGTTTCCAACCTTATTAACACCGACCTCATTGACCCAGACAGAAATTGCAACACTGTATCTAAATCCCAAACAGTGATTGAGACATTTAGTCTCATGACTCTCATCCAATCAAAAGCCTGGGCTCCTGCAGGCAGGTCACTTCTTTCCTTTATTCCACACTGCATTCTGATGGGAATTTTGTTTTTGGTATTAACCAATCAGTGGTTGGGTGGTACTTCAGAATGAGTATCTACATTCTCTTCTCAAATCATTTAAACATGTTCTGTAAATGTTCTAACCTGATTCGATATTCAAATTTCTGCATAATTTTTAGCTCAACTTGACAAAGTCAAGCTGAGCTATTGCCATCACATCTCGTCCATTGGCGTGCGTATGTATGTACGTACGTACGTACATCTGGGCGTACATCTGGGCATACATATAGTATGTCAATAATTTCTTTTGGCACACCTCACAGGTCGCATTTATGACCAGATTGCTTTGAAACTTGATATGCTTGTTTGGGTTGACCTCTAAATGGGAGCTATCGATTTTCTATAATTTCCGTCAAAAAGTGGTACCACTGGCAATGTTCTTAGAACTTAGTTTAGTCAGACCTCAATATTTCCCTTTGGCACACCCTACACGGCTCATTTATAATTGGATTGCTTTGAAACCTGGCATGCTTGCTTGGGGTGACCTCTAGATGGGAGCTATCGATTTTCTTCCATTTCCGTCACAAAATGTTGCCGCTGGCAACGACCTTTGAACTTAGTTTAGTCCGGCACCAATATATTCCTTTGGCATGCCGTGCAGGGCACATTTTTTATCAGATCAGTTTGAAACTTGGTATGCTTGTTTGGGGTTACCTCTAAATGGGAGCTTTCGATTTTCTTCGATTTCTGCCAAGAAATGTTGCCGCTGGCAATGAATCACCTTTGATGAACTTAGTGCAGTTATGCATCAAAATTTCCATTCAGCACACCCTGCAGGGAACATTTATTATCGGATCGCTTTGAAACTTAGTATGCTTGTTTAGAGTGACCTCTAGATGGGAGCTATCAGTTTTCTTCAATTTCTGTCAAAACATGTTTCTGCTGGCAACATTCTTAGAACTTAGTTTAGTTAGACCTCAATATTTCCCATTGGCACCCCCTACAGGGCACATTTATGATCGGATTGCTTTAAAATGTGGCATGCTTGTTTGGAGTGACCTCTAGATGAGAGCTCTTGATTTTCTTCCATTTCCATAAAAAAATGTTGCTGCTGGCAACGACCTTCGATGAACTTAGTACAGTTATGCATCAATATTTCCCTTTGGCTCATCCTGCAGTGCACATGTTTAACCAGATCACTTTGAAACTTGGTATGCTTGTTTGGGGTGACCTCTAGATGGGAGCTATCAATTTTCTTCCATTTCCGTCAAAAATAGTTGCCATTGGCAACAACCTCTGATGAACTTAGTAAAAAGTAGTGCAGTTATGCATCAATATTTCCCTTTGACGCACCCTGCAGGGCACATTTATAATTGGATCACTTGGAAACTTGGTGTGCTTGTGTGGGGTGATATCTATATGGGAGTTATCAATTTTCTTCCATTTCTGTCAAAAAATGTTGACGCTGTCAACAACCTTTAAACTTAGTTTAGTCAAGCATCAATATTTCCCTTTGGCACCCCATTCAGGGCACATTTATGATCGAATCCCTTTGAAACCTGGTATGTGTATTCGGGTTGACCTCTGTGATGTGAGCTATTGATTTGTTTTCATTTCCTTTAAAAAATTATTGTCCTTATCACCAGCCTTTGAACTTACTGCATTTGTGTAGCAACTTATCACTTTTGCACTCTCTGCAGGGTATATTTATGAATTTCCATAAAAAAGAGAGAAAAAAACATTGCCACAAGCAATAACCTTCAAACTTAGTGCATTTGTGCATTGACATCTTCCTTTGGCACATTCACTATCAGGTTGTTTTGAAACTTTGTATGCTTATGCAGGGTGACAAAGATAGGAGCTATCGATTTTCTTTTCATTTCCATCAAAAACTGTTGCTGTTAGCAACAATCTTTGAATTTATTGCATTTGTGCATCAACATTCTTCTTTAGACATGGCCTACAGGCCACATTTATCATAGTATTATTTTTGAACTTGGTGTGCTCATTAGGCGAGACCTTTAGATAAGAGCTATTGATTAGCATTCATTTCTGTGAAAAAAGTTGCCATTTACAATAACCTCTGAACTTACTGCATTTGTGTGTCAACATTCTTCCTTTAGCCAGTCTTACAGTTTGCATTTAAAAATGCATGGATCACTCTTGATGTTGTGCACACATAATGCTGTTATGTTGAAATTTCACCAGATAACATTGGTACCAATGATCTTCAATTTTGCCATTTCACTTATAACTTACCAAGTTCAAGTTTGTCAAGGTTTTCTTTTAACCGGTGATTAACCGGTCAACAGTTAAAAACAAATTAACCTTAACTGTTAAAAAAAATTTAAGTGCTCCCAGCCCTGCCTTGAATTAATGTATGATCAGTAATCTGAGAACATATAAACACTATTAAATGTACTGTAAACACTATTAGTACTTCATCTGACAAAATGCCTGTATTCTCATTGGTTGTGTTCATTGGTACTACCAGAGCATAATACCAGGAGTCCTGCAATAGTGCCTTCATGTCCAGTGATACATTTATCGTGTTCCCCTGAGCACTCATTGAGAGGAGATTCGCCAAGGTTCTATGCAGATGATGACAACATGGCGGAGATGAGTGTTTCCACATTTTCACAAAGAATGGTGAATTTTTCATAACATGTCATAAGAATGAAAATCCCTAGCACTCAGGTAGTACAACAAAATTTTCTCCAATCACTCCGTTTTTCTTCTGTTTAACTATGAATTTAACCAATTTTTTCTAGTTTTATAGCTTCATGATCAGTTCCTTCCCGTGGGAACTCTGGGAAGTGAAGCATTGCTTGTTTACTGTGGTAAACAAGCTTTATTTTACTGGTAAAATAGGACAACTGTAATCAATGCCTGGGTAGAAGGCCTTAAAATGGGTAAACTTAGTTAAACGATTGTCTGGACTTGACTTTATATCCATATTGCGGTCATGATTAACCATTGTGCAGAAATATGTGACCTTCAATTCCAGTAAATAAATATGATCAGTTCTAAGAAATTGTATTGGTAGTTATGCCTGGCACAAGTGAATTGAAGCTTGTTAAACATGCAAGTTGACTGGGCTTAAAATTCATACGAGAATCAGAACTGATTCGTGCAAATGATTGTCACAAGAAAAGCAATGAGAATCAATCAAAACCATAAAAATTCTTATTCTGTGCACCCTCATAATAAATGTAAGAAACTGTCTGCCAGAGATCGAGAGGACCTGAATATCCTTTATCCTGGAAAAAGCCTAACCGGTTTTGTACAATGTGAACTTTGTCAGAGGCAGAGGTAGTAAATTGGTCTAGTCCTTTTATATAATAGTCCTTGGTGAGTGACTAGTTGGGTGAGTTGGTGAATGACCTGGCGAATGACTCAGCCAGAGGCTGATTGAGTAACAGATGAAATAGCTTGGCAAATGACTTACTTAACAGTGGTGTCCAGTGAAGTCTTGGCTGGCATACAAATCCAAGAAGAAAGATGTATAGGGTGAAGAAGTGACATCTGAAGGACTATGGCATGGCTTTGAAGGTGGGTGAGTGAGTTTGAATTGTAAGTAGGGGTTCCGGGACCTTCTCCTACAAAAGGATGTAAAAAGTGACCCAAGAAACAATCTTGAGTGATTTTAGGAGACTGGTGGACAACTGCCACTGATCTGGTGCCGTTAGTCCACCAAATCCCTAAAATTGCCTAGATCACATAATAAGCCTACATTGTGAACTCTTGACACGCTATTGGAGTGATATCAGTCCACAGTTGCCAATTCTGACTCAGATAATCGCAAATTCAAAAGTAAGTTCTTTGGTATTAATTGGTAGAGTTCTGGAAGCCCATATTTGGGCTTCAGTATGAAGAGCAGATTTCCCAACTTAAAGGTCTCAGATTCTGTGGATGTGCTTCATATTATCTTAAAAGTGAAATTACTTAGTCTGTATTGATTTGCCTTGTTACATTTTATGGGAGAGGCACTCTCCCATAAATTGTAACAAGGTAAAGACATATGAATAAATTTTGATAACCAAAAATAATTTAGCACTCTACCAGTTAAGGATGACATGTAGATTAACAAAGCAATTAAGCTCATTTTGTTTACTATTTTCAAATATTTCGAGCATTGTTGGCCAATAAAGTATGGGGGTGGTGGAGGGCTGATTTTCACTCTTCATCAGTCATGGTCTGTAGTCCCTGTAAAATTGGAATAAGTAAGCAAATTGGTTATCCGATTTCTGATCAAGTTTGATGAATGTAAATCTGATTTTTTGCACAGATTCATTGAGTTTTTCATTATTTCTTTATGAATGTCTGATGTACTTCATAGAATATGCATGTAATGACATTGCGTAAAATGCCATTTAGCACTTGAATCAGTCAGCTAAGAAACACTTGATGACACTTGATGTTTTCATTCTGTTCTGCAAAATATGGCAAGCATAATAATTTTATCAGCTTTCATGAATGACTGACACCCTATGTTGAAGTAATACTTTTAAATGCATTGAATGTAGGTGAGAAAATGTCAAGTGCCTTTCCATATGATTTTGGTTTTTGTATAGTTCTAATAGCTTCCACTGTAGGAATAAATAACTCTCTTTAACAGGAAGTCTCAATTCCAGAAAGCACAGTGGAGAATTCTGAGCAATATATTTTATAACCCACTAAAGACTATAGACTAAAGAATTACATATTTTTAACTCTTAACCTGCTGAGTTTTTTTTTGAATTTCTCATAAAATCAAATCCTGGCTGCTTGGATTATACACATGCCTTTAATTGATGACCCTGTCTAGGAGAGTTGAAGAGTCTGAGAGTTACCTGCCACTGATTAGTGGTTCTGTTCAGGTTCTCAATCTTCACTGCCGTAAAGCTGTTCACCATATGATCCTGGCTGTTGAAAGTGTCGTTAACTCTCTACATGCTGCAGGTGGATATTTCCTCCCATTACAGAAAATCTCTTGCCACTAAAACAAATATAATTTGAGCACTTTTAAGCCAGTTTTTCGCTGTAAATTGTATCAATATTTTGTCCAGTGATTTCTTGAGTTAAATTCTCTTGAATTTTCCATCAAATCTAGTCATGGCTGCATTACAGCAGCCATGATTAAATTGGTGAAAAATATTTTTAAAATAAGAGTTAAACCTCAATAAATAGGGGGCTCGGTGGCTCAGAAGGTAGAGATGCAGGCTGTAAGCCGAGAGGTCCTCGGTTCGAATCCCACCTGCAGCGACCACGTTATGTCCTTGGGCAAGACACTTCACCCACATTGCCCATGTGGGGGGGGGGGGGGGGGGGAGGGGGGGGGGCACAGTGGCATTGTGTTCTAAGGCGTACTACACATTGATAGTACACTTGTCTTCAACCAATGCTAACCCTGCTTGTGTGGAATTCGTATGTTGGGGAGTCTGACAGTTGCTTGTTGGTTCTGTCCGTGTACTCAGGCTTCCTCCACCTGTAAAACTGTCCGACACGAGGTGACCCTGGCTGTCAATAGTGCCATTAAACCCCAGTAAATAAATAAATAAATAATAAATCTGTTTTATCTGATTGGGGTGTTCCTATAGACAAGGTGTTAACCCTTTACCTAACATTGTGTCCAAAACGATCAGAAAATAAACCAGATAAGCCTTCCTCAGCCTAAAACACCTTGGAAGGTTCTCAATAAAACCATACAGATATGGATATCATTAAAATCAGCTTGTTGAGCTGGTTCTAATGATATCATATTTGTATGGTTTTATTGAAAAATTGTGAAATTTGTTTTCGAAAAATGTGAAATTTAATTTATTTTTAAAAAATACTGTGTTGTTAGGTAATGGGTTAAAGACGAAATACTTTCTCTTCAACAAGCCATGACCACAAAAGTGGTCGCTTTCTTGATCAGATTAAAATCTGGTCACATGACACACTTTCACCAGTGGGTCATAATTTCATAACAAACATCCTGCAAAATAAAGACCAATTGAAAAAAAACAAATATTAAGAAAAACAAACAAAAATAGCATACAAGATCCAATGTAATCTTAATGGTCTTGCAAGGGAGCACAGTGGCTCAGTGGTTATAGAATTGGACTTCAAACTGCAAGGTCCACAGTTTGATCCCCACCAGGGGTAACAGCATTGTGTCCTTGGACAAGGCACTTAATCCTGATTGCCCACATGGCATTGTGTACTAATGCGTACTGCACGTTGATGGTGCACTTGCCTTCAACAAATGCTAACCATGCTTGTGTGGAGTTAGTGTGTTGGGGAGTCTGGCAGTTGCTCGGTGGTTCTCTCTGGGTACACTGGCTTCCTCCACCCATAAAACTGTCTGACATGAGGTGACCCTGGCTGTCGAAAGTGTTGTTAAATCCCAATAAATAAATGAATAATGGTCGTCTTTTTTCAGATAGCAAGGTTCTATAATATTGTGGTGAGTACAGCAGACAGATAATTTTGACCGGATTGTAACTCAGTCATCATGATCCAGTCAAAATTCTCTGTTCACATTTGTAATCACAGAACTGTGGCTCAATATGAAGTATATGCATAAAATATGAAGCCTTTGAAGTGTGCAAGGAACATTTCAGTGGAGCTTAAGTTGAGCTTGCTTCAATGCAAGATTATAGGCTACTTTTTTAAGTAAGGCAAAACTAAATTGATATGTTAACTGGTAGAGTGCTGGAAATCCATATTTGGGCTTTATTCTGAAGTGACAGTACTACAACTTAAAGGCTCGAAATTTAGTGGCTGTTTTTCATATTATCTTTGAAGTCATATTATATTATTTATTATCCCTCGCCGACAAAGTCAGGAGGGAAATATTGAAATGGTGTCTGTCCATCCATCCGTCTGTCCATCCATCCATCACAAACTTTGTTTGCTTAACTCCTACAGTTTTCAGTAGATTTTTACAAAACTTGGTCTGAAGTATCAGTATCAAGTGTAGATGTGCATGTGGTCAGGAATTTTCAATACGACGAATTTTGCATAATAGCAAAATTTCCATCACAAAAGCTTTTCCACTCATCTCCTCCTATATTTTTTATTGGATTTTTACGAAACTTGATCTGAAGTTTCAGTATCAGGTGTAGATGTCAGGAATTTTCGATGCGATGAATTTTGCATGGTTACAGCCCTTGGTAATAGCAAAAGTTTCATCACAAATGCTTGTCCGCTTAACTCCTGCTTTTCATTTTTCATTGGATTTTTATGAAACTTGGTGTGCAGTATGAGTATGATGTGTACATGTGCATTGGAAAGGAAGTTTTGATTCGAATAATTTTTCCAGAGTTATAGCCCTTGTCAACTTTGAATTTACCAAAATTGCCAGTTTTTGGAAGATACCTTCAGTTGCGATTAAAGAAATTAAATGATATTTGGTGAGTGACATTATTGGGTATGAATACATGTTCAGGTGAATGAGATTATTCCTATCATAAAATAAAAGTCGACGGGTGATATGGATGTCGTTAGACTATCTTGTTCTGTTTGGATTTGCCTTGTTATAATTTATCGAAGAGTGCTCAGGCATGTGAACAAATTTTGATGGCCAGAAATAATTTAGCACTCTACCAGTTAAGTTCTTAAAGGAATTTTGGGGCAATGTTTTTTGGCTGTTTTTCCACGTTAGTTTAATGGTTCACAGCAGTTTACTATCCAAAATAGATGCAATTGATCCTTTACCCAATGAGCATGATATCAAAATTTATTATTCCCATCCTCAGTGCAGGGCCACATGAAATGGTTTTGTTAAAATTTTTTGAAAAATAATTTTGTTCAACTGCTTAATTTGTATATTACGTAGGTGGATGTGGAAATTCATTAGCTAAAGGGTTGACATGTCACATTTGCCCTGAAAGTGTGGTGATGGGGTCTTGGGAATCTCACATTTCTGATCAAATCGATGCCCAAATCAAATCAGGGGATTTTGAATCAAATCGAATCTCACCACTGTTCAAGCTGTACAGTACAGCCACCGTAGACTGATCATAATCCACGCATGGGCAGTGATGTCACCGCATGTATTTACAAGGTAATAAGAATCATAATCAGCAAAATTTTTAATTAATGAAGCACCGGGTTCTACCCGGTGCTTCATTAATTAAATTTTTGATGATTATATCTATAATTAATGTTTGGAATCTAGTATTATTGTGTCCGTGGAAATATTGCCAACCCGTGGAATCTTATTTGTTTTACAAGAATTGGCGAACAAGTTATGCAACTTATATTAACGCCTCTCCTTGGCCTAATGGCATAGGTGTGTGGGATGACCTTCATAGTGGCAACTTCGTGGCCTAGCTCTTCTTGAATACTACGAAGGGATCTTTAGCCTGCACGGAGTGTGTCTCTCTCCGCACAGAGGACAGCCATTTTACGTCCCCACCCGATAGGACGATACGCTGTGACAGCATCAACCCCACAATTGATGCTGACAGAGAGTGTTCGGACACCTCGAGTACTTTCCCCGACCGGGGATCGATCCCGGTACCTCTGGCATGAGAGACCAGCGCACTTATCCACTCGGCCACCACTCCCGTGGAAAGTGACCAGTCCAGTACTGTAGATATTGCACCTTCTTACAACCATCAATATTGTCAGTCTTCACTTAAGTATTGTGTTTGTCGGTTTGGGCAAATCAAACAAAAAATGCTGAATGTTCCAGATAGAATCAAAGTCATTCAGAAGTGAAACCTGAACACTTTCATCATCAGGTTGCTGGATACCTGATGATACAAGGGCAGTTGATAGAAGGGCAGTTCAAGAGGAGACACTTGGTTTGATTTTGAGAAAAACTGTACAATCTGCATTGGTGAAAAACTAGAATCAAATCAAATTATTAGGATGATTTTGAATCAAATTTTGAAGCTTCACATGACCCAAGAAGTGGTTTGGTGTTTGGGAGTTATATGGGCCATGGGCTGCGAAAAGGGACCTTAGGGGTCAAAAATTCGAAATTAAGTTAGAGTTACATCTCCACTCTCCTGAAATCGAGGATTCCAACAAGGTTTACTTTAGGTTCATCTGACATTTATAAATGGGTCAATGCGACGTGTAAAGTGGGATGTCCAAGAGCCCCATAACTTGAATCGACCGTTTGACGTTTCAACGTAATACTTATGCGATGCATATGTGCAACGTTATCTCTCGTGAAAATGTGAACGTTTAGCGAACAGTGACAAGTTATTTCTTTTTCGAAAAAAATGCAGTATTTATGAGTGAAGGAAGATAACAAACTACCATCTGAGCTTAATTCACTGTGGATATGGTTTAATTCATGGTGTGAGAAGAGCAATCTGCAAAGAAAGTTTTAAAAAGGGTTTGTTTTCCCGAGCTGTAAGGTTTTTGATTTCTGTTTATTTCTTGTTCATTTTGTTTTTATTTTGTTTGGGGGGCGGGAGGGGGGGGGGGGGGGTCGGCGGGGTCGGGGTGATGCTTTCTGCACGTTTTCGGCTGCTTTCCATGCATCGGTAAATTGACTAAATAAAATCCATTAACACACGACCCTCCTCACCAATATAACTAGTTGGCTGAAAACAGACAACAACAACAACAAAAATAAAAACAAACATAAAAAAAGAAAAAAAAAGCAGAAGAAGAAGAAACGGGACCAACAGAAATTTTACAGTGCCATCTCCAATAATGACAATATGGGCCAACTTCGCAAAGTTGTTTTTTGACCGTCACGGATGACAATTTTTTCGAGAGAGAACTGACACCGAATCTCCAACCAACGGTAGTGCGTACTCATTCCCACCGCCGTCCAGCCAGCATGATATATTATGCCTATAACATATCCTGACCCACTTAATGACGACTTCAGGAAAACAATTCTTAGAGATTTATTCATGGATGGATTCGCATACAACACGACTGCATTAAAATTCACCCTGATAATTTTGTGGTAAAATTTTATTATTCTCTTTACAGTTCCAGTGACTCTTAAGTCTTCCATTTGCACAGCTCTGCATAGAGAATTATCTAAACGTACCACCCTAGCATACTATACATACATTCGTTTGTATATTTTGCCACCCCCAATCACAAATCCTGGCTACGCCAGTGAGTATTTATCACCCCCTCCCCCCTCCGCCCCCCTCCCCCCCCCCCCCCCCATGCACATGTGCCTATTCTCAGACAACTGTAAAAATTATTAAGCAAATACAGGCTGGGTTTTTGTTTGCTAAATATTAATGTGTTGCCCATTAATTTTAAATTGTTATTTTCTCTTATTTTTTGTCCCCTAACAAGCTTTGGATTAATTGATATTCACAAGACAAAGACATGATTTCTGAGAGTCAGATGTGCAAAGCACGTATTTCGGTTTGGAATTTAAACACCAAAATGCTTACAAAATCTCGTATTCAATTTCTAAGCGCCTCTGAAGTGCAAGGATTACGTACAAAAGTGTTTTCTCTCGTCAATTTGTGTCCAATTACGGAACGTGTTAAGATTTTCAGTTGCTCCAAAACACAACTTATTGTGGAATTTCTAAACACATTTAGTTGTGATGAAGCGTAACTCTAAAATGCGTCTCGATTTTAAACATAACATTGAAGCACGTTTGGGTCTGAACATGTAGGCCCTATATAATTCGTGGAGCGGGCCATCAAACTGAACAATTTAAATTTTAAGTGGCAACACTTGACTTTATAGTTATGTTGAGTCATGATATAGCCTTGATGCTGGCACCAATAAATAAATACATAAATCGCAAATTGTATTTAAATCAAAGTTAGGTTCAGCTAATGGTCTGTATGAGAGTTCTATACAAAAAACCTAAAAAGGTGACTGATATATACTGTCACAAGTTTTACTCCTTTTGTCGGGAGAGGCTGTTATAGGCCACAGATAGATCATACATCCCTTTATTCGATGAGAAAAACTGAAACAAATATTCACAGAGAAGTCAGGTAACCTTTGGGCTGTGTTTAAGTATGGGCAGACTGGGCAGATGCACAGGGCCCCACATTTGAAGCGCCCCCACATTTAGCACGGAATTTTGTCATATTGTTCGAAATACCCATTTTCCTGTTGAAATGTTCCACATTTTGGAGTTCAGAGTGCTTTCAGAAACTTCCTCAGAGCCTCCAGAAATCCGAATTTACCAGGAGTACCCCCACCCACAAGAAGACCCTGACGTCTCTGGACAGGGTTTGGGTTTTTTTTTTCACTGACGCTGACTCTAAAGTTAGAAACAATGTGTGCGAACAAGCAATCACGTATCTCATCTTGGTGACAACATTTCTTCTATTAATTTCCCAGTATCAACCAATAAATTACAAGTAGCAGGAAAAAAATTGGAGGTGTTATGATTTTTCAGTAAGAGTATTTGTCGGAGGCTCTAAACACGAATCTGGAAGTGTATCGAGGGGTCAGGATCAACCACTACACGCATACATTTACAGAGAGGCACCTGTAATATTTTGTTGCCAAGGTAAAACTTGGGCTGACAAACACCATCATTTTCTTTCAAATGAAATGGCGTGAAAAGAAATCTTGAAGACAACATAATTTTGGACACATCACAAAAACTGATTTATTTATTTGAGCTTCCATTAACAAGTTATCTTGAAGTACAATGTACTGCAAGATTGTCTTCCCAATTCTA
The DNA here is from genome assembly GCA_031216915.1 of Pictodentalium vernedei. Taxonomy (NCBI): domain Eukaryota; kingdom Metazoa; phylum Mollusca; class Scaphopoda; order Dentaliida; family Dentaliidae; genus Pictodentalium; species Pictodentalium vernedei. The sequence continues at coordinate 591,592,332 of CM062295.1, read as the reverse complement.
AATTTTGTTGCCATTCAGTACTCTTCGACACCACCATTAACACGTTTTGCAGAATCACAATTCACATGTACAGTCAAAACTCGAATTTTACGGGACCGGCCGATAACTTCGACTTATCCCGGTCTTCGAGTTATGCACTTCAGATGTATTTGAGGGGTTTGGAAGCCTTGAACACAAGAATACAGAAACTTGTAATCTGGACAAAGGAACCACCTCCCAGAAAATATAGAACAGCGACGGTCTATATTTCCTGGGAGGGGGTGGAGGGGGATTGCTAGGACCGATAGCCAACAACTTCGAGTTATCTCAGATATTCGAATCATCCGATTTCGAGTTATCGATTGCCGACTGTAGTTTTTAGTTTTTCAAGACAACTCCCATTCCCAACCACCTCTCGCTCCTGCCAGGTGAAAAGGGATCAGTGAACAAGACACGCAAAAAACCCAAACAAGCAAACAAAAACAATACAGTGCAAAATAAGTTATTTTACACGATAACGTGGTAAGTATTGTTTTTGTCTCTTGGTATTCCCAGGGGTGGGGTGGAGTGTGGGAGGGGTGACTCAGTTGTTAAAAGTAAATAAATAAAAATACGATTTGTTGGGGGAGGTGGGCAGATAAAAACTGCAAGGCACAGGGTCCCGGGGAGAGGGGATCCGTTTAATGCTCAAATTGTTTTTCTGGATAGTCCAAGGCAGAACATTGCTTTTCGGACCCAGTGTATTATTTTTACAGCACCCCCCCCCCCCCCCCCCAACCGCTCACGGGTATTCCCTTCTGTGTTGTTGTGTATGCGTGTTTGTGATATTGGCATCATGCTGCTTACTCGAGGCCGAAAAAGCAAAATTCCGCACATGGACTACCTAACTTTCAAAGCAAATAAAACCTATATCTTTTACCTATCATGTTCTTAAGTGACCACCAAAGATATAACAATGCTCAAAAGTCTTTTATCAGCGAAATAAATATGGAAAAAGTGGATTTGAAAAAAAAATGGTTCGGCTTCGGAAGGGGGGGGGGGGGGCACACCCCATGGGGCCTAGTGTCTTGCAAATGTTTTTCTGACCCCACCAGAGATTATTCCAAGGGCTAAATTTTGGACCTCGTGTATTTTTGTTTACAGCTGACACCCCCCCCCCCCCCCCCTCCCCCGCCGCCTCCTATGAGGACTGGAAAAAAATTGATTTTTTTTTTTTTTTAACATTCTACTTCTTTGAAACGCAAATCCCTTCTTAAAATGAGTTTAGGAAAATGGGAAACATTATTGGTCCCAGCAACAATTACCAGAACCGAGAAATGTTTCTCCAACAGCTTTGAAGGAAAGTTTTGAAAGATACTTGAATTTTGTCATTTTTAAAAATTTTGTTAAATAAATATAATTGAGTTGCATCATGATTACAAAATTAATGAGGCTCCAACTGAAAGAAAAACTGACACAATTGTGAGCTACCTAAGTTGACCAGTAGCAGGGGCGGCGCTAGAAAATCTTGCATGGAGGAGGGAGCAAGTAGGGGACATGATATGCTCTCCATGGGGAAGGGGGTGGGGGGTAGAGGTGCATATCAATAATTTTTAAGGCAGGAGCAATCCTTGAAGATTTATTGGAGAGTTTTATTTTTATTTTAATTTATTTATTTATTTATTTGTTATTATTATTATTTTTTTTTTTTTTGGTGGGGGGGGGGGGGGGGTGAGGTGATTCAATTTTTCTCAAGCTCCCAGACCTCTCCTCCCACATAAAAAAACAGACAAAAAATTCTGCTTTCGGTCTATTCTGGTGGCTTTTCGAGGTTTACACAGTTTTTGAACGTTGAAAATAATGAGGTAGGGCCTACGACCCATATTTTGAGGGCAAGATTCACAAACTGTGCAGGCTAACTGCATTCGAGCTTGTAATTCTTTACTGAATAAGTTCATCGGCTGGGTGTGTATGGGAATAACAAAAAAAAGCAGAGTCAATGATTGTGTGAGAGAGGGTGTGTGAATGTGTTTGTGATGAATGGGAGAAAGGGGATGGCTGGCAAAATCTATGTTTGGGGACGGGGTAAATGCCCTACACATCACCCCCACCCGTAGCTCGACACTGGTCACAAGTTACTGCGCTTGACATGAGGTGTTGCGGCTTTTGAGGTCGTAAAGAATGTAGGCTGTGGACATGCTGTATCCAAGGCTGTAGAAAACAACTCACATTCAATTTCACAATCCAACTATGCTGTTAGAAAATAGAACACAGCAAGGATTTGTCAGTATGATCTATATGTACTGTACTGACTAGTAGTGACGTAGAGTAGAGCTTGAAATTGAATACAGAACAGACAACTTAAGTCATTTTTACGCCACAGCGGAACATCAAATAAAAACAGAAACAACAACAAAAAAAAAAAAACGTTCCAAAGTTAAAAATCATTTTATTCCAGGCACATAAAATTTGTAACCTGTAACTGGTTTTCAGGAGGTATTACTGCATGAACATGATGAATTCATGTCAAAACAAGTGACGGAAACACAGATGATTTTGAAACCTGAGTTCTCGGCAACTTTCTTTTCGATGTTACACAGTGATTTAAAAATAGAAACACTCGTTGATGTAAACAACTCAACGGGTGCGAAACGTCATTTAAACAGGTCAAACCAAACAGAGTGAAGCGAAAAATCAGTCGTTTCACATCGATCTGCTGCCCATCGAACTCTCTTGGAAAACAATGAAATCGGCGTGTTTGTGTCAATATATCTTTTGTGTGTGCTAATTTTCCTCAGAAAATGCTGTGTGCCTCGAAGTTTTATGACATTAATGTCATCGATTAATAGGAAACATGTAAAGTCATATGGAAACAACCAAACAATTGGATACGCCTTGAAGCTGGTTTGCTACACAGTAGACAACATGTCTTCTTGAAAGTCAAGAACGCATGTTGCACTGACGCCTCGGCTGTTTCGTTGGCAAAGAACTCTTCAATTCATCAGAATTCAAGAAAATGTTTTGAGAGTCCGATTCTATCTCTGACATAAAACATTTATTTAGTTATGGTAACCAGTTTTAATTTATTAAATACATTAAATCAGTGCGTTCCTCGTATGGAAAGAAAAAAAATAAAAAGCCGCGTGTGTTTATAAAACTTATTTGATCACGCCCACAATTTTTAGGTCGTTTGTTTTTGACGTCTTTCTCTGTTTTCATTGGATATCCTGTAAGGTCCCTTTTCGCAGCTTACGGCCCATATGCAAATAATAGGCTTATTCAATTAACTGGTTGAGGGCAAAATTATTTTCAAATCATGGGTATTTTTTTCAAAGATAACAATCTACCTAAAAGAGTAGCCCTAGTTATACTTCTCTGAAGTGGGGGCTATATTGGTGATGCCCTGTCTGTCCATTCATCCATCCATCTATCTGGCCATCTGTCCATCCCATCCATCTGTCCATCCATCCATCCGCCCATCCATGTTCATACATCCATCCGTCCAAACTTGTGTGCACAACTCCTCCTACATTATTGAACTGATTTTGATGAAACTTCTCAAACATGACCAGCAAGTGAACATGTACATATTGTAATATTTTTCATCTGCGACAATTTTAACCAGGTTATCTCCCTCTGAACTTAGGTTTATTATGGATTTTCAAATGAGATTCTTGTGTGTGCAACCCCTACATTGTTGAATCGATTTTGATGAAACTTCTCAAACATTATGACTAGCATGTGAACATGTGCATATTTTAATATTTTTCATCTGCGACAATTTTAACCAGGTTATCTCCCCCTGAACTTAGGTTTATTATGGATTTTCAAATGAGATTCTTGTGTGTGCAACTCCTACATTGCTGAACTGATTTTGATGAAACTTCTCAAACATTATGACTAGCAAGTGAACATGTGCATATTCTAAAATTTTTCATCTGCGACAATTTTAACCAGGTTATCTCCTATGAACTTGGATTTATTATTGGTTTTTCAAGGTCAATATTCAGAGGTGCATTCTAGTAAGCCAGAAGTGTATTAATCACCTTTAGCAGGATTACGTTCATAAATAATTGTATGTTACAATTTATTGTGCTCTCTGCAGTAAATTGTAGCCAAACAGTTTTATATTTAAACAATTTCTCCTGTTAATTAGTAACAAGCTTTTACCTACTGTGTAAAGGCACTAAAATGGCTCGAAGCACTTTTCAATAGAGCCATGATAGTGGCCTCTAGCTCTTAACCAGTTTAGATCCATTTTAGTGGGTTCCGCTGTATATTTGCAGCTTTGACAATCAAGAAAACCTGGAAATAAGCAATCTGGCATTTGCAGAATGAGGTCCCCAGAGGGTGAATTTGCTGATGCTATTACAGTGGGCTAGAATCCCCCTCTGGGTACCTCTTTATGTTTAGGCCTGAGACCTTGATTCAGATTGAGGTTGAAAGAGGGTATATTTAGTCATGCTACCCTGCTGTGCATGGTAGCATCACCAAATTCACCCTTTTGGGACCTAATTCTGCAGATGACAGTCAGCTTATTTCCAGGCTTGGTGAAAAGACACATGATTGGTTACATTCATGGTCCTCAGTGGGAAAGTAAAGTCATCAAAGAGAATTTTGTTATTCTACCAGAATGCAGGAAGTTCATATCTGTTGAGATCATCGACAAGCTGTAAAAGTTAACATAAATATTGACAATTGTATTTTTTGGGTTGTACATCACACCACCAGTATGTTGCGCATATTTTATTAAACTGCATGAAAAGTTGACAATATGGAAAAGTTGCTGACAAGCAGAACAGAATTTTCCATTTTGCAATTTGCTTTCATTAACTCCTTACTTACTGATACTTGGAGATGACATTTGTGAAAAGAAAAACTTGAATAACTGAAAATGTTAATTGTTTGCCTCCAAAGCATAGATTATCACTTCTCATTGGAATGCATTCAATGAGGAATGGGTAAACAGAATAGTATGTGAGTTTGTTGACCCATTTATTTTCTACATACCCCCATGGGAACCTCAGAAAGTTACTGTGGTAAACAAGCTCTTATTAGGCCTAAAAAAATTAAAAATCTGTTTCTCAGGCCCTCCTGCATGGTCCTTTTGGCTGCCGCATGCTATCTTTTTATAACCAGGGTAAACTTGAAAAAAAATTTAAATTAAATGGTTTATGTCTGATATTTTTCCCAAGTTAATGAAATTGATCAATTTGGCCATTGAGTGCAAGGCAGCTTTGCAATGCTTTAGCATTGCAAAGCCTTCTTGCTCTCAAGGGATGAGATACACCACCACCCATGCTATTCCGTAGATTATGAGGCCTAAAACATAAACCAAGAACATGAAGTTTTCATGGCAAAGAAATAATTACAGAAATAAAAAATAAAATAAAAAAACACTCGCCCACTTGCAATTTTACAAATAATGGCATGAGTAACAGAAGATCTACTTTGTGTGGCCTTACTTGTAAAATAGAGTCCAGCCACCAAAGCTTGAGATGGAAGTCCTCTGAATATCTCCATGTTGCAGTCACGATTCGCCATTGTCCAAAAACATGTGACCTTAAATACCAGTAAATAAATAAATGTGTACATAAATGGAAATACTCAATGAAAGAAACCCCCCTAAATTGCAATAAACTCCCAAAAGATGAGAGGGATAACCAAAACTCATCGCATGTTAAGCTGTTGTTAAAATATATTCTTCAATCCTTAATTCTGATAGACAGATTCAAAATGTGCTAATTAAGAACTATTAATTACTTGTAACCACTAACACATGCTCATCACAACAGTTCTAAAATAATCTGAGTTGCAAATGTACCAATGCTTTCAAATAACTGGTTGGGTTCTTGAAGCCACTGTCGTGGCTCTATTGAAAAGTGGTTCGAGCCATTTTAGTGCCTTTACACAGGAGGTAATAACTAGTTACTAATCAACAGGAGAAAATGTTTACATATAAAACTTTTGGCTACAATTTACTGCAGAGTGCACAATAAATTGTAACATACAATTATTTATGAATGTAATCCTGCTAAAGGTGATTAATACCCCACCTCCGGCTTACTAGAATGTACCTCTGAATATTGAGCTTGAAAAACCAATAATAAATCCAAGTTCATAGGAGATAACCTGGTTAATATTGTGACAGATGAAAAATTTTTGAATATGCACTTGTTCACTTGCTAATTATAATGCTTGAGAAGTTTCATAAAAATTGGTTCAGTAATGTAGGAGGAATTGCACACACAAGAATCTCATTTGAAAATCGATAATAAAGATAATAAACCTAAGTTTGGGGGGGGAGATAACCCAGGGGGGGGGGTCTTAAAAAAATTCCGATTCACAAGGCTGGGGTGGGTGGGTGGTCCAGAAGCTCCAAAACTCACTTTTTTCCAGGTGGTCTAAATTTTTTCCTCACATACTTTTAACAGATAATTATAGTTAGAATTTGTTAAGATGCATTTTGGGATGATTTTACAATATATTGGAGTAGTTATTATGAATTGGGAGGTCACCTATGGCTCTCAGACACCAGATTAACCCATTAACCAATATGGATAGAAGACAACACTTCGAAAAAAATTGTTGACTCACTTAAAATTTTCAATTTTTGTCTCAAAAACAAAGCTTATGACCCATCATTGGAACAAGCTCAATGAACTCATTCTAATGATGGGGGTCATAAGCTATGTTTTTGAAACCAAAAAGTGAAAAGATAATAAAATTTGAATGGCAGTTTTAGTGAATAATGCTGGCCAGTGTTTGCCGTTACATTCACTGTTACATTGGGAAATGGGTTGAACGACTTGCTCAGTGTCTTTGACTCTGTGAGTAAATGCAACAAAGTAAATAAAATGAACATTTATATCTGGTTATAGCATTGGAACTAACATAAAATAAGAAAACAGAAAATGGTAATTGTGTTTGGGGTGAATTAGGTTTTAGAGATAAGAAGCAATCACAATTAATGAATATAGTCAGTCACCACCCCACTCATCCCCAAATATTTTTACCTTCCTACTCCCCTGTAAAATACTCATCCTTCAGTTGTAAGTTGAAGTTCACAGAAAACTCACTGAGAAAACTCACTGAGAAAACTCAAGTACACATGTTGTCGTGTCAGCCCGCTCGATGTTGCAGGACGTTGTGAAAATAAATGGATACATGAAATCTGATGAATTCATGACTATTGAGCACCAAATATGATATTGTACCATCTACTTTCCCTTTATGTTGTTTGGAAAGCTGAAACCAGATGTAATTGAAGTAAAATTTGCACCGACACCGATATAGCTGCATCAAGTTGCATATGTCTTTGTTTTGTTAGTTACCTCCCTTTGGACAGCTTAAAAAATTGGACTGACTGTTAGAATGAAATAGGAAGATGAAATGCAAGTGAAAGCATTTAAAATTTTGGACAATTTAGACCAGATTGGTGGTTAGTGGGGGGTGGGTGTACCATTTGAAATCGAAAAAAAAAAAAAATTCCTTCAAAAACTTTATAACCTGGTTAAAATTGTTGCAGCAGTAGATGGAAATTTTTTTATATAAAACTATTTGGTTGCAATTTATTGGAGAGTGCCTATTGACACTCTCCAATAAATTGTAACAAAACAATTATGAATAAAATCTTACTGAACTGAGGGTACTCTTGCTGGTAGCATGGTATCTTTGAACATAAATACCCATGTTTCAAAATGGGATGTGGTGGCATTGGCGTAACTTGTTCTCGTCAGATTACCGAAGTTAAGCATCGTCGAGCCCGGTTAGTCCTTGTATGGGTGACCATCTGACCATTCGATTCGAACTCCCGCATTATGTCCTTGGGCAAGGCACTTCAGCCTGATTGTCCACATGGGGGCACCATGATACCTTGTACTAAGGCATACTGCATGTCAATGGTGCACGTGTCTTCAACCAATCTAACCCTGCCTGTGCTGCAGTACAGAGTTACGATGTTGGGGAGCTGGCAGCTGCTCGTCGTTGCTCGGTGGTTCTCTCCAGGTACTCCAGCTTCCTCCACCCATAAAACTGTAACCGACGCGATATGACCTTGGCTGTTAAAGTGTCGTTAAACCCTAATAAATATAAATAACCCATGTTTCAAATCCCATTCGAAAAATAATTTAGTATTCAACCAGTTAAGGTACTTTCAAAATCTAAAATGCAAAATTAATCCAAACTAGGAATCAAAGGCTGTAAATTAATTTGTGCTGTGGTACATCCTTGCAATCATGATATAGCCATAGATGCAGAAAATGACCTTAAACACCAATACATAAATATCTATGGAGTTCCAAAAGTTGATTATACCTACAAAGTATGTTGTGTGGCGGGTGCTTTGACAACAATTCTAAGAGTGGTGAAGAGAGAAGGACTAATATTTATTGGGACTCTCTAGCCAGGGTCACCTTGTGTCAGACTGTTTTACAGGTGGAGGAAGCTGGAGTACCTGGAGAGAACCACCAAGCAATAGCAAGCAACTGTCTGACTCCCCCAGCATATTAACGCTGCGCAAACAGGATTATCATTGGTTGAATGCAAATGCACTGTTGACATGCAGTACGCCTTAGTACACAGTGCCACCATGTCCCCACGTGGGCAGTCATGATGAAGTGCCTTGCCCAAGGAAACAATGCAGTTAGGATCGAACCTTGGACCTTTCAGTTTGAAGTTCAAAGCCATATAATTAAACCTTTTTTCTGTTCATACATTTTTAGGCAAATTGATTGGCTAAAGTATTTCTTTTCTTTTCATAACACAGTGAACCAAAAAAAACATATTAGGCCCTCCCTAAACCACGCTCCCAATGTCTGTCTTAAAAATTACGTTGCACAGTGTGAATGGAAAGGAACCCCTGCACGCTCATGTTGTTTCAACATGAAAAGCAATTAATGCTTATCTCATCATACTAAAATGACTTTCAAAAAAGAATTTAATAAACAATCCTTATCATGCTTTTTATTCCATGTTCAGTTTGTTTTTATTTCATGCCTGTCATATGAAATCCCCATCTACAGTAATTCTAAACTGTGCGGATGATAAAAATCTCTTCCGCACATATGTGCAGAACAAAATCGTTGACAGACTATTTTTAAATAGAAGCAAAATTTCACTGGAATTTTCTACAAATCATGCAACACAATTACAGTTTGAATCACTAGCGATAGCTGAAAATCGTCCTCTGAGTTCCAATGTGTTCTATGTGCCAGTAGGCACATAGAACACATTGTAACTCAGGGGACAAAATATTAACACAGGTTCCTCTTGCAAATTTGGTTTGCGATAAAATGTGTTGCCTGTTTTAATAGTTGTCAAATGAATTGCTGAGTGTTCTTCTAATAATTGTTTTATAGACGTGAAGGCATGTAATAAACACAGAACGACACACTTGTGCCATCGTGGAAGGATAAAACCTCGAGGCCTCTGGCCCCTCGTTTTATCCTTTCGCACTGGCACTCCTGCCATATCGATTAACCCATTCACACGAGTGTGTAGTGTGTCTTTCTGTGTATATATGCAATAGAAAATCATCTGCTTCATTTTACCCAAATCAAACGTAAACAATTTCCAGTCATAATAATCCAAAAACAAAACTCACGCCAACAAAACTTTCCAATTTCCAAATAGCCTGAATGAACTCTTTCTGAGACAAAAGTCAACCAACTTCATATCATCTGGGTTTAATTCAAACTCCCCATTTACAAACTTTGTTTTCAGTTTCTCGGGAAATGGTTGAAATCAGAATTAAATTTAACTCTCTGTTGCTTAGAATGACAGCACCTTCCGTCAAGTGGAAAAGCATATTGAAGTTTTGTGTGAGCGTGGCCTATGACATTCCTTTTAACTTACGCAATTCATTGGTCACTAAAATTTTTAATGACACAAGAACATGTTTCAGTGAAATGTATTGTTATTTCAAACAGAATTTCAGAAAACTATGCCTTTTTATTCAGTTATCACTGGGAAACATGATGCGACCTATTTTTATTTTAACTCCGCAAAATAGAGAGTGTTTAAATTTATTGCCCCTCAAGTTTAATTATAAGGAATGATCATTTGTTTCTCTCTGTTTCTTGAGTTATGAACCCTAAAAAACAAAGGCCAAACATAGTGTAAATGGGCTATGCCCATTTACACAGTTTTGCCTTTGTTTTTTGGGGTTCATAACTCAAGAAATAGACAGAAACAAAGATCATTCCTTATAACCATTGAGTCGCAGCACTCCCTGAAAGGGAGTGCAGTTGCTCAGTGGTAGACTGTTGGACTTTTATGCTAGAGGTCCCGAGTTCGATCCCTGTCCGGGACGACCCGCGTTGTGTCCTTGGGCAAGGCACTTTGTCCCAGTTGCTTACATGGGGACACAATGACCCCATGTACTAAGGCATACTGCATGCCGATGGTGCACATGTCTTCAACCACTGTAGCCCTGCTTGAGTGAAGCTTGAACAGAGTTAGAATGTTGAGGAGCTGACAGTTGCTCATCGATGATCAGTGGTGCTCTCCGGGTACTCTGGCTTCCTCCACCCGTAAAACTGTCACATTCACGATTAGCCATTGTGCATAAGTATGTGACCTTAAACCCAACAAATAGATAACTCACTGAAAAGGTCTAATAACTTAACTGGTTGTGTCTAGTCAGGTGTCATCTACTTATTCAGGCTGATGACGCCTCACTAGAAGCAACTTCTCAACCATGAGTTTTTTTAGCTCATCTGACTGAAAGTCAGGGTGAGCTTTTCTTGTCACCCGTCGGCCGGCCGTCGTCCTGCGTGAAGGTGGTGTTTGAGCCTCTTTCTCCTAAACCATTGGCCACATTTTAATTAAATTTCATGTAAGTAGTGGTTATATAGGGGCATTTTGATTTTTATGCAAATTAGGTTTCGGCTCATATTGAGCAAATGGGTGTGGAAAAAACGGCCTTATTTTTTTTAAATTTTCTTCTAATGAGCCACCAATAGCAGAGACTTGATATGTGGTATACAGAGTCCTTTTGAGGTTTAAAATCAAATTTGTTCAAGAGAACTTTGTGGGGCATTATTTGCATTTGTTATGGGAGGGGCAAAAATTTTGGCCACGCCTAAAGTTTCTATTTTCAGAACCGTGAGGTCGATTTGAACCAAATTTAATATGAGATGATAATGGGTCATAAGTAGTTGATTGATGCAAAAAAAATTTTTCTCATTGCCCCATGGGACCTCGGGAACTAAAAATAGGAAAAACCTTAAAACTGCCATATCTCCAAAACTACACGGCACAGAGAATTCTTATTTTATATAAAGCTTACTTTTATCCAGTAGAATAGAATGATTAAAAAAAAATCCCTGTCGGTTTGATCACAAGGTACTTTTTTCAGGACTTTTGAAAAAGTGCTGAGTCAGCACTTTTTAACACTGTAGGCAATGGGAAAAACATTAAAAAATCTTCTTTTCCAGATCCAGCAGGCAGAATCTTTTGATATTTGATATGCAACATTGTGGGGTGGATCTGATTCAAGTTTGTTCAAATCGGCCCCTGGGTTCATATTTGGGCTCAGTATAGGAGCCCGATTTCAAACTTAGTGCATTTCAGGCAAATTTCTTAAAAAATCTTCTTCTCCAGATCGAGCAGGCAGAATCTTTTGATATTTGGTATGCAACATTGTGGGGTGGAGCTGATTCAAGTTTGTTCAAATTGGCTCCCTAGATTCATATTTGGGCTCGCTATAGAAGCTCGAATTCGAACTTAGTGCATTTCAGGCAAATTTCTTTGAAAATCTTCTTCTCAAGATCCAGCAGGCAGAATCTTTTGATATTGGGTATGCTCCATGCTTAGGGGGTGAGATTCAAGTTTGTTCAAGCCAAGTCCCTGGGTTCATATTTGGGCTTACTGTGGTAGCCTGAATGATAACTAAGTTCAAAATGAGGAATTTTCTTTAAAAATCTTCTTCTTCAGATCCAGCAGTCGGAATGTTTTGATATTTGGTGTGCAGCATCCTTAGGGGGGTGAGATTCAAGTTTGTTAAAGCCAAGTCCCTGGGTTCATATATGGGATCCCTGTGGGATCCCGAATTATAACTTAGTTCAATATGAGGAATATTCTTTAAAAATCCTTTTTTTTTAGATCCACTGGTCAGAATCTTTGGATATTTGGTATAAGCTTTTCTTAGGAGGAGCAGATGCAACTTGTTGAAATCAAATCTCTGGGTTGATATTTAGGCTACCATGTCAGGTGAGCGCCCTCAGGCCCCCTGGGGCCTCTTGTTTATAACATGCAATTTTCGGTATGCACCTGAGTTAAACTAAAAAATAACAGTTGCTCTTATTTTATTCGTATTTTGTAAGGAAAGATGGTAGAAACATCTCACACATGACCGACTATCCTACTAGTTATTAGATTTGTTGTAAATTTAGTATTGTCATGAAGATTGTGTTATTCTTATTAATTTTAAGTGATTATGTGAAACCTGAGTATCATCTGTTCACCATGAATAACTTTAGTTGAGAATCATGTTTTGTTTGTAAAACAGGAAATAAATTGATTGGAACAAGCCTTTTGGCACTTGAATGTTATAAATGATTCATATGAGCAGATTCTTATATTCAGTTCAAGGTAATTGATTTTTTTTTATCTCTGTAGCTTATGTCACAGGGGCTATAATTTTTGTTGATTCTTATCTCAACTAAAATTCAAATCAAATTATGTTGAAGACATTTTTGTTGCCATCGTCAATGTACTCTTAGGGAGCATGTAGTTCATTGGTTAGTACATCAGACTTCAAACTGGAAGGTCAGTGGTCTGAACCTGACCCATTTAGTATTCATGTTATCAGATGCCAGTTGAGGCAATTGGCAGTTGTACTAAAAATTTTGATTTGGCACCAAAAAATCTCTATTGGCTAAAATTTTGGAACCAAATACTTGTCAAGGTGATAGCATAAAGTTACAATTTTTTGTTTAAAAGTGTATATATTTTCGATAATCTTTCTCACGGGTCAGAATATAAAGTGTAAAGATAGGTATGTGACAAACCCCGAAAACCAATTTGTCACTTTAACAGACCAGGAATAGTTCTGCGCTGCTAATTAAGAGTGGAATTTTATGTCCATTATCACAGGTCTGCAGAACCCATTAGGAACTATCTGATAACTGATTAAAGAAGTAAGAGAGACCAGTGTACTCCTGCAGTCATTATCTCTGTAATTATGTCCAGTTAATAGGTAATTATGGTGAAAACAGTATATCGCACACATTCTGGATGCACACCCATATTACGCATCTGGTCTGTTGCCAAATGTCAGGATATACCAAAATGCGAGTCTTTCAAAGGAACGTTGAAGTGAATATTAAATTAAAATAGATCTAAATGGCCAAGTTCAAGAGAAGCAATTAAACTGAGAATTAGTGTTCTGGCTATCGAAATAAAAAACTGTGAATTTCTCAAAAGTTTCATTCCAGTCTGAAGGTGTGTAAGACTGTGGGTCTCAGGTGAGGGTATGGGGATGTCCCATGCTATAGGTTGGAGGAGGTGCCACATCGGTGTGAAAGTGTAGGCATGTTGTAGTGTAGGGAGCCACAGAGCTCATATTTAGAATAGGGGCAGTCACGGGCCAAGTCGGTGGCCATATCTTTGTGTAGGATCAGAAATAGAGAGTGTGAGCTCAGGGAGGTATTAGTATACTACTCAAAGTTTTTTAAGCACCAAGTATACCCAACTACCTGTTTTACGTTTTAGTTGAAATATTGTTATGAAAAGTGTATATATTTTATATTTAATTATATCGTTAATGATTTAAGCATGGAAATTGAGATATTGTTTGTATTTAACATTATTTTTTTAGCTTTTGAATACGATAACCATGGAAAATGGATATTATTGGTAAAAGAGGAAATTTTTCAAATTTGCGAAAAAGTTTACAGAGCGAACTGATATGGGTTCAATATTGATTATGAGACCCATTATTGTTAATTACAGCTTGACAACGCCTTCTCATACTCCCAGTCAGGTTCCAGATGGTCCTTTGTGGGATGTTGTTCCATTCTTAGACCAACATTGCACCAAACTCCTGGATACTTCTTGGTTGGACAGGACGGACTGAAATCGCAAGCTGCAACTCATTCCAGACATGTTCAATTGGATTCAGGTCAGGGGATCTTGCTGGCCAGTCCATACGCTCAATCCCCTCCCTCTGTTGGTACTCCCGGATAGCATGAGCAACATGAGGATGGGCATTATTGTCCATCCAAATGAATCTATTACCAAGTGCACCTGTATACAATCTGACGTGGGCATCCAGGATCTCATCAATATACATCCATCCCAGCTGATCCCACCACAGACCATTATTGACCCTCCACCATAACGGTCAAGCTCTGCAATGTTGGCTGCATGGAATCGCTCTCCTGGTCTTCTCCATACCTTAGAACGCCTATCTTTGTTGTCTGGGCAGTATCTTGACTCATCTTTAAAAAGGACAGGTTGTCAATCTTCTCTGGTCTATCCAACAAGATACATGGCCCATTCATATTGTATATGGCAGTGTTCTGGGACAGCTGAATGCGAATACAAGATCTTCTCGATCAGAGACCACCTTCTTGCAACTTTGCCCGGATAGTCTGCGTCAAAACATTTACCCCGGATGCATTCTGAAAGTCACTGCGAAGCTGGTTTGCTGTGTCAAAGCGGTTCCTACAGGCCTGAATGATCAAAAACCGGTCTCCAGCTGCAGATGTTGCCCTGTCTCTGCCACCACCATGTCATCTGACTGGTGTGCCATACTGCTGAAATCTTACCCAGGCTTTGGTGATCACCGTATGGTGCAAAGGGATAAACACTGGGGACCATCTCAATACATTCCTCAGTCATATCCACCATATATTTAGGAAGACGGCATACCTGTTGCAGAAGGCAAGACATACATAGGCAGAGTAGGCTTGCCTGTATGAACATTATTCTGAGATAAACGTTGGGTAGAGTTTAACCCCATTGGTGGTGACTGCTTAAGTGAAAAGCATTCAGTAAAGTGACAATACGGTATTTGCCGTGCGACGGCAGTGGTAGAGTGACATTCCATCTCTTGTTAGTGGGAAAGCGATATAGTTAAGTGACAATACATTTCACCAGATGTCTTTGCTCTAACATGTGACGGAATGTCGCTGTACCACTGCCGTCACACGGCACAAGCGTTCACACATGCAAGAAGGATTTTGAAAAAGATACTTTCCAAGTACTAATCTTCTTGCAGTAACTGAACATTAGGATATCTTTTCCTGATAACATTTTCAGACTTGGGAAATTATTAGCTTAGTAGACTTTGATAAAAGCAAACCATAGGTGGTGGTGCTCTGTGGGGGGGGGGGGGGGGGGGGGGGGGGGGGGTGGTCATGAAGAAGAGTATGGTGGGGGGGGGGTCAAATCAACAATTATTTTATGATTTCTTAACATAGCATAAATGCATCAGTATAATTGACAACTAGATCTGGATATAACCTGGTTTTAATGGTTGTCCATGAGCTGAAAATTCGCAATTTTTTTCCTTTTGTTTCGTCCCCGCGCGAACTTTTTCCTGAAATCCATCCCATTTCCCTGAAATTTTGGCGTATAAATTGTCAACAATTCCATCAGCACACCTTACAGGCCACATCTCTCACCCAATTCTTTTCAAATTTCATACGAAGCTTTGGTGTGATGTCTTTTCTGGAGAAACTTGATTGAATGACTTAGCATTACTGGAGCTTTCTATTTAGTTCAGACCCTTCTTCGATACATTGAGCTGCAGTGTCATTGACAAACAGGTTCCCCAACAGGCAGTCTTTCGGTGAACTTCGAGGGTTCATGTACATTCAAAGTGCTTTGGCAGTTGTTTCTAAGCGGTGTATAGGCATCCAAGACATGCCTAGAAACAACTTGATAGTCATAGTATGTCGAAGTGTAGCAATAATGCACAATTATTTCCAACCCTTAAGTATTAAAAGTTGTGCAATATAATCAAAAAGTCTTAAAATGTATGCTGACAAGTGAAAAACATAAAATAGCAGTTTACCTGCTATTAAGTACTTTTTGTTCTGGATGTTGTTTTCAAGGTATTGACCTCTTCTTAATTTATTGCATGCCTATGCTTTTATTTTCATAAAATATATGCTTTTTTTGCAAAAACCGAAGCGAACAATAAATTTTTTGTATTGCCTGTAAACAATACGGATCATGTGCGCTGACTAATTAACTATTTCTTTTTTTATGTTTTGGTTATTTTTGGCAATAATTTGTGTTTTTAATCATTTTTAGTAAACTGTCGGCGTTCAATAAATACAGAACCGCATACGCATTTGAACTGTCATTTTTACCGAACAAGATCGATTTTGGCAGTGGGATAATATTGAACTTGAAGCCTTTAGCTTCTCATTCAGTATTATCCCTCCGCCCAAATCGACCATGTGTGTTAAAAAATGACAGTTCGAATGCAGTCATGGACATGAGACGGGTGCAAGTACAACTGCTCCCATCAGCGCTCGTGTCTTCTTTTTTACGGTAGCTAAAAAATGCATTCATTGAAAAATATTGTGGAGCACTAATATCCTGTGAGGGCATATAAATGTGTGTTGTTTTGAGAAAGCAACACTCTGTGGCTAGTGACAAGTTACTGTCATAATTCAGCAATTCCTTATGCATTTAACCCTTTGAACTCTAGTGGTATCTGCCATGCCAGTTCAATGACAGCAATTAGAAGAGTCCATATTCATTACGTATGTTGAAAATATTGATTGGTCTATCCCACACATTTACTGAACAGCCATCCTATTTAATGACATTATGACGCATTATGTTCCTGGCTAAAGAAGCAGCCACTTGGATTCAAAGGGTTAAGGTTTCTGGTGGTTGGAGACAGTATTCCTTTGAAAATTCATATGCTAACATTTTACTGGTGCAATTTACTCTCGTCTCTGATTTCGCGGGAGCTTAAAACTGCACACATCAATTTTGTTCATTTCCATCATTGAAATGTATATGCTGTTCTGTCTATTTCTAGTCATGTTAAAAATAGCCATGGAAATTTACAAAGGCTCTATTCAGATAAACAGAAAATTA
The DNA here is from genome assembly GCA_031216915.1 of Pictodentalium vernedei. Lineage (NCBI taxonomy): Eukaryota > Metazoa > Mollusca > Scaphopoda > Dentaliida > Dentaliidae > Pictodentalium > Pictodentalium vernedei. The sequence continues at coordinate 591,575,307 of CM062295.1, read as the reverse complement.
ATTCTCATGCTGAATGATGTAGAGAAACGAAACTAAAACATTCAGCGTACCAGTTTTCATACCAGAATGGAGATAAATGTCCACTGTATATAAGGTGGAAACCAATATGAATTTTCAGTTGAATTTTAGTAACTTTATTGACTTCAGGAAAACATGTTTCTGTTTCGTTGTTGACTCTTTTCAAAAGCAACAATCGGTCGATTGATATACGCGAAATAACAACTATTATTTAACATAGTAGACATATGGACAAATAAGAAGGCTTCAACTACCTCCTTTCCCATGCTTTATTATGCCCCCGACCTCCAAAGGAGGATTAAGGGGTATCTAGTGAAGCCCTCCATCTGTCTATCTGTCCATCCGTCTGCCTGTACAAATGTTTTGCATTGTAATTTCAAAGGCATCAGTCAGATTAGGATCTCCTTTGGTATGCTGGTAGGCCCACATGGGGGAACGAATATGCACAAAGAATGGGTTCTATCCAATAATTTTTCCCAGAGCTTTTGCCCTTATTCACTCTTTTGACTTAGAAATTTTTCTGTCCAACTTCGTACATGTCTACGGGCCAGGGGCAGTGGCCCACGCCTTGTGCTTTTGAAAATGACTGCCACAGGATGCCATCAACACACGAGGAAGGCATTTCAAGTGCTGGTCATGTGATGATAACATGGCAAAATGTTATGATATTGCATGTTGACATACATTTTGACCATGATATTCTCTTTCTGTGTATTTTTTATGACAATAGTAACACATAGAATAAATAGGTACTAGGGCCGGTAATCAGATTTAAACCATGAGTAGGATAAGAGTTTTAACCACAAGGCTCTGCCAAGTTGTTAAAACCCTTATTCTACGAGATTTTAAACAATTTCATGTTTCGATTTTTTAATGAGTATCTTTGTTCACATGCAGATCTGTTGACTGTCCAAATATGATATCACTTGTGACCTCAAATATGCCAGCAAGAAGCAATGGCATTTTCATTGTACAAAATGGAAACCATATGAATACTTGGTTCAAACATGAAAGCTGCTGCTAGCAAGCCTAGCCTTTCTCTTAAATATCAGAAGCAACTTTAGCCATAAATAGTTTTTATACCTCCATTTACAGCTATAACAAAAATGTGATAGCAGATTTTAAGGAATCCCTGGAACCCTATTGTACAAGTTTAGTTGTAGATATGTATTAAATCAGTTTCTATGCAGTAGAAACTTCATTTTTAGGTATACCATCTGTGTCATTCAGAGAATAGTCAAGTTAGTTGAATTTTAACTTAGTGCAATATGGGGGAATTTCTTTTAAAATCTTCTTCAGATCCACCAGTCAGAATCCTTTCATATTTCTTATACAACATCTCTAGATGGGTCAGATTCACATTTTTTTCGAATCGGGTTCCTGGGTTAATATTAATATTTTTGCTCTCTATTGGAGCCCAAAGTTTCACTTTGTGCAAGGTGAGTACATTAAAAACCTTCTTCTTCAGGTCCACCAGTCAGAATTCTTTCATATTTGGTATATAACATCTCTAGGGGGATCAGATTCAAGTTTGTTCAGTTCGAGTCCCTGGTTAAATATTTGGGCTCTCTGTGGGAGAGGGGATGGCAAGGGGGAGGGGAGCGGGTTTGGTTCAAGTTTGTTCAAATCCATTCCTTAGTGTTTTTCCATAAAGTTTGCCTTTCATGACTTCATTCCTTTGTAGTGTTGATGAACCATATCTAACTGGTAGAGTGCTAAATTATTTTTTGTTGTCAAAATTTATTCACATGTCTTTGCCACGTTATAATTTATGGGCACTCTCCCATAAATCATAACAAGGCAATTTCCAGACAAGTATTTAGAATAATTTCACTTTAAAGTTGCAGCATTTCCACAGAAAATGAAGCCTTTAGGATTGGCAACCACATGTCAGAATAAAGCCCAAATATGGGCTTCCAGCACTCTACCAGCTAACTGAATGTGACACCAAATACTTCTTTCAACCACTTTGTCAGGTGAGTGATTAAGATTCCTTGGGGCCTCTTGTTTATTTCTGTAATTATTTCTTTGTCATCAAACATTCAATATTCTTGGTTTGTTCTATGTTTTAAGCCACATAATCTACAAAATAGCATGGGTGGTGATGTATTTCGTTCCTTGTGTGCAAGAACATTGCCTTGTTTCCCTCAAGAGCCAGATTTATCAGTTTTATTAACTTGGGTAAATTATCAGACATAAACCATTTAATTTGTATTTTTAGCTCACCGAAGGGAGCTAAACTTATCACTTGCTGTCTGTCGTCCGTCGTCATCCATCCGGCGTCGTGAACATTTTTCAAACGACTTCTCCTCTGAAACCGCTAGGTCGATTTGCTTGAAACTTGGTATGGATGTTCATTACCATATGTCAATTCAAGTTTGTTCAAATGAAATGGACATGCCCACTTGGGGCTCCATAGGGGGCATAACTCTGATAGCACCGTATGAATTATAGAAAAATTTTTAAAAAATCTTCTTCTCCAGAACCAGTGGGCAGAATCTTTTGATACTTGGTATGCAGCATCTTGGTATGGGTCTGATTCAAGTTTGTTCAAATCGGCCCCCTGGATTCATATTTGGGCTCACTATGGAAGCCCAAATTCGAACTTAGTGCATTTCAGGCAAATTTCTTAAAAAATCTTCTTCTCCAGATCCAGCAGGCAGAATCTTTTGATATTTGGTATGCAACATTGTGGGGTGGATCTGATTCAAGTTTGTTCAAATCGGCCCCCTGGATTGACATTTGGGCTCAGTATAGAAGCCCAAATTCGAACTTAGTGCATTTCAGGCAAATTTCTTAAAAAATCTTCTTCTCCAGATCCAGCAGGCAGAATCTTTTGATATTTGGTATGCAACATTGTGGTGTGGATCAGGCAAATTTCTTTAAAAATCTTCTTCTCAAGATCCAGCAGGCAGAATCTTTTGATATTGGGTATGCAGCATGCTTAGGGGGGTGAGATTCAAGTTTGTTCAAGCCAAGTCCCTGGGTTCATATTTGGGCTCACTGTGGTATCCCAAATTATAACTTAGTTCAAAATGATGAATTTCTTTAAAAATCTTCTTCTTCAGATCCAGTAGGTATATTTGGTATGCAACATTGTGGGGTGGATCTGATTCAAGTTTGTTCAAATCGACCTCTGGGTTCATATTTGGGCTCAGTATAGGAGCCCAAATTCGAACTTAGTGCATTTCAGGCAAATTTCTTTAAAAATCTTCTTCTCCAGATGAGCAGGCAGAATCTTTTGATATTGGGTATGCAACATCCTTGGGGGGGTGAGATTCAAGTTTGTTCAAGCCATGTCGCTAGGTTCATATTTGGACTCACTGTGGGAGCTTGAATTGTAACTTAGTTCGAAATGAGGAATTTTCTTAAAAAATCTTCTTCTTCAGATCCAGCAGTCGGAATGTTTTGATATGTGGTGTGTAGTATCCTTAGGGGGGTGAGATTCAAGTTTGTTAAAGCAAAGTCCCTGGGTCCATATTTGGGCTCCCTGTGGGAACCCGAATTATAACTTAGTCAATATGAGGAATTTTTCTTTAAAAATCTTCTTCAGATTCAGCAGTCGGAATGTTTTGATACTTGGCATGCAGCATCCTTAGGGGCTGAGATTCAAGTTTGTTCAAGCCAAGTCCCGAGGTTCATATTTGGGCTCACTGTGGGAGCCCGAATGATAACTTAGTTCAAAATGAGGAATTTTCTTTAAAAATCTTCTTCTTCAGATCCAGCAGATAAATGCTTTTGATATTTGGTATGCAACATCCTTAGGGGGGTAAGATTCAAGTTTGTTCAAGCTATGGCCCTAGTTCCATAAAATTTGTCTCTCATGACTTCATTCCTTTGTAGTGTTGATGAACCATGTCTAACTGAATGTGATCCCCAAGTACTTCTTTGAACCACTTTGGCCGGTGAGCGATTAAGACTCCTTGGGGCCTCTTGTTTTTGAGTTTGCATTGGTTATAAAAAGAGAGCATGTAGCAGCACAAATGACCTTGCAGGAGGGCCTGAGAAACAGATTCTCAACTTTCTTAGGCATAAATAAATATCACTACAGTGCCTCTAGCTCCCAAAGCTAGATACAGACTACTAGCATTGAACCAGTGAAACTTCTCACATCACACTGCCTGATACCCTTTTTATTCTCAGACACTCTTCATGAATATTGAAAATGTCTGTGATTTTGTGTCGAAGATAATGTGAAAAGTAGTGATTACCATCTGATGCTGTTGATAAACTCTGAAAGCTGAAAAGTATTTTTTCTCATTGCATTACATACTTGTTTTATGAATATGAAAAATATCCTCTTTATATATCTCATTCTCTTGTTATTTTAGCATCTGTGTCGATGGTCATGCAACAGGAAAATTCTGTTTTTATTGTACATTTACAGATGAAATAGTAGTACACTGCTAATAAAGGAAGATAATCAAATTGAGTGAATTAATGCACATGTGGGTTCCCACCCCCCCCCCCCCCCAGCCCTCATATACAGACCCCCTCCCTCCACCAGACACTCTATGGACTGAATGGCATACATATGCCAAGTTGGATGATGTTCAAGTTAGGGAACAAACTAAAATGCTATTTTCACCATAGTTAACTCTTATTTCACTGCTTTGGCCTTCCCATATTGATCCCCCACCTCCTGAGTGACATGTTCTGGACACATGTCAAGTTTGGTGGTGATTCAGTCTGGGTGAGGTGATAGAACAACCAGTGATAGCTCACTCATAGAGAGAGGGTGGGGTAAGTCCAAGGACACCTAGGCTTCAGGAGGCCCCAGATGTTTGAAGAAAATTTTTTTTTTGCTAAAAAAGTTTACTTCACAAATATTTGAGGGCCCTTGGCATCTGAGTAAGTTTTAAGGGTTATCAGAGCATTCTTTTTTATGAGATACTCCATCCATTCCCTCTGGTAACACACAAAATATGTCCTGTATTTGCCGTACTTGCTTACAGGGCCTTACTCTGAGCGTGGGATTCTACTCTGAGTGATATGTACACCGAATATCAATGCAAAAAAGACAAAATTTTGTTGATAGATACAATCCTTCTAAAAGGTCTGGAATCAAGGATTTGGCAAGTGTCATACCTGAAAATCAAAATTTTTTGGGGGGCCCCTATCTTCCTCAACTCCTGGAGGTCCATAACACCCACTGGCTGCCATTGATTGACAAATAGATCAACAAAGAATCTCAAAATATGGTACAGTTGTGCCCACTTAATTAGATATCTCTGAATTGAATATCCCAATTAATTATACTCCCGCTTTGAAGAAGTGGGGGCTATATAGGAATCGCCCTGTACGTCCGTACGTCCGTACATCCATCTGTCCGTCTGTCCGTCCATCCATACGTCTTTCCGTCCGGACAAATTCTTGTGTGCGCAACTCCTCCTACATTAATGAACCGATTTTGATGAAACCTTCATCTCCACTAAGTGAACATGTGCATATTCCAAACTTTTTGATCTGCGACAATTTTAACCAGGTTATCTCTCTTGAACTTTGATTTAATATGGGTTTCTATATGAAATTCTTGTGTGTGCAACTCCTCCTACATTTATCAATCAATTTGGACAAAACTTTTCAGACATCATCACTACTAAGTGAACATGCGCATATTCCAAGATTTTTGATCAGCGACAATTTTAACCAGGTTATCTCCCTTTGACTTAGATTTATTGTGTCTTTCCATCCGAACAAATTCTTGTGTGCGCAACTCCTCCTACATTAATGAACTGATTTTGATGAAACCTTTCAAACATCATCTCTACTAAGTGAACATGTGCATATTCCAAACTTTTTAATCTGCGACAATTTTAACCAGGTTATCTCTCTTGAACTTTGATTTAATATGGGTTTCTACATGAAATTCTTGTGTGCGCAACTCCTCCTACATTTATCAATCAATTTGGACAAAACTTTTCAGACATCATCATTACTAAGTGAACATGCGCATATTCCAAGATTTTTGATCTGCGACAAGTTTAACCAGGTTATCTCCCTTTGACTTAGATTTATTATGTCTTTCCGTTCGAACAAATTCTTGTGTGCGCAACTCCTCCTACATTAATGAACCGATTTTGATGAAACCTTTCAAACATCATCTCTACTAAGTGAACATGTGCATATTCCAAACTTTTTGATCTGCGACAATTTTAATCAGGTTATCTCTCTTGAACTTTGATTTAATATGGGTTTCTGCATGAAATTTTGTGTGCGCAACTCCTCCTACATTTATCAATCAATTTGGACGAAAGTTTACAGACATCATCACTACTAAGTGAACATGCGCATATTCCAAAATTTTTGAGCTGTGGCAATTTTAACTAGGTTATCTCCCTTTAACTTAGATTTATTATGGGTTTCTACATGAAATTCTTGTGCGTGCAACTCCTCCTACATTTATCAATCAATTTGGACAAAACTTTTCAGACATCATCACTACTAAGTGAACATGCGCATATTCCAAGATTTTTGATCTGCGACAATTTTAACCAGGTTATCTCCCTTTGACTTAGATTTATTATGTCTTTCCGTTCGAACAAATTCTTGTGTGTGCAACTCCTCCTACATTAATGAACCGATTTTGATGAAACCTTTCAAACATCATCTCTACTAAGTGAACATGTGCATATTCCAAACTTTTTGATCTGCGACAATTTTAACCAGGTTATCTCTCTTGAACTTTGATTTAATATGGGTTTCTGCATGAAATTCTTGTGTGCGCAACTCCTACTACATTTATCAATCAATTTGTACGAAAGTTTACAGACATCATCACTACTAAGTGAACATGCGCATATTCCAAAATTTTTGAGCTGCGGCAATTTTAACTAGGTTATCTCCCTTTAACTTAGATTTATTATGGGTTTCTACATGAAATTCTTGTGCGTGCAACTCCTCCTACATTTATCAATCAATTTTGACGAAACCTTTCAAACATTATCACAACTAAGTGAACATACGCATATTCCCAAATTTTTGATCTGCGACAATTTTAACCAGGTTATCTCCCTTTAACTTGGATTTATTATGGGTTTTCAAATGGGATTCTTGTGTGTGCAACTCCTCCTACATTAATGAACCGATTTTGAATACATGTTGCACATTGTAAATGTGTTTTTCCAAATGTAAACCATATATGTGTGGGCTCTTTAAGTATTCAGTGCTGTTCTGTGGAAGGCCACATGCAAATACAAATTTCAACAACAAAAAATGATCTTTATGTATACATTTCCTTATGGCCTTCGCCTACATGATCAGAAGTGCATTCCTCTAAAAACCCAAAGCAGGGGTATTAATCACCTTCAGTGATAGTTCTAGTTGTATATGATTTCCAACACCAAATCATTTACCACACTTTCAGTACAAATTTGACCTGTTAATTGCATACACGTTATAGACTGTATTTCTGTAAACTGAATAAAAATTTATATAAATCTTCTGAAAAATTCTTTGTGCATCCACAGAAATCTCCACAATTACAGACATTTTTAGCCTCAGTACAGTCAGTATAGGTACTTAATCTATTTTATTTTGTTTGACAGAACTTGATGAGCTCTTTCAAACAAGATTTAATAGAATAAATGCTTGGTTTATTACAATAAGACAGGAAAATGTCTAATTAATTTCTGTTAATTGTATACTGGTCTTAAATGAATATTTTTCACTGGCAAAGTAGATATTCAGTTAACAGGATTCCACTGTACAAATGTTTGCTATATTTTTCTCAATGGCATATTTTTGGTTGAGTTGTGTTAACCGAGACCTATGGTTTGGCGATGATCAGTATGTATCCAGGAGGGCGGGTGGGCAGGCAGACGTGCGTCTACTCACTTTTAGCTCAATAACTTGAACAAAAGTTCTCTGATTTAACTAATTTTTGCCATACAGGTCTTTTGCAATAATATCTCAAGCGAGTTCGAAAACTGGCCCAGCCCAATTTTTTGTTACAGAGTTATGGGCCTTAATTAGTCAATTTTTACAAATTTTGAGCTCATTAGCGCAATAACTTGAACAAACGTTCTCCAATTTGACTCATATTTACCATTCAGGTCTTTAGCAACAATATCTCCAGCGAGTTCAAAAACTGTCCCAGTCTGATTTCTCCTTATGGAGTTATAGGACTTGAATAGTACATTTTTACGAATTTTGAGCTTGTTAGCGTATTTTATGAATTTTTAGCTCAGCACAATGAATTTTCAATAGGGAGTGCATTATAACTTGAACAGTTCAATTCGGTTTCTGGCGTTGTTTTCTTGGGCAAGGCACTTAACCCCTACTGTCCACATGGGTCTTGATGATGCCGTGTACTAAGGCGTACTGCACATTGATGATGCGCATGTCTTCAACCAATCTAACCCTGCAAGTGCTGCAGTGCAGAGTTACGATGTTGGGGAGATGGCAGCTGCTCGTCGTTGCTCGGTGGTTCTCTCCGGGTACTCTGGCTTCCTCCATCCGTAAAACTGTCACTGTGATGATTAGCCATTGTGCATAAGTATGTGACCTTAAACACCAATAAATAAATAAATAAATAAATAAATAAATAAATAAATAATAACTTGAACAAAAGTTCCAGATTTGACAACCGGGATATGATTGATATTTATTTATTTATTTATTGGTGTTTAAGGTCACATACTTATGCACAATGGCTAATCGTGACCGTGACAGTTTTATGGGTGGAGGAAGCCGGAGTACCCAGAGAGAACCACCGAACAACGACGAGCAGCTGTCAGCTCTCCAACATCGCAACTCTGAACTCTGCACCGCAGCACAGGCAGGGTTAGATTGGTTGAAGACATGCGCACCATCGACGTGCAGTACGCCTCAGTACACAGCGTCATCGTGCCCCCATGTAGGCAATTGGGGTGAAGTGTCTTGCCCAAGGACACAACGCGGTTGCCGCAGGTGGGATTCGAACCGAGGACCTCTCGGATTGCAGCCTGCACCTCTACCAACTGAGCCACCGCACCCCCGGATATGATTGATAACCAGGTTATAGACATGCAACACTCTCTGATTGCCACCATAACTTGATGCCTCCATCTCCAGTGCACATCTTTTGTTGGAATATGCAACATGCGCAATATTTTCTTGCAATGATATCATGGTACTTTTTGTGTGATTTGAGATCGTAAAAGAATACCCATCATTGTATGGAATTTGATTACTATGCACTTCTGACATGGTGTCAAATGATCATATGATCAAAAGGCTGTCTCATCAATTGATTGTCATCTGTTGGAGTTGGACACCCTTTCTCTTCGTCTGGGGCCTAATGTGGGGAGGGAGGAGATCCTCCCATGAAAGATGCTACCCTCCCTGAAGTATATGCTGATGGTACTTCACTGAAGGCATCATGAGGAGGAGAATGCTCTCATTCTTCAGGGAGTCCAAATAATAATTGGACAAGATGCATTCAACCCAAGCAGAGTCATTTGGATTTTTGTGGATATTTCCATGTCAGAACCATGATGAATGCATGTTCATGAGTCCAAACGGCTAATAACCATGGTGATAAATTGAATGTATTTGTAATATAGCTCTGACACACAGGATAGAATGTATTAAATGTTGAAGGATTTCAAGGCCACACATTATTGTAAATCAGAGGAAATTTGCTGCCTCTTGTACCAATTTCTATTTCCTCAACTAGTTGTTTATTCCGTTAATTGTTTGACTGCTAGAAGCCACTATTGTGGCTCTATTGAAAAGTTCTGGAAGCCTATTTAGTGGCTTTAACCTATCTGCATTAGTTTTCTCAGTATTAGAAGAACAAAAATTTATGTAATTTTGTTTGGTTGCAATTTATTGGAGAGTGCCTACTGGCACTCTCCAATAAATTGCAACAAAAACAATTATTTAACTAAAACTACTATTACTTGTAGCATGGTATCTTTAGAAAAAATACTTGAAACTCAAGTAGACATTGTCTTTTTGAGTGTGGTTTATGCTGATAATAACTTCGGCCTGCTGCTCAGTACCAGCAGACGGTCCAACTTAAATTGGAGCAGTCCATTTACCGGAATTCTGAATGGCTGCAACAGGTTCTATTTTTAGTAGGCACGCTATTGAATTCCTTTGTTCTCATTGGCAGTCCAGTTTCGGAATCTCCGTGGTCAACAGTCAGCAGCCTTTCAAAGTATTGCTTAAAACACAAATTTTTGACTTTACATACCAAGAAGTTTCAATAATGGCTTCGGAATTAGGTTTAGCAATGAATTCTAACCGTCGTGTGGTTTCCACAGAAGAGACTCTAGAAAACACCACCAGCATTTTCAATAATATTTCGGACATGGCGAATGTGATGGACAAACATTCTGTGCCGACGACATCGGCCGTGAATTCTACCAGAAAAAATTACATTTCTGTGTTGAACTCTCATTCAAACACTAATGTAGACATCGACTCCGACGCAGATACGGACATTCTTGACACCATGGCAGAGCCACTGTCAACAGAGAATCGGTCGAAATGGAAACTATCCCACACAAAATTTCCTTGCGGTGGCCAGAAATCTGATCGTTGAAAGGGCAAGGCAGTGAGACTGGCAGTTAATAAGTATGACTCGTCCCAAACAGCTAATTGGACTGTAAAACATTTGACAACCGAACTGGCAGAACTTTGGTTCCCAAAACCATGAAAAAATCTCTTCTGCTCCAGCTGTTCATGGAAAATACAAAAGGGGACAGACGCTCCATGGGATATTCACAAATTGTACAACCGGACAGTGATAACACTGACAACGGGATTGATATCGATCCTCCAAGACTATGCAAGCAAATTCCACACAGCTCGGACTCTCTTGTTCCGAACCTTTTTGCGGTGGAAGTGCGATTTGAACACCATGTGAAGTCAATCCATAATGAGACCGGAAGCGCTACTGTAAAACGTAAATAGTGATTTGAACGAGTTGCAGCTCAGGACTGAAATCAACTTATTAAAGTCTACTATTCAACAGTTGGTTCAAGATGTTTCCAGCACACATACTGTCACAAATACTGCAGGTGGATTTTCAACCAGAGGCTATACCCTGTTGACAGCACTTGGACAACTGGCAATTCATCACAGCTCAGCAATGCCTGATTCACTGTTTGATGTCAACAGGCAGACGGATGGGGCACAGCACCAGATCCAATCTTCACCAGAATGAGCGGCTTGTGCATCCGGCTGTAGACCACTCAGATTTCCATCAAACCTTCAGGCAACCTGTGGGTACCAGTAATCAATTCAACTATCCACCTATTGTGTCCAAAGGTATAGCTACTGATAGCCTCGCTAAAGTTGAAATAGTCTCCTCATCAATCAGGCGGGCAATTATAGAAGGGAAAGATGTCAACCTGGCTTGTCTTTTAATTCCCAGTTACGGCATGGGGGATTTAAGGACAAGCGAGGTTGATAACTGTTCTTTCCGTCTGAAGCAGGCAGATTTACGACTACAAAGAAATCTAACCATTGGCGAGTCTGTTGCCATCTTTGGCAAGTACAAAAATGTGTTATGTGAATCATATCCACAGAGGCGCCATTAAATGGGTGCATATGAACGTTATATCTCAGATATACATTCAAGGTTTGGCGGCTTTGCATTCTATGAGTTTCACAAAGCATTCTCTGCCCAAGCAGTAGCTTTGCTAGAGCAACGTAATATACTGATTGATTAATCACTCGGGGATTCAAGACTATTTCAACGAATATTTGCTGGAGTTCCCCACCTAGTGTGTAAGATCTGTAAATCTGCTTTATACTCTACAATGTTTTGCCCCCAGGTTGCAGTGATTCAGCATTCTGGACACAGTGTTGGACCGACAATAAGAAGGCAGGCTGTCCTCCCAGAACCATCCCCCGTTTCAGTAAACACCTGCACCTCAAGGGGTTTTGATAGCAAGGGCGGGGCACATGTTTCCTTTATCGGACGAGAAATTTGCAACAATTTTAACGGTGAAACGGGATGCAGTCATCCCAGTTGCCCCATCACCCATGTTTGTTCACAATGTAAAGGAGATCATCCAGCATCCAAATGCAAGCTCAACAAAATACCAAAAAATCACAAGGATAACAAAAAATTTCACTCCTCTAAATCAGCTTGACTGCCTTCACCGGTCCACCTCTGTGCACAGGGAACCAATAGGGTTCATATGATAGCTTCTACACCTATTGACATTAGCCGCCTCAGAAATGACCTCTCTACACACCCTGACCAAACATTCGTAACAAGTCTCATTACAGGCCTGCAGGAAGGTTTTATACAGGAGTGTCCTCAAATCTAACTACCTCCTTCGAGTGTAAAAATCTTCTCTCTGCACGCTCCGATGAGGCCTTCACCTTTTCCCTGTCATCGAGTGAATCCTATCGGGGTGGTTGTAGGGAAATATTCAGGGAAAAAGCGCCTCATTATTCTCTTTCGCATGTTAAACTAGATGATGCTGTCCAAATCATTCAGTCTCTGGGGAAAGGGGCCTGGATGTGTAAAACAGACATAACAGATGCCTTCAATTTGATTCCTATCCACCCTTCCCTTTGGCATCTTCATGGTGTTAAATGGAAGGGTAAATATTATTATTACCAGTGGCTAGTTTTTGGCTCTAGAAGCAGTCCCAAAATCTTCGACCAGCTTTCGGTAGCAGTTTGCTGGGTTGCCATCCACTTGGATGATTTTCTAACCATTGATCCTCCAGGCTCCACTCCAGAGTGAACCATGGCTTTACTGACATACATGTTTTGTATTTATAATGTTCCTACTGCTCCGCACAAAACCATAGGTCCAGCAACACGCCAGGAATACTTAGGTGTTTAGATATTGTCAAATGTGAAACTAGCCTCCCACAAGACAAACTCGGCCGGCTCGTCAAAACCATTGTCAGTTTTCAGAATAGAACCCACTGTATGAAGCGGGAATTGTTGTCACTTTTAGGCCACTTTAGGCCACATGAACTATTCATGTCGATGCGTGGCACCTGAGGGATCATTTGTTTCATATCTAATACAGCTTTCCACAACACCTCCTTGTTTGTTTGACCGGGTCGAACTGAATGAGCAGTGCTGCCTGGACTTGCAGATGTGGTATACTTTCTTGAAGGCTTGGAATCGAATTTCCTTTTTACTGGATGTCAATATTACAGAATGTGCCAATGTAAGATTGTTTACAGATGCATTATCGAGTGAGGGTTTTGGTATTTACTATAATGGTCGCTCATGTCAAGGTCGATGGCCGGCTGAATTACTTGCACTCTCTTCACTGAAGTCTTCATCTTTGGCTCTACTCGAACTATACCCCATCATAGTATCTGCGTTACTGTGAGGTGGTGAATGAAGCTGTAGATGAATTCTTTTTTATTGTGACAATGAAGCTACAGTAGCAGTCATAAGAAAAGGTCATTCAAAACATCTGAACATTATGCGCTTGATGCACAAACTCACTCTTTGTACATCTGTGAACAATTTTGCAGTCTACTCCAAACATGTCCCTGGTAAAAACAATGCAATAGCAGATAGTCTTTCTCGCTTTCAGATGGACCACTTCCAGGAACTAGTACCTCAAGCCTCCCAACTACCAGTACCTGTGCCACCCTTTTCGGAGGTTATCCGCATCTAAGACAGTCGGTGGACCTCTTGTGGAAATCAGCACTAAACTAAAACACAAGAGCTGTGTACAACTCTGGACTTAACGCATTTCATAAATTCAGTATCCGGTACAGAATTTCAACGTCCACCTTTTCTCATGTGAATGAGGAAATATTGGTAAATTTTCTCACTTACTGTTTCTGTATTCTTAAGTTAAAATACTCAACGGTCAAACTCTATTTGGCTGGTATTAAACATGGCTACCTTGAAGCAGGCCTGACTGACCCTTTAGTATTTTGGGACAATACCCCAATGCAGCGAGTTCCTGTTCTCTTGCGGGGATATAAGGAACTCACGAGTAACTCTGCCAAACCACGTTTACCCATCACATTCCCCATCTTGTGCCAAATCATTGATTTGCTTCAGGATGGCATTTTTGGCCCTTTCACAGACCTTATTCTCCAAACAGCCTCTGTAGTTGCATTTTTTGCATCTTTAAGATGTGGGGAGTTTACTTCACAGTCCCAAACCTCCCATGCTACAGAGTTGACAGCTTCTGACCTCTCCTTTGTAATGAAAGGTGGAAATGAAGTGTGCTCCCTCAATATCAAGTCATCAAAAATGGACCCGTTCAGGAAAGGCATTAGCATCAAATTTTTCAAAAATGCTCACAGAACCTGACCTGTAACCCTACTCAAAAAGTCTATGAGAGCTGGATCTTTCAAACATTGTAATGCCCTGTTTGTCACCAGTGATGGAGCTCCACTAACCAGAAAAATTTTCATTGAATGCTTAAGTAAGATCTTCATAAGACTGAAACTCAAGCCTAAACACTACTCAGGCCATTCCTTTCACATCGGCGCCACTGCCTCAGCTGCGGAGGTTCATATAGAAGATCATCTGATCAAGACACTGGGAAGGTGGTCCTCAAATTCATATGTCTGCTATGTCAGGACAACCTTGACAACCCTTAGGGAGGCTCAGAACGCACTTATAAATGATAAAAAATAGATCTAATGGCATGAATTAACATAATTACGTACATCGTAAATGGGCCAGGGAGATACATTGTGTATTTTACAATGTAAATTAGTGTTTACTTTGACTGTTCAACTTTGTGCTAACACAAACATTCATACCTCATCTGCCTCTCAAAAGAGACAGAACTTTAACAAACTGAAGCAGGAGGTGTATCAATGTTGTTAATATGGTGTAATCTATTAAAGAGAATGTGCTTGACGTTGTACAAATGTTCAATATAGTGTGCTAAGTATACTGGTGCTATTGTGTTCAGTTGTCTGTTAGCATAATTCTGTACAGATCCTCGTTGGACTCTTGACTCATTGAACTTATGTGACTAATGTGATATGATGAGGTGTCTGAAACAACATATTAACTTTCTTTCTTAAAGCACCATGGAATGCTCAATTCAGGAAGTGATAATGATTATCTGATCATCTCTGTAACGCTTTAGTTCATAAACAGTGTTATCACCAAATGAGTTCCCCGCGGGAAGCCCCGGAAGTGAAGCAGTGCCTGTTCACTGTGGTAAACAGGCTGTTTACTGGTAAAATAGGACGCAGTCACCAGTGCTTGAGAGGTGCAAACCCTCTCTAAAATGGGCAACATGGCTTATTAATGCTCACCCCTGGTCTTGAGTTGATACTCATGTTGTGGTCATGATTAGCCATTGTGCAAAAATATGTGACCTTAACACCAGTAAATAATAAATAAATAAATAATCACCAATTTGGCAGTGTGTGGAATGACAACCCAGAACAGTACACAAGTCCTTTCACACACAGTTCATTCATTTATATAATCATTTAATGATAATTGTATATGTTATAGTAACGTAAACAAGATAAATGTTACCCATTATATTTCAGGGATGTATTTCATTCAGTCAGGAATGCTGAAGTGTTTCCCAATTTGTCAGGCTCTCTATACATTTTTGGGGCCTCTTTCACCACCTGCATCAGTTTCCGGAGAACTGACGCATATGCGAGAGGGGCCTTCCAAATTGCATAGTCAGTACTCAGGTAAACGTGTGTTTACATTTTCTGCTCCAGAAGCAGATAGACTCGAATACGTACCACCATGGGTACACATAAGTCTCAGGTTTCATATATTGCCCATGTAGCCACTGTGCTGCAGGCTTCATACATGCTTTCATGTGAACATAGCCACATTCGACACTGAGTCATGGTTTCATACATATACACATGCAAAAGTCGCATGTAGCCTTCACACCTCACCCACAAGCAACATACCTTGGATGTTAGTGGTTTCATATGTGGGCAGTACAGACTGGCAAGACTAGCTCAGCACATTGGTACACAGATATATGTAGCCTTGTGAAGGCATGCATCCACTGTAGGTTCCATACATATGCAGGTGTTCTGAAGAGGCTGCCTCAAATAGAATTCTGATAGCTGCTTCATTATACATGTGAGTGATTGTTGGGTTTCATACATGTTCATGGGTGTGTAGCCAACGGACACTGCATCCGGTTCCATACATCAACACACAAAGGCAGGTAGCCCTTCTGAGAGTGCAGTACCACAAGGAACTGTACTATGCAGTTGCATGTACTTGAAGGTTAGCTATCGGACATCCATGGTCTATGGTGTGCGTGCACATGTTTATTGAATGCACATAGCACAAAATGTGCAGGCTACATGCATGCCCACACATACTCAGTTTGGACCAGAATGTAAACCTAACAATGAGAGTACTGGAGAGCCAGACTCAGCAGTAGGCCAAAGTTATTACACAATAATTAAATATATTGAACCTCATATCTGCAGTGTTGAGTTATTTCAGTCATAAACCATGTTTTAATCACCTTTGAAAAATAATTTAGCACTCAACCTGTTAAAAGGACTTTCTCCAAAACCCACATTTTCTGGACAGGTGAAAATTGTAGTTTGTGGCCCTGTTACTTGAATAGCAACTCTGTCACTGCAAAACTATTCTTTTCACCCTTTGTCCACGAATGTCCAAAAATCCAAATCCCCTACCTGCAAATTTTTCTCACAATGCAACCAGTAATTTAACGAATTCAGTCTTGTTTAACAGAGCACATTGAGCCCTGTCAAACAAGATTGAATTGGTTAAATTTTTAGTTGCATTATGGGGAAAATTTTCTGATCCAAAGTTCATTGTATTTTGACATCAGTGTACATATAGAATGAACATTTTGTGTTTTGAAATAAAAATTTATTCTATGAGTAGGATTAAGAATGGTTTTATTCTTAATTCTACGAATGGAATACATTTTTTTACATGAAAACACTATCCGTTTATTTTGATTATCCCATAAATCTTTTACAGGACAGTCGCGGCCAAATCATGTTTTTATTCGCTACAAAACATTTCGAGGCATGCGATACAAAACACTTCGAGGCATGAGAAACACGTTGGTCCAATTCAATCAACAAGCAAAATTGCAAAAAATAAACAAGGTGCATTGATACATTTAAAAATAATTCCCCTTCAAACTTGCGCCAAACTTACAAAAATAATTTATTAAATGAACAATGTTTATCTTTCTTATTTTCGTTGTTTATTGTTGTTTTTTTTGTCGTTCACTCAACTTGAATTTTGTAAACAGAGCAGACAACACATACATTTGTTTATTTATTCCTAATTTGGCAAATGAAACATCAATCATCATGCCATCGCCTTTCACAATCAAACTTGTATGCTTCTCAACACAGAGTTTGATTGATTAATTTTTGTTTTCTTTGTTAAATGTTGTTCATATTATTGTTAGGCATAGTTGAAATGTGTCATATATTCTAAAACTAAACATTTAAGCAACAGGATTTGATAAATGTTGGTTCACTATGTCTCCTACAAGCATAAAACAGGTTACAGCAACACAAATGTGGTAGAGGTCAGAGGTCTACAAGTCTGTCTTCACTGTAGGAATAAATTCTTTCAGTGTTAAACCTGCAAGGAAAATTTATCACCCTACTAGCAGCTGCTGCTAGGAATAATGCAAAAATTTATCCAAGGCTTTTATTGTTCGAATAAACAGCCATTTATGGGAAAAAAGTTTTAAGAGGAATAATCAGTTGACTGGACTTGATAATTTTCCCAAATTCCAGTGGTAAATGGAGTATATTTATTTATCTTGTTTGACAGAGCTCCAGAGAAGACAACTGTCCTTCAGACTTGTGTTTATACACACTAGTTCCCGGGGGGGGGGGGGGGGGGGGGGGGGGGGGGGGGGGGGGGTTAGTATGGGCCCCAACACTGGTGGACGGTGGCAAAAGAGTGGCAAGAGAGCCTTACTGCCCACGTTCCATTCATATAAAAAAAAAACATTTGTTCCAGTTTGTTGGTTTTCCACCAGCGTTTCCTGCATCGTGGTGGTCACAATTATCTTTGGAGAAAAAAATGCACCATTCACACAGAAATAAAGGTATTAAATTACCAATTGTAAGGAAATAATTGAGTAGATATTTTCAACAACATGCAGGAGAATGCTTCTCCTAGCCCTAACTCAAATTTTGGGGGGAGGACCCCCCCCCCCCCCCAGACATCCTGTTTATTGCTTCACACCTTCGGGGATCACAGGGCCTGTATCACTCATTCTAGAAGATTCTAAACATTGCCCCAGGGTCCATCCTCGCTCTCGATGGCCCTGTTTATACAATGGAAACCCCAGAGAGCTCCACTGTGCTTGTTTAGTGTGGTCAACAAGTCATGCTTTACAAGTAAAATTGGACCCAGTAATCAATGCCTGAAATGGAAATCCCCTAAAGTAAGCAGCATAGCTATAAATGATTGGCTATACTTGAATTTATACTTGTGTTGTAGTTATGAAAAAGCCATAGATGTAGAAAGTGACCTTAAACACCAATAAAATGTATACAGTGGGTCTCACTTAATTTAATGTTGCTCAGTGCATAATAAGTGGTTAAATGCATATAAATTTGAAGCACCAAACCATCCCCATGGGAACTCTGTGTAAGTGTGAGAACTCTGTGAAGTGAAGTACTTGCCTTCAACCCCCGCTTGTGTGGAGTTAGTATGTTGGAGAGTAGAACAGCTGTGCAGTGGTTCTCTCTGGGTAATCTGGCTTTCTCCACCCATAAGACAGCTCGACATGGGGTGACCCTGGCTGTTAAAAGTGATTTTAAACCCCTTCTGGCTTACTCCACCCATAACACAGCTCGACATGAGGTGACCCTGGCTGTCAAAAGTGTTGTTAAACCCCTATGAAAAAAAAAAAAAAAAACCTCTTTAGCCGCTGAGCATTTGATTTACATTTTCATAATATCAAGTCATGTCTGCTGTAAAGCAGCCATGACTTAATTTGATGAAAAATTCAATAGAGCCTGGCATCAATAATTCTTTAACCCTTTACCCAACGCAGACAATTTCAAAATTTATTATTTTAAATATCATTTTTATCCCCGCATTTTCAAAAATGCGGGGATATTGTCGTGATCTCCGTCCATCCATCCATCTGTCCATCCATCCATCCATCCATCCGTCCATCTGTCCATCCATCCATCCGTCTGTCCATCTGTCCATCCATCCGTCTGTCTGGACCCGTCTGTCCATCCGTCCGTCCGTCCGTCCATACGTCACACCCTGAAAGGCTTCTAGGGTATTTAATTCGGAATGCTTAAACTATGATAATGTGTTCAGGTAACATCTCTAGATGTGCATGAAGGTTTCAGAATTTTGATTTTGCCCCCGGTGGTTCCAGTGGAACCACTTTTATCGTTAGAAAATCAGTTTTCATCGCAAGGCTCCTAGGGTATTCAATTCAAAACGTTTAAACTATGCTAATGTGTTCAGGTAACATCTCTAGATGTGCATGAAGGTTTCAGAATTTTGATTTTGCCCCCGGTGGTTCCAGTGGAACCACTCTTATCTTTAGAAAATCAGTTTTCATCGAAAGGCTCCTAGGGTATTCAATTCGAAATGTTTAAACTATGCTAATGTGTTCAGGTAACATCTCTAGATGTGCATGAAGGTTTCGGAATTTTGATTCGGCCCTCGGTGGTTCCTGTGGAACCACTTTTATCGTTAGAAAATCAGTTTTCATCGCAAGGCTCCTAGGGTATTCAATTCGAAACGTTTAAACTATGCTAATGTGTTCAGGTAACATCTCTAGATGTGCATGAAGGTTTCAGAATTTTGATTTTGCCCCCGGTGGTTCCAGTGGAACCACTCTTATCTTTAGAAAATCAGTTTTCATCAAAAGGCTCCTAGGGTATTCAGTTCGAAATGTTTAAACTATGCTAATGTGTTCAGGTAACATCTCTAGATGTGCATGAAGGTTTCGGAATTTTGATTCGGCCCTCGGTGGTTCCTGTGGAACCACTTTTATCGTTAGAAAATCAGTTTTCATCGAAAGGCTCCTTGGGTATTAATTCGAAACGATAAGACTATGCTAAAGTGTTGCTAAGGAAATGCGGGGATACACCATTGTGTGCTTTGCACACAAATAACTCGATCTAGTTTAAATTTTTTCAAATTTTTTTAACAAAACTATATCATGTGACCCCCTCTTTGGAACGAGCTCGTTCCAAAGAGGGGTCACATGATATCGTTTTGTTGAAATTGTACGAAAAATAATATTTTTTTAGCTGCTGAATTTGCATATTACGCAGGCGGATGCGGGCGATTCGTTGGGTAAAGGGTTAATAAGAGAATTATTCCTATTTGTAGGGGATATATTTTGTTCACAAGGGACAGAATTATACATCCTCTGGGTGACCAGGTATTTTTGTACTGAACAGCAAAATCTGTCTTCCACAGATAAAGAGTTAAAAAAATCTACTGAATCCCCTTTGGTTACCCCAGGAAGTGAACCAGTGCTTGTTTACTGTGATACACAATTGCTGTTTTACTGGTAAAATAGGACCCAATCACCAATGGCTGGGGTGGAAGTCCTCTAAAATGGGCAACATGGGTATAAATGATTCGCTGGACTTGACTTTATATCTATGTTGAGGTCAATGATTAGCCATTGTACAAAAATATGTGATCTTAAATTCCAATACATTTTTCTGAATAAATAGGACTACTTTGGGGTTATGGATATGTTAGCAAAGTCAGGAAAAAATATCTTTCTCAAACTTTAACATGTTCCCTCAAGAAATCAGATAATTGTCTGGTCAGTACTACACTTACAATGATATGTTCTGTAAGGGTAAAGGTGTGCAGTGTTGTTATTTGAATAATTGTACCCCCACTTTCGAAGAAAATGGGGGTATACTGGATTCACTGCATCCGTCTGTGCGTCCATGTGTGAGTCTGTCCGAGAATATTCACAACTTAAGTAAATTATTATTTTCTATAATATTTGTTGGTCATAGGTATGCCCGCACTAGTTATTTTTTTTTTTTTTACTTGTTTTTATTACTTGTTCACTCAGAAATTGTGTCCGTCCGAGCCAAATTTGGTCTGTTCAGCCTGTATCTCGGGTATCGAATGTTCTATTGCAATGAAATTTGCTGTGAACACTGCTTATGGTATAGGCTTTAAAAAATGGATTCAACGATATTTCTCACATTTTCCTTTTTAGAGTTATCCCCCTTTTTTGACTTAGAAATTGTAGGAAATAGACATTATTTGTCTGTTCAGCTTGTATCTCCGGTATGGGTTATCAGATTTCAGTGAAATATGGCATGCAGTTTGCCTATGACAAAGGCTTCTGCCTCATTGCATAAAACTTCCAAACACCAAACAATCTACCATACCTTTTGACTTAGAAATTGTTGAAAACTTTCAAAGAAAAATGGGGGGGGGGGGGGGGGTATACTGGATTGGGGTTATCGGATTTCAGTGAAATATGGCATGCAGTTTGCCTATGACAAAGGCTTCTGCCTCATTGCATAAAAACTTCCAAACACCAAACAATTTACCATACCTTTTGACTTAGAAATTGTTGGAAATTGTTAAAAACTTTCGAAGAAAATGGGGGGGGTGGGGGGTGGGGTATACTGGATTACATGCATGCTTCCATCTGTCCGTCCATCTGGGCAGACATATGGGGTTTAGGTGGCTATTTGTTGGTAGAAATTGGGGTTAGGTGACTACCGCAATTTATGTGACTAGTCACATAGTTAAATGTCATTATTCTAGGGTGGGGTTTAGAGTTGGGGTGGGGTGGGGGTTAGGGTCACTAAAGGGTAGGGTTAGGGTTTGCTACCACCCCAAAAATTTTTCACCCAAAAAGTTGTTTTAATACAATGGACATGCATTTTAGTTAAAATAGACTAGGAATATATTGAATTTGCATTAGCCTAGGGTGGGGTTTAGAATTGGGAGCGAGGGAGGGGGGGGGGTAGGGTTAAGGTCAGTAAAGGGTAGGGCCAGGGTTTGCTACCACCCCATAAATTTTCCCCAAAATCACTTGTTTTAATATAATGGACATGCATTTTATTGTAGTCCCATAAAAATAGCCACATAACTACCAATTGTTAGAATGTCCGTCTGTCCGTCTGTCCGTCCGTCCGTGTGTGACTCCATCTGAGAATATTCATAACTTTCATTATTTTCTATAATATTTGTTGGTCATAGGTATGCCCACACTAGGTGGTACACCACGTGGGGGTATGCACTGGATGGCAGTCCAGCTCTTGTTCCAAGATGACTGAATTTCCAAAATAGTTTTGGTCATGAGCAGCAAAGACATTGATTCGTTTGTTAAGTTATTAATTTAATTAATGAACAGTCACTGTGTTGTTGTTATTCTTGGCACAAATTTAACGTGGTAAAACTTATCGGTTTCTATTCAATAGCCCACATTTTTAGACTATTAATATGAAAATATTTCTTGTCCTCATTCAAAAAACAGATTTGCAGTCTGAGATGGCTCCCAAGCCAATACAAGTTGACTCATTCTGAATAATACAAACAATTTGTTCATCCCTGAGGGGATACAAACAGCTGAAGCTAATTTATTAATTCTTTACCTAACTGATGTACTGATAATATCTAACCAGATCTAGTCACAAAAAGTTGTTGTTCAAATGTTATTATCTCTTTAATCGTTGCCTCAAAACATAGCTTATTATCCATAAATGCAGGCCTGGCATTATGAAAAATACACGAGGGCTAAAAATTGCCCTCCTAAATCCTCCCAGGAGGGCAAATGCTCTCACCAGGATATACACATCGTCACTTAGGTCCATTCTGTTCTATCTCCCACTCCCAGTAGGGAGATAGAACAGAATGGAACTTGGGTGGCAACATGTTTAAGGAAGTCTTTTTACTTCATACATTAAGTGTAAGAATAACAAGATTGACCACATCTATCCCTAGCAGTATTTCTAGGAAGATGTGAACAGCATCTTAAAGTAGAATTGTACTTTTCCCAACAATGTTCAAATATTATTCTACATCTAACTGGCGGTTTTACCAGAGTGTCACAGACCACCAGTACAATGAATGTAACAGAATGTTTGAACATGGACCCCAGTGGTGCTGTTGAGTTATTTTTTAGCAAATTATATATTCCTTTTTATGTGTACCCATACTATGTATGGTACACATAATGCCTGCATCCGGAGTGGCCATCTGTCGTTTGTCCATCCGTCTGTCCGTCTGGCATACGTATCCATTTCTTTGGCATTCGATAACTTGAAAAATATTGCTTGGATTGCCAAGTTACTTTATATTTGTGTTCAGGTTACTGATGTGCCGAGCTGTATAGTTTTTGGTGTAAATCTGATAATTTGATCCTGAGATATTAACTCTTTATCCTTCAAATTGAGAATTCTTCCAATCCCTTTGGCATGAGATAACTCAAAAAATATCAATCCAATTGTTATGTTACTTTATATATATCTTCAGGTTACTGATGTTCCAAGCTGTATAGTTTTTGGAGTAGATCTGTTATTGTGATCCTGAGATATTAACCCTTTATCCTTCAAATTGAAAATTTCTCCAATCCCTTTGGCATTCGATAACTTGAAAAATATTGCTTGGATTGTCAAGTTACTTTATATTTGTGTTCAGGTTACTGAGGTGCCGAGCAGTATAGTTTTTCGTGTAAATCTGATAATTTGATCCTGAGATATTAACCCTTTATCCTTCAAATTGAAAATTCCTCCAATCCCTTTGGTATTCAATAACTTGAAAAATATTGCTTGGATTGTCAAGTTACTTTACATTTGTATTCAGGTTACTGATGTACCGAGCTGTATAGTTTTTGGTGTAAATCTGATAATTTGATCCTGAGATATTAACCCTTTATCCTTCAAATTGAAAATTCCTCCAATCCCTTTGGCATGAGATAACTCAAAAAATTTCAATCCGATTGTCATGTTTCTTTATATATGTATTCGGGTTACTGATGTGCTGTGCTGTATAGTTTTTTTTATGTAAATCTGATAATTTGATCCGGAGATATTAACCCTTTATCCATCAAATTAGACACCCCTCCAATCCATTTCTATATGTACCCATGGTGTACATAATGTCGGCATCCGTGGTGGCCCTCCGTCATACAGCTTTCTACTCGTTGTGTGTATGGGTACACATCTGATGATTTCATCGGCCTATTTTTGTCATATGAATAAAGTGAGCCATAGAAATTGTGCACATAAAATAGAAGTTGTACAGCAAAACAATCTGTGATGTGTTTAATTGGCTAGATGCGGGAGGGCTAAAAATAGCCCTTCTAAAAATAGCACATAGTGGTGCTGTGTACTAAGGTGTATTGCATATTGATGGTGCACTGCTGGCCCTACTTGTGTGGAGTCAGTACCTTTGGGAGTCTGATAATTATTTGCTGCTGCTGCTTGGTGGTTCTTTACAGGTACTCTAGTCTCCTCTTCCTCCACATGTAAAGCTGTGTGACAAGAGGGGAACCTGGGTGTTCAGAGAGTCATTAAACCCAAATTTAAAAAAAAAATCTTCTACTTGGGTCACATAAAGGGCTAATCCACAAAATATCCTATGTAGCAGCATATGAACAGGAAAATGGATTACTTGGTTGAGGGCGAATTCTTTTCCATTTGAGTAACATGTCCTGTGCAGAATTCTATCAACTGTGTGTATTAACCTGTCTAGTTTATTTTGAGGAACATAGGCTTCCCATTTTACATTGTCTAAAGTTACACCAAGATATATTCCAAATGGATGACAGGGCCCACTGTTTTCTGTGGCACAGTGGGAATTTGAAGAGATCCAAAGAGATGGGAAAATAAAGCCATTGTGCATTCTGATGTGGAGTGAGGAGGGAGGGTCCACGGTAAGGAAATCAAGAAGGTGAAAGAAGTTTTTGATGTGATATTTGTTTGTGGCTATCCAACCTGTTGCCACAGAAAGTTGATCAGATATTTTGGGACTGCTCCTATAGCTGATGACGAGGCTCTGAAAGTAGTAGTAGTTGCCCTTCATTAACCCTTTACCCAACGCAGACGATATCAAAATTTATTATTTTAAATATAATTAGCTCAACTTTGACGAAGCCAAATTTGAGGTATTGTCATGGCCCGTTGTCCGTCTGTCCGTCACACCATACACACATCTCGGGCTAGAGGCCGTATTTATGAACCGATCTTTACGAAACTTTTTGGATGTCTTTGTTATCATTGTGAGACGAGAACGAGTGTTTTTGGGTCCGGTCCGAAATTCAAGACGGCCGCTGGCAGCCATTTTGTACCAAAATTAGTGCAATCAGTTTTTTGTACACAACTTTTCTATGAAAGTTCTGATTTGAATAAATTTCTGTATGAATGTTTAGTAACATGGAATACATCACATATAATACAGGTTTTTTTCGCAAGCAGAAATTATACAAATTAGATGAACTTCGATTTTTTCAGTGCTTCTTATACACAAGTAAGTGGATGTGTCAATACGGCTTGGGCTAGAGGCTGTATTTATGAACCGATCTTCACAAAACTTCTTGGGTACATTTGTTATCACCTTGGGATGAGAACGAGTGTTTCTGGGTGTGGTCCAAAATTCAACATGGCTGCCAGTGGCCATTTTGTACCGAAATTAGGTCCAATCAGTTTTTGTACACAACTTCTATACAGGGTTCCCACGGGCCTTCAAAAGTCTTAAAAAGTATGGAATTTGAAAAAAAAAATTCAAGGCCTTGAAAAGTCTTGAATTTGAAGCCTGGGCCTTGAAAAGTCTTGAAAACGAGACATTTCTAAATATGTAACATACTTTGCACTAATAGTACAAAATATGTTACAAACTTGTAATGCGAATAGTCTTGAAAAGTCTTGAATTTTGTTTTTTCCAACATTGAAAAGTCTTGAATTTGCATTGAAAAGGGTATGGAAAAATCTTGAATTTGCCCCCCTGAAAAGTGCAGGAACCCTGCTATACGGCTCAGGATAGAGGCCGTATTTATGAACTGATCTTTACGAAACTTCTTAGGTACCTTTGTTATCACTGTGGGACGAGAACGAATGTTTTTGGGTACGGTCCAAAATTCAAGATGGCCGTCAGCAGCATTTTTGTACCAAAATTAGTGCAATCAGTTTTTTGTACAGAACTTCTGTATGAAAGTTCTGATTTGAATAATTTTTTGTGTGAATGTTTAGTACCAAGGGATACATCACATATAATACGTTTTTTTTTCTCGTGCATAAATTATGCTAATTAGACTAGCTTTGATCTATTTAATGTTACTTTCAGCACTGTAACTGCAAATGCCAATACAGCTTGGGCTAAAGGACGTATTTATGAACCGATCTTTTTCGAAACTTCTTGGGTACCTTTATTATCACCATGGGATGAGAACGAGTGTTTTTGGGTGCGGTCCGAAATTCAAGATGGCTGCCGGTGGCCATTTTGTACCAAAATTAGTGCAATCAGTTTTTAGTACAGAACTTCTATATGAAAGTTCTGATTTGAATCAATTTGTGTATGAATGTTCAGTAACATGGAATACAACACATATAACATGGGTTTTTTTCTCGAGCAGAAATTATGCAAATTAGATGGACTTCGATTTATTCAGTGCTACTTATGCACAGTAAGTGCATGTGTCAATACGGCTTGGGCTAGAGGCTGTATTTATGAACTCATCATCACAAAACTTCTTGGGTACATTTGCTACCACCTTGGGATGAGAACGAGTGTTTCTGGGTGTGGTCCAAAATACAAAATGGCTGCCAATGGCATTTTGTACTGAAATTAGGTCCAGTCCGTTTTTGTACACAACTTCTATATGGCTCAGGCTAGAGGCCGTATTTATGAACCGATCTTTACGAAACTTCTTGGGTACCTTTGTTATCACTGTGGGACGAGAACAAGTGTTTTTGGGTGCGGTCCAAAATTCAAGATGGCCGCCAGCAGCCTTTTTGTACCAAAATTAGTGCAATCAGTTTTTAATTTCTGTATGAAAGTTCTGATTTGAATAAATTTTTGTAGGAATGTTTAGTAACATGGAATACTTCACATATAATACAGGTTTTTTTCTCGTGCAGAAATTATGCAAATTAGATAAACTTTGATTTGTTCAGTGCTACTTGTACACAGTAAGTGCACATGTCAATACGGCTCGGGCTAGAGTCTGTATTTATGAACTGATCTTCACGAAACTTCTTGGGGTATCTTTGTTATCACCTTGTGACAGGAACGAGTGTTTTGGGGTGCCTTTGTTATCACTGTGGTATGAGAACAAATATTTTTGGGTTCAGTCAGACCCACTCTGGGACTCAAAGATTTCTTTTCTAGTTTAGCATCTAACTGTCACCCCACTTTTACAATACTTTACCTATATATTTGTTACAGGCTACGGTCAGCATTTATGTACAGACCGTTACAATACTTTATATGTACCTTTGTTATCAGGTCATTACCTAGATGTTAGTCATTGCTGTGTCACACACTATACTTGTACATGTCTTAAACAAGTTGAGCTACAGTGTCATTGACACTTTCATTTTTTAAAATTTTTCAAAAAATTTCAACAAAACCATATCATGTGACCCCTTGTTGGAACGAGCTCGTCGATCTTGTTCCAACAAGGGGTCACATGATATGGTTTTGTTGAATGTTTTGAAAAATCAGAATTTGCATATTACGTGGGCAGATACGGGCGATTCGTTGGGTAAAGGGTTAAACACCATGTAGATATCAAAGGGAAGGTTGTATGGGGATGAGATTGAAAGCATCCAGACTTCACAGCCCAAAAAGGTGAAAGAAGTTTTTGATTCCAGGCTCCACAGCCCATCGACTGAATAACTTTGATGGCATAGTCCAACCTGACAGGACAGGGAGTACTATTCTTTGTTGATGAAGTCATTCAGGCTTGATTCTGTTGGGTGGTCATGAGATGCCGACATGTGAACAGTAATGCTCTTTTTGTCAGAATATTTCCTTTTAGCAACATCTAATGGGTTGATATGATGGATGGAAAGTGGAGGTTGCGTAAATGGACCTAAAATCCCTGTGTCAACTTCTGATAGCAGACCCTCATCAGCAAAGTCCTCATTTTCATGTGCAAAAAGAAGATTTTTACACATGAAAGAGGTGTGAGACACATCTGACAGATCAGTGTAAAGTGTGAGTTTCTCAACAAATTTTTTGCTGTCTAGGTGGTCAGAAAGGTTACAATGGAGATGGCCTATATCAATTGGTTTTGAGGGCTTCCCTTTTAAAACCTCAAGAACTGATAGTTGGGGTTAGTCATGCTGTCATAGCTGAGGTTAGTCATGCTGCCTTTTTTGTTTGAGGTAATTTACTGGGGCACTTGGTATTTTGGATTTGAGTGGGTTGCATCTGTTTGCTGAGTGATCCTCCTTACAATGTAGACATGAATGAAGGAACAGTTTGGGCATGAGGAACCACTCTCACTATTAAAGTTATTGCAGATTTCTTTGCTGTTGAGTCCTTTGGACTGACGATATCGGTTAAAATATGACATGACAATGGCACACAACTATAAACAATGTAGACTTAATCAGCAAGCATGACTGAATGATTTTGTTTAGGAATTTTTGTTGGTACGCAACTGCGTTTTTGAGACAATGTAAACAACATGTATATCTGCTGCTCGATTAATGTCGTCAAATTGGAACGTACCACTCCAATACAATCATCAGAGACCAGCTTGAATAAACCGAAATGTTGCGCAGAGAAATGGATCGTATTTAACAGTTTTCCAGGGAGTGAGATCTTCTGTTCTGTCCCGGAGTTTTCAGAAAATGCTCCACATTTATATTATCAGCGAAGGTGAATTTTCAATCACTGCGTCAGTCAATTTCCCACAAAACCCCCCAAAATAATGGCACTAATTGCATTTTATAGATCTTACTGATAATGCAAGAACCACATAATCTTATTGAGAAAAGCTATTCATATCAATATGCACGAAAACAAGTAAAATGACCGAAATCGTCATTTTCTCCAAGGACACTCGTCATTTTTAAAAACCTGAAATCGGAAGTGGACGGAATTTGGCGATTTCCATACATCAGTGGCGTTCATGTCAGCTATTGGTAAAAGATTCCAAGATTCAGGACTGAAGGATGTAATCATAGAGAAGAATCTTGTTGCAGTGGGATCGGTGGACAAGGTCTTGATTGGCAAGCACTGCAACAGGACAACACGAGGGCACAAAGTTATGTTTGAAGCTCTTCCTCGACTATGTCTGAAAGCATTCATCAAAATTCACCCAACGGCCAGGTTTGAACTATTGAACATATCCAAGAATCTCATTAGCAAGTATGATGCAGGATGTTTCGAAGAAATCCTCTCTGGTGATAATGGGTTTAAAACATTCGTACAAAAATACTTCAAGTTCATTGCTGAAAGTTCGAAATCGAGCCCAACATTTTCCTTCGGGATGTCGTATTTGGAGATGGTTGGTGACTTGTTGGCGTTTATTCACGCTACTCAAGAGGGCAATTGGGACTTGCACCTTGAGACAATCCAGTGTATGCTTCCATGGTTTTTCGAGTACAAGCATGTTCATTACACAAGATATTTGCCTGCATATCTTCTTGATATGAGGAGTTTGGTTGACAGATACCCAGATGTCAACGATGCGTTGTCATGCGGGAAATTTGCACTCCAGCGACATTCTGATGATGGATTTTCTCTCACAGCTTGCGACCGGGTGATTGAGCAAACCGCTAACCGTGACTCTAAAACAAAGGGTGGAATTGTTGGTTTCTCTAGCAATCGGAATGCATTACACAGATGGATTGTGTCACGTCACGCCTGGGCTAACATCAGTGAACAATGGGGACAGTTGACATCATGGGAGGGGACGCGAATAGAACAGAAATATCTAGACAAGACAAAGTCAGAGAAACACGAGCAATGTGTAGTGAATGTTGTCAGTACCATGAGTGCCTTTTGCAGTCCTTTCAGGTGCGATAACAAGTTGGTCAATAGTGCTTCAGGCATGACAGCAGCTCCAAAGATCTAGGAGGACATTTATTGTGCATACAGCACAGGACTATTATCCTATCATGAATATAGGGATTGCAGGTTGCTGCAAAAAGGTAACCCGATCAGTGTGTTTGATGCCATATCTTTTACCAAGCTTTCATATACACATAAACAGGTGTCAGTGAAGAGTTCTGAAAGCATTTCTATGACAGTTAGCACATCATTGCTGGGACGAATCGCCTTGATGGAACAGTCAATGACGCTCGATATGAGAGAGCTACTCATCTTCAATTTGACTGCATTCCCATACGCCTTGCCCATTGCGATGGGACAATGTCGAAAACAAATAAAGCCACATTAGCTCATCACCTAGACAGCCACATAGAAGAGGAATCGCAAAACAACCTGTCGAATCCATCAATTATTGTAGACGCAATGGCTATGATATAGAAAATCATATTCGTTCCTTCAGCATTTGGTAAGTTGTCTAAACAGATATTGTCTTCCCTGATATCCTTAGCTGCTCAGCACAAAAGCAAACAAACTGACTTTGTGTCAGACACTTATCCACCGAACAGCATAAAAGATGCTGAAAGATACAGAAGGTGTGCTAGAGATGGAGGTGCTACCCTGTTTGCTATCATGTCAGAAGGCCCAAAACATAAGAACAATTCAGTAAATTTCTCAAAAATGGAACAAATAGGGAGAGTCTTGTTTGGAGGCTTTTCGCACAGTGGGCAAAATTGTCGCCTAATGTGTTCAAAGATGTCACTGTCTCCCTGACACATGGAAGCGAATGCCATTTGTTCAGTGCTCAAGAGAATGTACTTGTTGTTGAATTGGTGTCTGATCTCACAGATTGTGACCACGAAGAACCTGATACCCGACTTCTGCTACATGCCTCTCATGCTACTTGAGATGGTGAGAGTGCCATTATCTTGAGCGACGACACTTTTGTTTACATTATCGCATTGGGTTTGTGTCATTATTTCCACAATGACTCCTCTTTCTACATGCAGACAGGAATACAAATAAGGAATATTACAGCCTTGGTGAATATTCTTGGAGAAAGAAAGTGTTCTGTGCTTCTTGGTTATCATCCGTTCAGTGGTTGTGGTACTTTCAGTTGCTTTCGAGGCAATGGAAAGGTGCAGCCTCTCAAAATCACATGAGAGACTCCTGAATACATGCATGCACTGGCACGCTTTGGTAAGGAATGGCAGCTCAATAGCACCGTGACCCCCATTCTTGAGAAATGTGTGTGTCACATTTATGGCCAAGAGACAATTTCTAATGTAAACAAAGTGAGATATAAATTATTCTCTGTGAAGCCAAATCTTGATACTTTGCCACCAGATAAGGATTCTCTTGAACAAGATGTGCGGCAAGCTAATTACCAATTTTACATATACAGTCAAGCATGGAAAAACTGATCAATGCACCTAATGCCTGAAACAAATGGATGGTCACACTCTTTAGACAGACAGGTTATTAATTGTGGCACTTTGCCAATAGCGCCAGAGTATCTGACAAGTTTGTTGCAACTGCAAGAAAACCCAATGCAGTCCCAAGAAGTGTAGATGCAAAACTAAAGATATTCATTGCACTGAAATGTGTACATGTGCTGACTGTGACAACCATCCAGGTGAATTGCCTGATTGCGAAGTAGATTCAATGGAATCAGTGATCCAGAATTAAAAAACATGCACCAAATTTTTTTTTTTACTAACCAGAATTGCTTCCGACGAAATAACCCTTTAAATTTATGTGGCGTTCCATTATCTGGAATGCCAGATATATTTAAAGGGGCATTCCGTCAGAAGCAATTTGGGTTAATGTTTTGCTCGTTGAAGTCTGGTGTGTATGATTATAAGTGTTTTTGTCAATCCATTTGTTTTATCTCTTCCTCAACCTCTAAGAAACCATGAGTCTTTTCCAAAGATCTGCCTATATTTTTCCCCAAGTAAATTCTACGTGATAAAATAACTTAGTTGCCACATGGGAAGACTCTAATTGTGTCAATCTCGCATACGGCTGACTGACTGACTGACATAGATGCAGTGACGAGCGGCCCTAATGTTGACTCATTGATATACAGAAATCTCAGTGCATACACACTTCAATACTTGTGACTGTTGTCCAAACTGTTGTCCATTAGAGTGACCATATATACAGTCCATTCTATTTCCAGTCTGGTCAATTTGCCCTACTGTCACTGTAGTTTGGTGGAACCCAGTTTTTTGTGTCATCAGTGTGACAGCTAAAAATACAATATATTTGAGTAATTTTATGGCAGTTGTAATCATGGACATGCATGCCAGGTGAAAAAAAGAGTTATGTGATACCTTTTATTTCATTTTTGATGGTTGGGGTTATTGATATCTGAGATGTGGTTATATGTATAACTTACTAAATTCATGGGATTCAAAAATATTGAATGTCATTGGAGGGTGATTGAATTTTTAGTCTGTAATAGTTATAGGTAAATATTTGTGTATCGATAGGTGAACTAACGGGCCAATTTACAAGCCCAAGTGCTCGTTCCGTTTTCATATAGTCAAAATCATTCAACCTTGCAAATAAACATCCAGTTTTTGGTTATTATCAATGAGACAACTCCAAATTATCTTGACTTGAGGGATTCTACTTGACCAAAGTCGCAAAATCGGGCCCTATATTGCCGTGAGCTGCTCAACCACTGAGCTTAGTGCTTTTTGCAGAGGATGTTTTTTTTACGAAAATCCACTTGAAATGTGTCAACAAAAAAATCAGACATGTCAACAAAAATCATGTCATGCTCGTTAATGTGCAAGCATGGAGCTGGGAACATTTGATATTATGATAGACTATATCCTACTTTATCAAAATACACAGTGTTCCCTTAGTCCCCGGATAGTTGTAACAAAACTTTTTTTCAGACATGTTTCCCCGACTCGTCCCATGGCCTACAATATTTTCTTTTGGGCAATAAGGATATAAATTTAATTGGAGTAGAATGAATCAACAATGGCAACCGTTATCTTGAGTAGGCTAAAATCTTACTTCATCTCAAGTGGGATAAGATCAGCTGTGTCGAAGTCAGATAAACATGTGAGTTTTTATTATTTCTCACTGAATTATGTTTCTGAATTTATTGTTTGTTATGAAAGTGTGGTGACTTTTTGGTGGTGATCACATTAACCACCCACAATTCGTACTGTAAAAATGAGGCATAAAAATCTCTTGTATTTCAATTTCACGGTGTTGCATCGATCGAAGAGGTGACACACTGAAAATTGAAACAATTAATGAAAGTTCAAACAGCATACTAAGTAACAAGACTGGTCCCCTGCTTGTGAAGATTATTTTGGATTTCTCTCTTATGTTATTTCATTAACATCTCCAAAGAACTGGTTAATTCTTAATTTGTATTTGAAAAAACGATCTGCTAAAGAAATCTGCAAACGTGTGTAATAAATACAGAACTACCCAATCGTTTGAATGGGTTAATGTTTATCACACTTGTTTGGTTTGGTGCAAAATACCATGGGACGCTTTGCCTCTTGTGGTATTCTTACATCTGGCCAAACTCATGCATTAAACATTAATCCATTCAAATGCTTGTGCACTTCTGTCTATGTATAGCAGTGCTTCTTTTTATTATTATACCCCATTCAGAAGAGGTCGTAGCAATATTGTCATTAATGATCCTGGTGTGCAGGGGAGCGCAGTGGCTCTGTGGTAGACTGTTGGACTTCTATACTAGAGGTACCAAGTTTGATTCCCTTCGAGGACGGCCTGCATTGTGTCCTTGGGCAAGGCACTTTATCCTGGTAGCCAACATGGGGGCACTATGACACTGTGTACTAAGGTGTACTGCACGTTGATGGCACACATGTCTTCAACCGCTGTAACCTTGCTTGAGTGGAGCTTGAACAGAGTTAGAATGTTCGAGGAGCTGACAATGCTCGTCGCTGCTCGGTGGTTTTCTCTTTGTACTCCGGCTGGCTCCACCCGTAAAACTGTCACAATTAGCCATTGTGCACAAATATGTGATCTTATGTGCTGTGGCTCGGTGATTAGAGCTTTGAACTTCAACTGAAAGGTCCACGATTTGATCAGGGACGTGTTTAGAGGTTTCTGATTGGGGGGAGGGGTGTAGGGTAGTTAGTTTCCAACTGGGAGGGACTGGGAGGGAGTTGATCCCTTCCCAGCCCCTCCCCCTAGTTGGAAATTCACAGCTAAGAAAATTTTTGAAAATGAAGCCATGAAAGGGGGCAAAAAATTGATTCTAGTAACTGAAATGCCAACACATTTATGATAGAATTATCAGGTTGTTATTAATTGGTATTATTCTGGCAATTGAATATGTGCTAAAAATGCTCAAGCTGAGAACTTTGAGCAATTCACACTCTCCTAATATTCAATCAGATCTTATGAAGGAATGATCAGTTTTCGATCTTTCATCATTTTGTAACTGTGAATGATGGAATTAACACAGGATAATGATTTTACATGATGTGATTTTCTGCAAGTGCATTTCGAGGATTTTTTTTATTGCAATAAGTAAACATCCTATAGAAATCTCGTACCGATTGACTTCATGCATACTAATGAAGCTCGATATTGCGTACACAGTAGCTGTAAATAGTAAGAGTTAGAAGTTTTGCTGATTTGAAACCAAGTTGGAATTTTGGGAAGTAAAGGAGACATCAGCATCACCAAAGAAGCTCTAAAATCCAGATAGATGGAATTTCCAAGTACTCATGACTTGCCCTCTGAATTTCCAGTTATAGAAAATTTTGACCAGAATTAAGAGGGGTGACTCATCCCACCCTTCCCTACCACCATGCCCCTGGATTTGATCCTGACCAGCAAAAACTACATTTTGTGCTTGGGTTAGGCACTTAACCCTGATTACCAGGGAGCATTGGACTTTAAACTAAATGGTCCATGGTTCAATCCCCACCAGGGTTAAGTGCATTGTGTCCTCCGGCAAGGCACTTCATTCCAATTGCCCTTGTATGGGCATGGTGGCACTGTGTACAAAGGTACACGGTATGTCGATGGTACACTTGTCTTCAACCAATGCTATCCCTGATCATGCAGAGTCAGTAGAGATGAGATGATTAATCGGTGTAGCATCATCACTTGGCCAATAAGTGCCCATCAGTTTACAATCAGCAATCGATGGTTCAACATTGGCCCTCACCGATTGTCTGAAACTCAGTAAAAGTGAAAGTGTTATGGATGATCTGTAATGAACTTTCTTCCCCTTCATGGAACAACTAGTGGCAAGCGATTGGTACATCACTTGTCTGTTACTGATATCAGGTAAGTGATGGTTCGTGAAAGAAAAGGCAGAATATTATATTAAAGATTTTGATTGTGTAACTGTGTACCGAGTTGTTTTTATCCATCATGTGATTACAGACGCTCTTCACTGCTCAAACTATACTGCATTCTGCAAAATGTCGCAATATTTCTTTCAACCACGCTCATTGTCTCATTAAATATATAATGGCAATCTGTATTCCCATATTGGACAGATAATTCCTCCATATTAGTAATCTGTGTTAACTGTGAGAGGTTTGGGTGCAATAAGTTTAATATCGGGCCATACGGGGTGTTGGATTTATCAACACGAATCCACTGAATTTTTCTCATGTTGAAATATGTGGAGCATGTGATAAAAATAGATAATGCAGTGCAACGTCATGACTCGTGTGACACAATCCTGTAAATGGGTTTACCAAAAAGAAACTCCCACTTTAAAACATGTGGTTCCAACGACGACTTTTGATAACTTCTCGACTCAGTTGTTAGCTGTTTATTTTAAATCGAAAATATACTGCACTGATGGTGCTTCATTGACATAAAATTAAGCCTTTAATGATTGTTATTTACCTTATTTAAGTGAGTATTAAAAGTGTGTTATCTTCCAGGTTGATGGGGATTAATGGCACGAAAATTAAATTCTGATTACTGTAAATCAGGCAGCTTCTGCAGTAAGCTTGAATAATAAAGAAACCATCTGACATCGGCATTTGGTATCTGCCCATTGTTGTCTAAAATAATCAGCATTCATCTGATGGGGCATTTTACTAATCAGCTCATCTCTAAGAGTTAGTATGTTAGGGAGTCTGATAGTTACTCACCACTGCTTGGTGGTTTTCGCCAGATAATTCGGCTTCCTCCACCTGTAAAACTGTCAAACACAAGGTGACCTTGGCTGCCAAACTGTGTGTAAACCCCAATACAAAAAATCACATAGGGGCATGGCTTCATTATGTCCTTAGGCATACTGCACGCCAATGGTGCACCTGCTTCAACCAATGCTAACCCTGCTTGAACAGAGTTAGTATGCAGAGGAGCCTGCTCACTGGTTCTCTCCAGGTAATCTGGTTTATTCCACCTGTAAAACTGTACCACAATCTGTGACTATTGCTTTCAAAGTGTGATTAAATCCCAATAAATTAATGAATTGCCTTTCCATTTAACTGAAAGATTTACCCTCCAAATACTGCCCAGGACAGGACTTAAATAAGTATAGTTTGTGCACATTTAATCAGATTTTTTTCCTGTAAACTGAACGGATTTTTTCACCAATGATTGCTTGAGATAAATTTAGAGGAATTTTTCATCACATTTTGTCATAGCTACTTCACAGCAAACAAGACTAGATTTGATGAAAAATATTTAGAAAGTACTCAGTGGGTTAAGAGTTAAAACTACTCTGTCAGGTGATGTTTGAGGTGATGGACTACAGTTAACATAAACAAACAGATTACTAGAGTTCTGAGGTGGGTACTTTATCATGTCATATCATGCATTAAGAGGGGGTGTGGTGGCTCAGTAGATAGAGGTGCTAGCTGCAAGCCAAGAAGAGGTCCTTGGTTAAAATCCCACCTGCGGCAACCACGTTGTATCCTTGGGCAGGACACTTCACCCCCATTGCCCATGTGGAGGCATGGTGGCATTATGTACTAAGGCATACTGATCGTCGTCAGTCAGTGCAAATCCTGCTTGTGTGAAGTTGGTATGTTGGGGAGCTGACAGTTGCTCGCCATTGCTCGGTGGTTCTCCCCAGGTACTCCGGCTTCCTCCATCCATAAAACTGTCATGGTCATGATTAGCCATTGTGCAGAAATATGTGACCTTAAACACCAAGTAATAAATAAATCATGCATTAAGATGAGGTACTCATTCACTTTGTGCAAATCAGTCAACATTTTCCATTTTTCTCTTGTTTTTGTTCAGAGAAGTATATCAGAGATAAATGTGCCATGTTTATGTGTGGAAAGGTTCATTATAAAATTTATAGCACATTGGATAGTAACTATTTTATGGTTTATTGTTTTATCTATTCAAGATTAGAAACAAGAGATTGTTTATCATTGCTTTTTTTATATTATTCTGCACCCATTTGGAAGAGATGCACTTGGTGGCTATAGTGTCATCACTCTCTACACCATTTGTTAATTTGAGAGCCTAACAGTTACTTGTCACTGTTTGGTACCTTATACTGTGTTGTGATCATCATATAGCCCCCAGATGCTGAAACTGACCTTAACCCTTTACCTAACATCAAAGGCAGAGCACTCTTGCAAACAAAATTCTTGAATAACTAATTTTTAGCTTAACTTTACAAAGTCAAGATAAGCAATTGCCATCATGCGTGCGAGAGTCTATGAGTCTGTTCACTTTTAACTTTAGCACAGGCTACACCCCGTAGTTCGTATCCGATCGTCACGAAATTTCATATGCAGGTTTGGGGTATTGACTAGATGAGAACGTCCCCTTTTGGTTGTAATCGGTCAACCATGATGGCTGCCTGAGCCCAAAACCCGAAAACCTTTAGCACAGTCTACAGGTTGTATTTATGAAGGGATTTCATTGTAACAAAGTAGGATGCCTCTGTATAATATCTAGATGAGAACGTCCCTTTTGGTCATGATCTGTCAACCATGATGGCTGCCCAAGCCCGAAACCCCAAAACATTTAGCACAATCTTCAGGTCATATTTAATATGGAGGTTGTAACTTGGTAGGATGACTCCGTATGATGTCTAGATGAGAACTCCCCCACTTGGTCATGATCTGTCAACTGTGACAACTGCCCGAGCCCAAAACCCGAAAACCTTTAGCACAGTCTACAGGTCGTATTTATAGAGGGATTTCATTGTAACTTGGTAGGTTCACTCTATATAATGGCTAGATGATAACGTTCCCTTTTGGTCGTGATTGGTCAACTGTGACGGCTACATGGGCCTGAAGCTCGAAAACTTTTAACACAGTCTACGGTCATATTTATGAAGGGATTTCATTGTAACTTGGTAGGATGACTTCAAATAATGCCCAGATGAGAACGTCCCCTTTTGGTTTCAATCATTCAACCTCGACGGCTGCCCAAGCCCAAAACCCCCGAAACTTTACAGGTCGTATTTATGAAAGGATTTCATTGTAACTTGGTAGGATGACTCAGTATAATGCCTAGATGAGGATGTTCCCTTTTGGTTGTGATCAGTCAACCATGATTGCTACACAGGCTGGAAGCCCGAAAACCTTTACCACAGTCTACGGTCCGTATTTATAAAGGGATTTCATTGTAACTTGATAGAATGACTCATTTTGGAATAATTTCACTGTAACTTGGTAACTTTCGCTGACATACATTAACTGTGAGGGCCACATTAACCCACGCCTCAATTCTTTAGTACAGTCTACAACTCCTATTATTTTTATTGAAAACATAGCATACAGGGAACAGAAATTACCATATTCCCAATTATCACAATTCTTGTCATATTTCATAATCCTTTCATAAACATTGAACATTATCCTTTTCATCAAACACAACACACAGACAAGTTAAGCTGCAGTGTCTTTGACACTTTCATTTTCATTTTTTGTGTGTTGATACAAACAAAAAAACAATAAATGAAAAAAATCATTAAAATTGAATGGTTATTTTTGTGAATAGCACTGGCTGGATTTGGCCATTTCATTGGGTAAAGGGGTACAGTAGAACCTGTCTTGAGAGACCGCCCTTTGGGCCACACAAAAGTGGTCTCTCAAGACAGATGGTCTCTCATAACAGGTTTCAGGTTTTTTCAAGTCAGTGAATAACCAAGCACAGAATTCAGAAATGGAGAAGAATAGATTTTTGTAATTACTTTGTAGTTGTTCTTTTTTATTAAGTTTTTGTAACAAATTGGAAAGGACTGTTATAAAAATTATAAAAATAAATTAGTGTTGAAAATCTTCATTGAAGATTTTCAACACTAATTTATTTTTATAATTTTTATAACAGTCCATTTCAATTTGTTACAAAAAGATTTTCAACACAAATTTATTTTTATTCCTATCTCACATTTCAGGTATGTATGAAATTGTTTATTCAGCAATAATCCTAATCTTTTCACAGGGGTCTTATAAAAACATCAAATTCTTTAATGAGTTAGCAATTGAAACCCAATTAAGAGCTTTTAATACTTTTAATTATGTTAGTATAAAAAGTTTTTGTCATGGTTTCAGTCTTCAAAGGGGCGGTCTCTCAAGACAGGTCCATTATGGCATAAAAATACAAGTTGGTACCAGGTCACAGTGGTCTCTCAAGACAGGTGGTCTCTCAAGACAGGTGGTCTCCCATAGCAGGTCCATTATAGAGTAAAACCAATCGGTGCCTGGTAGATGTGGTCTCTCAAGACAGGTGGTCTCTCAAGACAGTGGTCTCTCAAGACAGGTTTTACTGTAGCTGGTAGAGTGCTAAATTATTTGGGGCATCAGAATTTGTTCGCATGTCTTTTCCTTGGACAATTTATGGGAAAGTACCTTTGGGCAAATTATAACAAGGCAAATCCATAGAGACTATAAATAATTTCACTTAAAAGATAATATGAAGCACATCCACAAACTTCCCCATGGGAACCTTGGGAAGTGGAGCAATGCTTGTTTACTGTGGTAAAAAAGTTCTGATTTAGTGGTACAACAGGACCAAGACCAATGCCTGGGGAGGTCCACTTTAAATGATTGGTTAAACTGGACTTCATACTTATGTTGCAATCATGATATAGCCAGAGATGTTGATAGTGACATTAAACACTAATAAAGACATAACATCCACAAAATATGAAGCATGTAAGTCGTACTACCCAATTTATTACACATTCTTTAAACTTTAAACCCTTGTATTGAATGGAATTGCCACTATTGACATAAATGTTTCTGTATTCAGCTGGTGATGTACAAGCTGGAACTTTTTCCAAGCACCGTTTATGCTACTTCCTTTCCTGTCGAGGCATTAGTAGTGCTGGGAGATTAGCTGAAATATAACTCAGTTTCAGTTATTTAAAAACACTGACCGACCTGAATGTGAGACAACCGTCTGTTGGGACATGCACGGTTATTTAACTGCACAATCTTGAATGCTGTCACTTTGTGTAATGCCTTAAATAAAAAGGGCGGAAATCACAGAAAAAAATCAGAGCCCTGTAGGCCCAATTAATAACTTTTTTGGTCCCCATAATATAACTGTATTTACTTATTAAATAAACTTTCTTTTGAATGACAAATGAATGAAATGATAAAAATCACCCCATTCAGATTGAGATTGAAAGCGCCACCTGGCTTTGGACAAAAATAAAACAAACATCGAATTACCAAAATGACAACACTCTTCACTTGAATGCAATATCCATGCATCTGCTGGCCACTGTCAGTAATTTTTATGTATATGTTTGAATGAAATTAAAAAAAAAAACCAGTTGCACACTATACTTGCACCAATAACATTTTCAAGACTGCAGGCCAAGATTCAGGGCTTTCAGTATCATTACATGAAAATTTCATAACCTCCCAGCACTAGTCATTAGTTATGCTTTAAAAAGTTTCCAAATTCTGTTATACAATTAACAATCATCTGTCACGTGGTGTGAAAATGAAAACGTCCAAAGCAAAACAAAGTCGGTTCACACAAAAAAATAACTTAACCAAAAATGAGATAATATTAAAAAAAAAAATCATTTCCAACCACAACATTAACCCAGTCCCGTGTTCACCTCATCTGCAGATCCTGTTATATTTAAATCGGTCAACTTTATTTCAGTGAATCTTCTGGCATCTTGACATGATTCAAACTTCTTTTTAAACAGTCTCTCCCAGCTGTTTTGCAAATCTGCCCAAATTTGTACTTATATTTTTAATATCAGTAATAACCACCAAATGGTTGGGCATGAAGGGACACCAGTCGGAGAAAAATGGCGATACGAATTTCAACAAACAAGCACATTAGAAAAGATAACAAATATCATTTAGACTGCTTCACAAAAGGTTGTTTTGATTTTTTATCGATCCATTTGATCAGTACAGTTGCAAACAAAACAAATGGATTCTTCACCTTTGGGTTTAAACATAAACATCGGAATTAAAACTGTTTTACATAAATCGTTGGAATGGCATAGTCATATTTTGCTTGAGCCTATGGCTCCTGCGAAATATGACTACGCCGTTCCAACTCGTTATGTAAAACACACACCGATTCAAACACACATCGCTATCTGCCTATATTGACAATGAAGCCCAAATATGGGCTTCTATCACACTACCAGTTAACTCGTAGAGTGCTGGAAACCTATATTTGGACTTTATTCCAAAGTGAAGGTATCACAACTTAAAGGCTCCATATTCTGTGGATGTGCTTCATATTATATCTGAAGTTAAATTATTTAGTCTGTCTGGATTTGCCTTTTTTACAATTTATGCGAGAATGCCCATAGGCACTCTCCCATAAATTGTTACCTGACAAAGACAAATGAACAAATTGTGATGAACAAAACTAATTTAGCACTCTACCAGTTAAAACCTATTAAACAAATTATGAAATGCTGTTTATTTGACACACTGTTAGAAAGGGCTTTCAGTGAGCCTTTTCTAACATTGTATTACAAAACATATTACCAACTCAGACATGTTAACTCTCCCGGAATGCCCGGGAAAATCCCGGAATTTCAGTGTAGTTCCCGGCCTCCCGGACAGGAATCAGTTTTGGACTAAAAATCCCGGAAAACAACAGTCAAATATTTCATTCCCGTTGTGACTTATGAAAAACGTTCGGAGTCAAATCACATGCATTTCAAACTCTGGTAAAAACTCACGAAGCAGTAAAATATGGATTTAAGTTAAATTTATTTAAGAAAAGGGTATTTTATGATATATATTTCAACTGTGTTCATGTTTATTTCTGGGTTTTTTCTTCGGAGATTCGTGATCAATGTGCGAGTGTCGAAGTGAAAATAGGTGACTTACTTTAAAAAAATTGAAAACTCCACCTTCATTTAAATGCAGTTTTGGGAAAGTAAAATATATGAAAAGGAATTGAATAATATATATTTATTTATTCCTTCATAGAATAGCTTTAATTCTCATCCCTTTTCCAAGATCAAAACGTAAA
The DNA here is from genome assembly GCA_031216915.1 of Pictodentalium vernedei. NCBI lineage: Eukaryota > Metazoa > Mollusca > Scaphopoda > Dentaliida > Dentaliidae > Pictodentalium > Pictodentalium vernedei. The sequence goes on along the minus strand of CM062295.1, from coordinate 591,532,953 downwards.
CAACTATTTAGCACAGTTTAAAAGTAGGTTAAAGTTGCTTAGGATGCCAAAAAATTATGACTGCATATTTAAACACAATGGACTTATTTTCTAACACTACATTTATTCTGTTGTGCTGACTACAGAACTGCTAACTGTTGGCAATCTGTACCCAGAAAAATTCAAATGGAATTAAAAAAAAATGCTTCAATGATGAAAAGAAAAGTTTTGTGTAGGGCACAAATCTCCCACATGCATGAAGTTTGATCAAGATACCTTCTAAGTTCCAATGTTCTTGAAGTAAATGAACATTAGGACATCTTTTCCTGTTAACTTTTCCAGACGTGGGGAATTATTAGCTAAGTAGACATTGATAAGAGCAAACCACAGGTGGAGGTGCTCTGTGGGACAGTGTCGGTGGGTGGTGGTAGGTAGGGGGGGGGGGGGACTCATGAAGAAGAGGATCCTGGGGGGTGGGGGTCAAATCAACAGTTATTGTATGATTTTTTAACATAGCATAAATGCATCAACACAGTTGACAACTAGTTCTGGATATAACCTGGTGTTAATTGTGGTCCATGAGCTGAAAATTCTTTGTTTTTTTTTTTTCTTTTATTTTGTCGCCGCACGAACTTTTCCCTGAAATCCATCCCATTTCCCTGAAAATCACCCTCAGGTTCCCTGAAAAATTATTCTGGAGGTTAACATGTCTGTACCAACTTGAAAGAAATGTCCGGAATGAATTGAAATTCCTGTTCTAATCAGATCTGACTTGGGAACTCAATGAGTTGATAGCTGAATTTTATTATCCATCAGGAAGTTGCAATCTGTACATTGATGCCAGTTTATTTTGATGTTGTCCAATTTCCCACTTTAGTTTACAACCCTATTGAGATCAATAAATATTTAACATAAGTGAATTTTCTATTACATAATGTGCTGAGCTATAAACTTAGTGTATTATCCTCTAACTTATTACCACTGGTGGTCTGGCTTTCATCTACTTTTTTGCTATGATAAATGTTACTTTAACCCTTTACCCAACACAGACGATATCAAAATTTATTATTTTAATATTTGTTTTTTTCAAATTTTAAAAAAAATTTGAACGAAACCATATCATATGACCCCTCACGATGAGCTCGTTCCAATGAGGGGACACATAATATGGTTTTGTTGAAATTATTTGAATTATATATTTCTTTTAACTACTTAATTTGTAAATTACATGGCCGATTCGTTAGGTAAAGGGTTAAAAGTGAACCAGGGATTTCAAAGTCAGTTTGCAGGAGTCATAATTATTCTTGGTGTTCCACATGCTGAACCATGTACATTCATGCTGATCAAAATTTGAGTCAAGATATTATCTTTCAATCCAGTTATCTTTCAATCCATTTGGTTGATTGCTGGATACCTATTTTACTGACTTGACTTTAAAATTTATGAAAATTATCATTATTGTCATTACAGGGGGTTAGCTGCCAACGATACTTTTGAATTTTCAGTATTGACAAAATTCGCAGAAAAAGATTTGTACCGTAAAATATCCTTTGGTTGATTGCTGGGTACTAACTTGGGTCCTGCAAATATAGTATTCCCACTCGAATTGAATATTAAATCTGAATATGCAACCAGAAATTTTTCATTGAATACACATCAAATATGTACAAACGCACATTTCCCTGTTCATAATCCATGTGGCTTATCGAGGCAAGGAGCATCAAGAAGTTGGGATGGAAGTGTAAACCTGATTTGATCTGACTGGGATGGCACAAGTCCCAAATAATAAAATATTCCTGTTACATCATCAAGGCATGCTTTCATTAAAGGCATATCTTGATGAAGTTAGAATATTATTCAGTTTGAATTAAAGGTAAAAAAAAAACCAAGACTCTTTGCATTGCTTTTGTGTACCATTGTGAAAAATTCCTTATTTGGATCTTTGATTTTCACTCAAACTCGACTCGAAAATATGTTTCAAATCGAATTATTTTTCAGATATAGAATATTTGCAGAAGCCTACTGGATATCTAATTTCCTGACTTTAAAGTTTGTGAAAATTTATCATTATTGTCATTACAGGGGGTAAGCTGTTAAGAATACTTTGAATTTTTCCATAAAACAGTGCTGACAAAAAAAGTTGGAACAGTGAAATACTACTCGCAGATTTGCCATCAGTTACAGGTTTGTTGTGTCTGTTTTTCTAACCATTTGGAAATACATGTATGTTTTCTGCTTCATGTTATTGCATGGTTTTAAAGGTGTTTGTAAAAATGTAAGTGCAGCAGAGTCCACTTAATTGGGTATTACTCTGTTTATTGCATATAATTTTCAAATACCAAACCATTTACCATATTTTCAGTACAGATTGGACCCGTTAATGCCATATAGGTTTTTGAGTAAATTTCTTTTACTTGAACAAAAAATATATGTATCGAGAATTTCTACTGACATTCCTCAAATTCCTATGATCTACAAATCTGTTTGACCTTAACCTTTTTTGCTACTCTAGGTCCGTACTGAATATGGAGCCAAACTTTGATGCTCGGTTCTATATGTCCATACTGAGTATGAAGTTATTACATGCGTAGAATGGATACACCTCAGTGTTATTCTCAGTACAATGCACTTTGTAACAAATGTAAGAGACAGACAGTGTGATGTGAAAGATCTTTTCTCATATTATCCATCGGTTTTACTGAATACACAAGTCAACCGCAAGTCAAGTTACCAGTTAGAGTTACTTTTCCTGATGTTCTTCAAATGTGTAAAAAAAAATTTGCTACCGATGGAGTTGTTGCAGAATTATTTGCTGACAATGGTAGTGATGCAGGTGATTTAGATAATTCAAGTGACTTTAGCAACTCCAGATATTACTGCTTATCCTGTCCAAGTGGCCCTGGACTATGTTATTGTCCGCTGAAAATTTTTTTGGAGGACTATAGAAATCAGCGGTGTCCATCCGTCCATCTGTCTGTCCGTCTGTCTGTCTGTCCATCCATCCATCCATCCATCTGTCTGTCCATCTGTCCGTCCGTCCGTCCGTCCGTCCGTCCATCAGTCCATCTGTGCGTCCGTCTGTGCATCCATCCCACTTGGTGTCCCCATGATAACTCCAGTTTGGATCACTTGATTGGAACCAATTTTGGTATGTGACCTTCTTAGCCCAAACCACAGGTCAAGTTCGAATATGGGTTCTGCCAGATTATTTTTATTAGAGTTATACCTCTTTTTCGACTTAGAAATTTCAAGATTTGCGGTGTCTGGATGATAACTCCAGTTAGGATTATTTGATTGGAAAGAATTTTGGTATGTGCCTTTCTGGGGTAATAATACAGGTCAAGTTCAAATATGGGTCAGACCGATCGTTTTTACTAGAGTTATGCCTCTTTTTCGACTTGTTTTTTCGGGGGACATGTGGCTGAGTGGCCTTTTATTACCCATGTTTCTGGTTATACCACACCAAAATTAGGTATTGAAACTAAACATTAGATTCCAAAAATATTCAGTTATGTTCTGCCAGGTTTAAAATTACAAATTCTTTTACATTTCTGTCTTTTTTTTCAATTTTTATTGTTTTATACCATTTTTCCCAATATATGGCTCATCATAGGGTATTACAAAATTGTGAAGCAGCAAAGGGGTTAATACATCCCATATGAACATTTATTCTTTCATATCTTGTTTTACAGAGCTAGCTCTGTCAAACAAGATATAATAGAATAAATATGTAGTTTATCACCAAAATGTATGCAACTGACTAAATTCTGTTTAATCCTTCTGCTCCTTTATTTGAATATTTATACCCCCACAAAAAGAAGTATATAGGAGTCAATCGTTGGTCTGTTGTCATTGTCGGTCCATTGCACATGTAAACTTGTGGAGCAAACTACTTCCACAGTTTTAGCCTCATTTTTATGAAACTTCACAGAAATGATCAACATGATGAGAAGTGCGTGACATAATTTCTTTTCAACCTACTCACAATTGTTTACAATTGGCTGTAACATAAGTGCAAGCCCTACTTCGGAACTAACTCAAGCTTTTAGAATCTTTTCCAAACGAGTTGGAAAAGTACTAGAGTGCAAAAGCACGAAAAAGATCGAAAAAAGGGTCGAGCGAGACCAGCGGTCGAAAATACAGGTACTCTCTCTGCACACCTCTTGCGTTTACCGAGCGCATGCGCAACAACCGTGACGTCAATTCCTTTATTTTCCGCCATTGTACATGGTCGGAAATTTTTGTGACTCGTGCTAATTATGCTATGTATTCTTCGTGAACAACTTATTCTTCATATTTAGTGTGCTACTGGATTGTATCCTTTTATCAAGCTACCAAATTATTATTATAATTTAATGTTAATTTGTATTTTTATTGCTGTTCTCTTCACACTTTATCTTGTCTTTCCCCCACGTGTGAACACGACCTTAGTACTGTTTTCCGTCGGCGGGAAGCTTGATTATTGTATTGATATCATGCCTAAGACTATTCTTTGTACCTCTTGTTTGCAGGTGAAACATGTGGACGATTCTCATACCACATGTGTCACTTGCAACAATTGCACTCAGGCCCAATCATGTGGTATCTGTGGGGTTTGGTCCTCTAAATTTTGGGCTTCTGTGAACAAGGTGGTTCTTTCCAGAGCTAGAACCCCTCGTTCTCGGGGTAAGGGTAGCTGTGCCGTAGCAGACATTTCTGTTGGTGCACGTGGTGACTCTGTCACACAGGATTCGGATCTGACTTCTGTGGCGAGTTCCTCTGCAACTGTTGGCGGTGTTAGTTCAGTGATACCTGACGAGGAGACCGTGGTCTCTTTGTCTTCTGATGTCACTATTGAGGCGTCTGTTTTCGTTGAGAGCTTTTCCGAGGTCAGCTCGGTAACCCTCTCCGATCTGCCTCCTACACCGTCGACCGTTGTTGAGGAGGTTGCTACTCCAGATCCTATTCTGTCTGATGGTGGCTCTTCCATCTCCTCTGGGGATGGTCTGCAGTCTCGGGGGACCGAGGCTGTATCTGCTGGTGTGTCTGTGTGTTCTCAGCCTCCCCTAGCCTCGCGGCGGGGCTGTGCGGGTTTGCTGTCTGCTCCGTCTCATCTGGCTAGGTTTGCTCCTAGTCGGTTGAGCTGGCCGGTCGCTTCAGCAGCGATTCCTCGTCCCTCGAGTGAATCGTTTATTGTTCCACCTTCGCCTGCTAGTGTGCCGACTAGCGGGATGATGTTGGGACGTTGGCATCCAGGGCCTGATGTTCGGCAGCGGTCAGTGACAGCCCCTGTTAGCTGTCACTCTCGGAACCTTCCTCCGGTGATTCCTCACTGTGTTCCGAGTCTGGGTGTCGATCGATGCTTGCGGTCGGTCTCAGAGGATAGGCAGTTGGGGCCGTCTGCTGTGCAGAGGCCAATGACAGGTTCCTGTCATTCTTGGGACAATCCTCCGGTGTCTTCTCACCGTGTCCTAGGTCCAGCTACTGATCGACGTGCGCCGTCGGTCTCTTTAGAGGATTTGCAGGCAGGGCCTTCTGTTTCGCAGAGGTCAGTGATGGCCCCTGGGCGTCACAATCGGGACTATCCTGCGGTGTCTTCTCACCGTGCTCCTATTCTGTCTGCCGATCGACGTGCGCCGTCGGTCTCTTCTGAGGATTTGGGTTCTTCTTCCAGAAGGGTCCATTGGGAGGACACTCCGTCGGGCGATTCTGCTGCGACGGATTCTCAGGGTGACCTGCGCCAGGCCGTTTTGGCACTCACCCGGTTGCTTTCTGGCAACCCTCAAGTTGGCCTCCCTGTGCCCCCTGAGGCACAACCTCCTTTGGTCGGTCGCCGAGATGTCTCGCCTGGCCCCTTGGATACTGCACAGTATTCACAGGAGGTTTCTGCTGGTCAGCCCGAGTTGGGCTATGTCTCCTCTGCTATGGAGGATGACGAGTATCTTGAAGGTGATGGGCCCCCCTCGTCAGTCTTGGGGCAGGCTTTGGATTTCGTCTTTGGCTTATTGCCGGACGTTCAACCTTCCGACCAGCCTTCTGTGACCGTCCGGCCGCGGTCCACTGTGGAGCGCCGTAACCCTGTTGAGCCTTCTAGCTCCGGGGCTTTGCGTCCTCTGCAATCGGCTGAGGTGGTTGAGTCCTTCCAGGGCTTAGACGCCAAAATGCGTTCTAAGGCCCTCAAGGGTTCCTTCTTTTCTAGAGCTGATGCCTTTCTGCCTCCATCGCGGTTCCGTGTGTACGATTCCGTCTCTCCACCAGTCTTCCAAGGGATGACTACTGTGGATGAGGATTCTTCTTCCCTCGGGTTGACTAAGCCTAAGTCGGCAGTTCTCCCGATGTCGGTAGTTGAGTCTATGGTGGGCCTGTCCCGAGAGATGCTGGGTATGTTATCTCTCGCGGACCATGTCGTCGCTGCTCTGGCTGAATATTTTCCACCAGGGGAGTTTGATGACGCTCAGGCGCCTTTTCGCGTTTTGTCACAGGCTCTTATGAACTTGACTCACGCTCACGCCTGTAACACGGCCAATTTGGAGCTGGCACGCCGGGATGCGGTTTTGGATTCTTTACCATCCATTCCTTCTGAGCAACGTGCTGTTCTGAGGTCTGCCTCTTTGGTGGGACCTCAGTTGTTCCATGGTTCCGTGGAAGCTGTTAGTGGCGAAGTTCTTCGTCATTCGAAGGACCAGCTTTTGCTGAGACAGCTTGACCCACCTGCTGCTGCGGGTGGGGGTCGTTCCAGGCCCGCCAAGCGTGCTGCTATGTCTGCCTCGTCGGCGACGTCGGCTACGCCTTCGGCTCCGTCTGCTCCTTCTGCTCATAAGAAGCGCCGACGTGGCCAGTCCCGCTGACAGCCTCAGGCTGGAAAGTCTCAGGACTCTGTCACTTCCCGAGGTGGTTTCTCCTCTCGGGGGCCTCGTCGAGGCCGCAAGTGAAGGTTCTCACCTCGATTCGCCTCCAGTCAGGGGAAGGCTGTCGCTGTTTTACGACCGTTGGACAGAGATAACGTCGGACTCTTGGGTCCTCGACGTCATTCAATCCGGTCTGCGACTGTCCTTCCATCGGCACCCCAGTTTATCTCGGGTGCTCCTTCCGACTCAGGTCCCTTCAGATTCTCTGCGTCGGGACCTTCTGGTGCAGGAGATCAACAATCTCCTCTCCAAAGGGGCGATCGAGGTGGTCAGGAACACCCTTTCACCGGGGTTTTACTCGAGACTTTTCTTGGTGCCGAAGAAAAACGGCCAATATCGTCCTGTCATCGATCTGAGTACCCTGAACGAGTACATAATTGCTCTTCGTTTCAGTATGGAGACTTTCCAGTCGGTTCGACGTTCAGTTCATCAGGGCGATTTTGCGGCCAGTATCGGCCTGAAGGATGCCTACTTCCATGTGCCCATTCATCTGGCGTCACGGAAATACCTTCGGTTCTCGTTTCGGGATCGAGTTTTTCAATTCAGAGCTCTCCCGTTCGGTTTGAACCTGGCTCCTTGGGCCTTCACCCGACTGATGTCACATGTGCTTGCTTTCCATCGCACTCAGTTGGCAGTGACTTCGTCAGCCTACCTAGACGACATCCTCCAACGGCACCACGATGCTGCTGTTCTGGAGTTCGATGTCCGGCAGTTTCTTTGCCTGCTAGCGTCGCTGGGTTTCAGAGTCAATCGCGAGAAGTCGGATCTTCTTTCTTCTCAGCGATTCCGTCATTTGGGGATGGATTTCGACACTCTTCACAATGTAGTGTCGGTCCCCCAGGCTCGGGCGACGATTCTTTCCGCCTTGACTCAGGACCTGCTTCAATCTTCCTCGGTCTCGGCCAGGACTTTCCTTCGGATGCTGGGCCTTTGCGGTTCGGTGACAGATCTCATTCCGCTCAGTCGCTTGTTTGTCCGACCTCTCCAACACTTCCTGTTGGATCATTGGCGTCCGAATGTAGATCCGCTGGACCTGGAACTCAATATTCCTCGGTCTCTGCTTTGTCACCTCCGCACTTGGGCAGATATTCCCTGGCTGACACAGGGTGTTCCGTTGGATCTTCCTTTGGCCGATTGCATCCTTACTGCGGATGCCAGCGATCGGGGCTGGGGTGCGACGTTGGATCCTCTCGGTCTGTCTACTCACGGAGAGTGGGACAGCGAGCAGGTGGGCCTTCATATCAACCAGAAGGAGCTCCTTGCTCTTCTGTTGAGTTTTCGGCTTTGGATCCCTCATCTGTCGGACCATGTTGTCCTACTTCTTTCGGACAATTCGACAGTAGTGGCCTACATACGGAATCAGGGAGGCACACATTCGATTCCCATGTATCGGCTGTCTCGGGATCTTCTTCTGTTGGCGCGGGATGTGAACGCTCGGGTGTCCATTCGACACATTCCCGGGCGTCTCAACGTCCTAGCAGACTCCCTGTCCCGACGCGACAGTGTCCTTCCAACCGAATGGATGCTACATCGGTCGGTGTTTCAGGTGATTTGCAAGCAGTGGGGTCGTCCTCAGGTCGACCTTTTCGCTACTCACTGGAATCATCAGGTAGAGACTTTTGTCTCCCCTTGTCCAGATCCTCTGGCATTTGCAGTAGACGCTCTGTCTCTGGACTGGACAGGTTGGGTCGGCTATGCCTTTCCTCCTGCACCGATTCTTCCTCAAGTTTTAGCGAAGATTCGTGCTTGCAGTTGCAGGATCATTCTGATCACACCCCTGTCTCCACAGAGGGTGTGGATCAATCTGCTGCGGCCTCTATTGGCCGATCGACCGATTCGTCTACCTCTACGTCGTGATCTTCTTTCACAGGGTCATCCCAGGAAGTATCACAACAACCTGGTGAGCCTGTCCCTTCACGCCTGTCTTTTATCAGGTCCAGTCTCCGACGTAGAGGTTTTTCAAGATGATCAGTGGAGTGCATTTCTGCATCGCGGCGACCTTCCACTGGAATGACTTATGCCGCCAAGTGGAAGGTTTTCTGCCGCTGGTGTTCAGATCACAATGTGAATTACCGTGATCCGTCAATCGCTCAAATTGCGGATTTTCTGGTTTTTCTTTTTGACTCCAAGGGCCTCCAGCCTATTACGATTAAGGGCTATCGGTCTATGCTGTCTGATACTTTCTCTTATGTGGGAAAGCGGTGTATCGCTCGTAATCTTTTCCTCTCCAAACTTATTCGGCACTTTTCTTTGAAGAGGCCTCGAGTTTTGCATCTTACACCCAAGTGGAACTTGGCATGGGTGTTGCACTGTTTGGAGGGGGCGCCATTTGAGCCTTTATCTGAGACCGACATGCATTTTCTCACCTATAAGATGGCTTTTCTTCTAGCGTTTGCTTCTGCTCGTCGAGTCAGTGAGCTTCATGCGCTATCTGTTGATTCTGCCTTCTTCCGAAATGAGGCTAACAGTGTCACATTCACTACTGATTGCTCTTTTCTGGCTAAGAATCAACTCCCCGATTCGGTACCTCCTCCCATCTGCATTCGGGTTCTCCCTGCTGTAGATGGACGGAGGCCTCTTCTTTGTCCTGTTCGTGCGGTCAAGACTTACATTACTCACACTCAGTTCATTAGGAGGGGTCGGAAGAGATTCTTTCTGTCTCTCATTCCTAAGAGGCAGTCTATCTCTTCTCATTCTATTTCCAGGTGGATCTGTCTTGCAATCAAGCTGGCTTATTCTCGCTTGTCTGCATCGGATCTTGTTTCGAACCGGCTTAATGCTCACGAGGTTCGTGCCATTTCTACATCCTGGGCGTTCTCCAATTCTGTTTCGCTCCGTGATGTTATGAATGCGGCTTACTGGAGGAATGCTTCTACCTTCTCTTCCTTTTATCTCCGCCACCTTCAGCAGCAATCTGAGGACCTTTATTCTTTAGGCCCTCTCGTTGCTGCTCAGGCTGTTGTGCACCCTCGTTAAAATTGTTTTTGTCGAGGTTGCGCTTCACTCAGCCTTGTTCTTTTCAGGTGCCTTCTCTCTATCTTCATTACAGGTTTTCGTTTTTGTTCTCTGCCATCCTTGCTTTCGTTCTGCTACTCTTGTTGGTATTGGTTATGTGATTCACCTCCTCCTATTGTTTATTCAGCCAATTGTAAACAATTGTGAGTAGGTTGAAAAGAAATTAAAATTTTTTAGTAAATTTTGTTTCTTAACATACCTACCACAATTGTTTACCGGAGGCCCACCCTCCTTGGAGATATCTTTGATATCGATGCCTCCCCGCTAAATCACAAACTTCTCGTTGGCGGAAATACGGAATTGACGTCACGGTTGTTGCGCATGCGCTCGGTAAACGCAAGAGGTGTGCAGAGAGAGTACCTGTAATTTCGAGCGCTGGTCTCGCTCGACCCTTTTTTCGATCTTTTTCGTGCTTTTGCACTCTAGTACCTTTCCAACTCGTTTGGAAAAGATTCTAAAAGCTTGAGTTAGTTCCGAAGTAGGGCTTGCACTTATGTTACAGCCAATTGTAAACAATTGTGGTAGGTATGTTAAGAAACAAAATTTACTAAAAAATTTTAATTTTTTTCCCACTCAGTTTCAAGGAGGCCAACAGGCGGCCATATTGGATTTTTTAGCGCAACTTCGACGTGAGTCAAATTTTTTAGCTCAACTTTGAGGGCTTGGGCTAGAGGCCATATTTAGGAACCGATCTTTATGAAAGTTCTTGAGTACCTTTGTTATCACAGTGGGACTGGAACGAGTGTTTTTGGGTGTGGTCCAAAATTCAAGATGGCCACCAGCAGCCATTTTGTACTTTAGTTAGTGCAATCAGTTTTTTTTGTACAGAACTTCTGTATGAAAGTTTTGATTTGTATAAAGTTTTGTATGAATGTTTAGTAACATGGAATACAACAGATATAATATGAGTTTTTTTCTCGTGCAGAAATTATGCAAATTAGATGAACTTTGATTTATTCAGTGCTACTTACACACAGTAAGTACACATGTCAATACGGCTCGGGCTAGGGGAAGTATTTATGAACCAATCTTTACGAAACTTCTTGTGTACCTTTGCTTTCACCTTGAGACGAGAACGAGTGTTTCTGGGTGCGGTTCAAAATTCAAGATGGCTGCCAGTGGCCATTTTGTACTGAAATTAGGTCCAATCAGTTTTTTGTGCACAACTTCTATATGGCTCAGGCTAGAGGCCGTATTTATGAACCAATCTTTGCGAAACTTCTTGGGTACTTTTGATATCACTGTGGGACGAGAACGAGTGTTTTTGGGTGTGGTCCAAAATTCAAGGTGGCCACCAGCAGCCATTTTGTACCAAAATTAGTGCAATCAGTTTTTTGTACAGAACTTCTGTAAGAAAGTTCTGATTCAAATAAATTTTTGTATGAATGTTTAGTAACGTGGAATACATCACATATAATACAGGTTTTTTTCTCATGCAGAAATTATGCAAATTAGATGAACTTTGATTTATTCAGTGCTACTTATACACAGTAAGTGCACATGTCAATATGGCTCGGACTAGAGTCTGTATTTATGAACCGATCTTTAAGGAATTTCATGGGTACCTTTGTTATCTCCTTGGGACAGGAACGAGTGTTTTGGGGTGCCTTTGTTATCAGTGTGCTATGAGAAATATTTTGGTTCAGTCAGACCCACTCTGGGACTCAAAGATTTCTTTTCTAGTTTAGCATCTAACTGGCGCCCACCTTTACAGTACTTTACCTATACATTTGTTAAGGCTATAGTCAGCATTTATGTACAGACCGTTACAATACTTTATATGTACCCTTGTTATCAAGTCATTACCTAAATGTTTGTCATTGCTGTGTCACATACTATACATGTCCATGTCTTACACAAGTTGAGCTACAGTGTCATTGACACTTTCATTTCTAGCTCAACTTTGGCGAAGTTGATTTGAATAATTTTTTGTGTCAGTGTTTAGTACCATGGGATTCGTGCAGAAATTATGCAAATTAGATGAACTTTGATTTTTTCAGTGCTACTTACACACAGTAAGTACACATGTCAATACGGCTCGAGCTAGAGTCTGTATTTATGAACCGATCTTTACCAAACGTCTTGGGTACCTTTGGTATCACTGTGGGACGAGAATGAGTGTTCTGGGGTCCGGTCCAAAATTCAAGATGGCAGATGGCAGCCATTTTGTACAAAATTAGGTGCAATCAGATTTTTGCACAGAACTTCCATATGAAAGCACTGATTTGAATAATTTTTTGTGTCTGTGTTTAGTACCATGGGATTTGTGCAGAAATTATGCAAATTAGATGAACTTTGATTTTTTCAGTGCTACTTACACACAGTAAGTACACATGTCAATACGGCTCGGGCTAGAGTCTGTATTTATGGACCGATCTTCACGAAACTTCTTGGGTACCTTTGTTATCACCTTGGGACGAGAATGAGTGTTCTGGGGTCCGGTCCAAAATTCAAGATGGCAGATGGCAGCCATTTTGTACAAAATTAGGTGCAATCAGTTTTTTGTACATGACTTCTATACGGCTCAGGCTAGAGGCCGTATTTATGAACTGATCTTTACGAAACTTCTTGGGTACCTTTGTTATCAGCATGGGATGAGAACGAGTGTTTTTGGGTGTGGTCCAAAATTCAAGATGGCCACCAGCAGCCATTTTGTACCAAAATTGGTACAGTCAGTTTTTTGTACAGAACTTCTGTATGAAAGTTCTGATTTGAATAAAGTTTTGTATGAATGTTTAGTAACATCACATATAGTACGGGTTTTTTTCTCGTGCAGAAATTATGCAAATTTGATGAACTTTGATTTATTCAGTGCTACTTGTACACAGTAAGTGCACATGTCAATACGGCTCGGGCCAGAGGCTGTATTTATGAACTGAGCTTCACGAAACTTCTTGGGTACCTTTGTTTTCACCTTGGGATGAGAACGAGTGTTTCTGGGTCATTTCAAGATGGCTGCCAGTGGCCCTTTTGTACCGAAATTAGGTCCAATCAGTTTTTTGTCACAACTTCTATACGGCTCGTATTTATGAACTGATCTTCACGAAACGTCTTGAGTACCTTTGTTATCACCTTGAGACAGGAACGAGTGTGTTTTGGGGTGCCTTTGTTATCACTGTTCTATGAGAACAAATATTTTGGGGTTCAGTCAGACCCACTCTGGGACTCAAAGATTTCTTTTCTAGTTTAGCATCTGACTGTCACTCACCTTTACAATACTTTACCTATACATTTGTTACAGGCTACGGTCAGTATTTATGTACAGACTGTTACAATACTTTATATGTACCTTTGTTATCAGGTCATTACCTAGATGTTTGTCATTGCTGTGTCACTTACTATACATCTACATGTCTTAACATGTTGAGCTACAGTGTCATTGACACTTTCATTTACTTAGAAAAATTAAATGCCCCTTTTCAGTCACCCACTCTAGGCGGTATGCCACGGTTGGGGGTATACCAGGCTACAGACCATCTCTAGTTTTTGGTGGCTACATTTCTATTCTGATTGGACTATTTTAGTATTTCACCATCTTAACACCCAGGATACGAATTGCCCATGTAAATCAGCATTGTTAATAAACAATGCACACACGCCTCCATTTCAGCTGATCTCCGCGATCATTCGTTTCTTTTTTCAAATAATTTTTCTGATCGTGTTGTTATTCTTGTAAAGAACCAAAATTCAAGATGCAAAAATGAATAATAAAATGGATTGTCAATGCGGTTTTAATAAGAGGGATATGAGTTCATTCGATCATAATTTGCTGATGTTGTGGATTGTAACTTGTGGCCCAAAATGACATATACCATACTGATCTGGGTTTAATCCTGGGGTGCGTAAAGTAAAAGAGGGCAAAAGTATATTGGTGGGCTTATTTTCAAGATGCCAAATGTGCAGGAGAATTTGGATGCAAAGTTGACAGAAAGTTGACGAAACAAAGTTACATGACTCCGTCAATCCCATAACAAAGATGCATTAACCCTTTTCCTGATTCATGGTACGCATAATTAACAAACTGAACAGTTGAAAAAAAAAGTAAAACAATTTCAACAAAATCATGTCATGTGACCCCCCTCCTTATTAGAACAAGCTCATCAACCTTCTTCCAGTGAGGTGTCGTATAATATGATTTCCTTGAAATGTTTGGAATATTTAAAAAGAAATGATTAAAATAATAAATTTAGAATCCATCTGCATTGGGTAAGGGGCTCTTTTTCATTGTAACAACTTATAGGTCAGGGAAGGATCCAGAATTTGGTTGGGACGCCTGTTTTTCAATCAAGGATGGCCCCAAATAAATTGAGATGTCTTAATACAGATTATTAGACCATGGCATGTGTCTTGAAGTGCCTTTTATCAACTGTATTTAGATTTCTACTAAATATTTGAAATAAATGCTTCAAACTGGTAGATTTCAAGGTTGAATGATATTTTCCTGCAGGAATTTGCAGACATTTGGGCTCCAGAGTTTGGGCGCCCATACCTGCAACAGGTATCAAATCAGCTCTGGATCCGTCCTTGCATGTAACTGATGGCTGTCATCAATATTGTAATCACAATGTCAGGTACTGGACTTATTTACAAGGAGGGGACCTTGAAACTGAAATCACAAAAGTTGGTAAGTGGGCCTATTTTCGTTTATGGGCTTAAACATGGGTCACTAGGTTATTGACTTAAACGCACTCATATTCCTCAACCCTTTACCAACGTTTACCCAACGTAACGGCAAAAACTCGCCAGCCCTATTCTCAATTAATTTTCAAAATATTTTCATTTTTTGTCTCAAAAACATAAGTTATGACCCCTCATTGGAACGAGCGTGTAGAGCTCATTCCAATAAGTGGTCATAACCTATGTAAAAATAAAAAAAAAAATAGTTATTCAAGAATTTTTTTTTGTAAGTGTCGTCTGCTTTTCGTGTTAGTTAAAGGGTTAAGCACAAAAATTTTATGTGATGAATGGAAGGCAGGTACAGGCACAATCAGATTTGCTTAACTTTAAACAGCGATCTGCCTTTCAGTGCACTTGTGTACAGTGTTTATTAGCAAAGCTTGTTTATAGGGCAATTCGTATTATGGATGTTAAGATGGCAGAATGCTCAAATGGTCTATTAACAGGGATCCACCTATTAATCTGGATGACAGGTGTTAGGCATTTTCCTGTTATCAAGTGTAGAAATGTGTCATCTGCAACCCACCAGTCATTTTTCTACTTTTTTATATGAGAATTTGTGTGGCGTTCAGTTACAAGTTGCCACATAATGTGTTCATTGTAAGAAAAGTACTCAGTGTTGAGAAATTTTGGTCTTATTCTAATCTATGCCCCTTGAAGATGATTGGTTGTTGATATTCATCTATTCATCCAGCTACTTGTGAGTTATTGCCCTTTGATACTAACTGGATTTTCATCCATTCGTACATCTGTTTCAGTCATATGCACTCATGTGTCAGTTGTAGAATTTGATCTATTCATACAACATTATGTAGTTTTGTTGACTTTCATTGAGATTGATGCATGATAACATGAACCTCACTATAAAGTTTTGCTCATCAAAGACTGAAAGCCAAGGTGAATAAAACATTAGGTTCACATACAGGAATGTATATTTTGGGAGAAAGTAAAAGTCTGTTACTGTTTTATTATAGGACAGCAGTATATGGGGGTAGTGGACTTAATACCCACAATGTTTTCTAATGAAATTGTGTTATTAGATCATTCCTTCCTGTTATTAGATCATTCCTTCCTCCAAACACATAAGCACCCACACATACACATTCCTTCATTCTGAAGGCAAATTTCCTGGCTTGTCAGCAATTCTGTCCAGCCGCACAAATACAGTACAACCCTGTTACTCCTTAACCCAATGTTTTTTTTTGACATGTTTTGAAAGAAACTATGGAATCAATTATAAAGGGCTGTTTTGGAAAAGCAAATAACAAGAAATAAAATAAATAACAAAAATTCAGTTTTTGGAAACGAGTACGATTTTATTCTCTCGTGGGCCTTGCAGATTATTTCACTTGGCTAATGCCTCATCAAATATCCTCCACGCACCCCACCCGAGAATAAAAATCATACTCGATTCCAAGCAGTGAACTATTGTCTGTGTATTGGATTTACTGATGCCAAATAGGTTTCATTGAGAATTCATTGGTTGCCAGGATTTAACAGTTTGAAAGATTCAATTAAAAGGAATTTACTCTATAACATGTATGCAGTTAATAAACCAAATTTCTGCTGAAGTAATGCTTAGTATTTACATGTTATATGGAGTTAGTAGGATTATTTATTTGTTATTTATTCAGTGGGGTTTAACAAAACTTTCAACAGCCAGGGTCAACAGGATTATTAAATTAAGAAGAGATATTCAATAAGGCACCACAAAGTAGATCTTCTGTTTCTCAGGCCATTTTTTGGCCCCAAGAGGAGGCATTATGTTACCACCATGTCCGGCATCCATCGTCTGTCCATTAACTTTTCGCATTCGGTCAATTAACTAAAGTTCTGCCAACTGGATCTTTACCAAACTTCATATGTGAGTTAGGTATGTTAAGTGGAAGAAGCCTATTTACTTTAACCATGATGTGCCAAAGGTCAAGGTCACATTGACCTCCAATGTTAAATACACTTGAAATTGGTATCTGCCCTTTAACTATAGTTCTACAAACCTGATCTTTACAAAACTTCACATATGGATTAGGTATGATGAGTGGAAGAAGCCTATTTATTTTGACCATGATGGTCACTGTGGCCTCCAATGTTAAATGCATTGAAATTGTTTTCCACTCTATAACTAAAGTTCTACAAACTCGATCTTTACGAAACTTCATATGTGAGTTAGGTATGACGAGTGGAAGAAACCTATTTATTTCGTCTATGATGTGCCAAAGGTCAAGGTCGCGGTGACCACCAATGTTAAATACATTTGAAATTTATTTCCGCTTTATAACTAAAGTTCTGAAAGATTGATCTTGTTTTTTAGCTCACCGAAGGGAGCTAAACTTATTACTTGCTGTCTGTCGTCCGCCCGTCATCTGGTGTCTGTCATCCGTCTGGCGTTGTGAACATTTTTCAAACGACTTCTCCTCTGAAACCGCTAGGTCGATTTGCTCGAAACTTGGTATGGACGTTCATTACCATAAGTCAATTCAAGTTTGTTCAAATGAAATGGACATGCCTACTTGGGGCTCCATAGGGGGCATAACTCCAATAGCACCCTATGTATATTAGAGAAATTACTAAAAAATCTTCTTCTCTAGCACACGTGGGCATCATTTGATGTTTGGTATACAGCATTATGGGGTGGATCAGATTCAAGTTTATTCAAATCGGCCCCCTGGATTCATATTTGGGCTCACTATAGAAGCCTGAATTCAAACTTAGTGCATTTCAGGCAAATTTCTTAAAAAATCTTCTTCTACAGATCCAGCAGGCAGAATCTTTTGATATTTGGTATGCAATATTGTGGGGTGGATCTGATTCAAGTTTGTTCAAATCGGCCCCCTGGGTTCATATTTGGACTCGGTATAGGAGCCCGAATTCGAACTTAGTGCATTTCAAGCAAATTTCTTTAAAAATATTCTTCTCAGGATCCAGCAGGCAGAATCTTTTGATATTGGGTATGCAGCATGCTTGGGGGGGGGGGGGGGGGGGGGGGGGGGGGGGGGGGGGAGGGGGGAGCGGGGATTCAAGTTTGTTCAAGCCAAGTCCCTGGGTTGATATTTGGGCTCACTGTGGGAGCCCGAATTATAACTTAGTTCAAAATTTGGAATTTTCTTTAAAAATCTTCTTCTTCAGATCCAGCAGTCGGAATGTTTTGATATTTGGTACGCAGCATCCTTAGGGGTGGGGGGGAGGGGGGGTGGGGGGAGGGGGAGTTTCAAGTATGTCCATCGGTCTATATTTGGGATCACTGTGGGAGCTCGAATTGTAACTTAGTTCAAAATGAGGAATTTTCTTAAAAAATCTTCTTTATTCAGATCCAGCAGTTGGAATGTTTTGATGTTTGGCATGCAGCATCCTTAGGGGGGTGAGATTCAAGTTTGTTAAAGCCAAGTCCCTGGGTTCATATTTGGGCTCCCTGTGGGAGCCCAAATTATAACTTAGTTCAATATGAGGAATTTTTCTTTAAAAATCTTCTTCCAATTCAGCAGTCGGAATGTTTTGATATTTGGCATGCAGCATCCTTAGGGGGGTGAAATTCAAGTTTGTTCAAGCCAAGTCCCTGGGTTCATATTTGGGCTCAATGTGGAAGCCCAAATGATAACTTAGTTCAAAATGAGGAATTTTCTTTAAAAATCTTCTTCGCGATGTTTTGATATTTGGTATGCAGCATCCTTAGTGGGGTGAGATTCAAGTTTGTTCAAGCCATGTCCCTAGGTCCATATTTAGGCTCACTGTGGGAGCCCGAATTATAACTTAGTTCAAAATGAGGAATTTTCTTTTAAAATCTTCTTCTTCAGATCCAGCAGTTGGAATGTTTTGATATTTGGTGCAACATCCTTAGAGGGGTGAGATTCAAGTTTGTTAAAGTCAATTCCCTGGGTTCATATATGGGCTCCCTGTGGGAGCCGAATTATAACTTAGTTCAATACGTGGAATATTCTTTAAAAATCTCTTTTTTTTTTTAGATCCACTGGTCAGAATCTTTGGATATTTGGTATAAGCTTTTCTTAGGAGGGGCAGATGCTACTTATTGAAATCAATTGCATGGATTGATATTTAGTCTACCTCAGGCCTCGAAATAAGAGGCGAATGCTTGTACTGTTCGCCTATTGGTTACGAAGATTTGTTTTCAGGCGAACGCTCGATCGGTTAACCAAAAATCATGCCGATGGCCGACGAAGTTAGTTGTTACAAGATGAGAAAAGTTTTCAAGGTTTTTCCTCCCACTGATTTAAAAGAAGCACTGCAGTGAACAAAACGAGAACAAAATGCTTGTGGTTATCATACAGCGTGTTTCAATCATTACTGTACTTGTGGGGGTGTAAATCTATAGTATTAGCGGTACTGAAGATCTGCAGTACCAACTCGCGGCACCCTCTGGCTCTCGAAACAATTTGTTTTGATTCTGAGAAAGACGATTGTCTGTTACAGCTAAAGGGAGCTAATTGCTTTGTTAATACATTTACCACACGTGAGGTATTAACTCTCGCACAGCGCGAAACTGAAAATAAGTCTTCAATTCAATAAAAAGGAGACATATTGAAAATCAAATGAGCTGTTGTTAATTATTTGCATTCCGCCCCTTTTTACCCTACCAATCCATGATAAAAATTTTCAAACACATTATGGAAACGTCTTTTATTCACCAATGCTGACTTCTTGTTTTCATGCTTATTCCATTTGAATAAACAGCCAGCATGGTTGTGAATATGGGTTTTTCCAAATGATTTCGAACATTGTGGCACAAATAAAGTTTTAGTTTGGCATTTTGGATTACATTCTCCGGATTCCGAAATGTTGGGGAAGGTAGATATGATTTACAATTATTTCTTTCCCAATGTTAATCAGAGACTGCCAATGCAACTCCAGTGCCCTAAAGTTCAATGTATTCTTGATACAGACATCCATCGATGGTATTTGACCCCATTCCCACACAATTGCCCAATTCCCACTCCCAGTTCGAGACAAATGTGTTTGCGTTTCTGAAATAATAAGCCACGCAGCAAAATAAACAATTAAAATTCTTTAATTTTCATTAGACACAAAAATCATATAAAGCAAAGAACAACAAATGTTAACCCTTTACCCAATGCAGACGATATCAAAATTTATTATTTTAAATACCATTTTTTTTAATTTTTCAAAACATTTCAACAAAACCAGCTCGTTCCAAAGTGGGGGTCACATGATATGGTTTTGTTGAATTTTTTTGAAAAATAATATTTTTTCAGCTGCTGAATTTGCATATTACGCGGGTGGATGTGGCCGATTCGTTGGATAAAGGGTTGATGCGTGCACACGTGAATGTGCATGTGTAAGAGGGGGAGAGGGGCGTACGTGTGTATGTACCTGTTTTGTACTTGGCCTGCCTTGGGTCCCTTGTGTCTAAACGCCAAACTAATTTGGGAGGAACTGTAGTTGGGTATGTCAGAAGCTTTGTCAGTTTTTATACTTTTAATGCAATAGGTTTATGAAAAAAATCTAGGTAACCGATCAACAGGTTCACCATTGTCAAATGAGGCAACCTACTGAAAGGTTTATCAAAATCTTGTTATTTCGGGGCCTGGTCTACCTTGTCAGGTGAGCGCCCTCAGACCCCTTGGGAGGGCCTAAATCTTAAAAAATCTTCTTCTCATGAACAAGCTGTAGCAGAGACTTGATATTAGGTGTGCAGCTTCCTTTGGAGGTGTAGACTCAGATTTGTTAAAGAGAAGTTCTAGGGGCTATATTTGCCATCATTATGGGAGGGGCAAGAATTTTTGCCCTGCCCAAAATTTCTATTTTCCAAACCGAGAGGCTGATTTGAACCAAATTTGACATGAGGTGTTATTGGGACATAAGTAGTTAATTTATGCCCAAAAAATTTCCTGTTACCCCCATGGGAACTGCAGGAGCTAAAAATAGAAAAAAATTAAAACGCCCATATCTCCAAAACTACACGGCACTGAG